>PVLD010001379.1:0-113223 GCA_004027595.1 Dinomys branickii
GCCCTACCACATCTCCCCCGGCATCTCAGAGAAATACGCCCAGTTTAAACTTCCCAGCCGAGGTTCCGGCATTCACGCTCACCAAGTCTGTCTCGAGCTGGTGGTGTTTATTAAGGAGGTTCGCTCCCTTGCTGCTCACCCGGTCGCCATCTTCCCCGGATCCTCTGCCTGTATATCCTTTATTGATTTTGTTGTAACAAATATGAAGATAACTATGTTATACAGCATCCAGTGCCAATTCCCTACTATCTTCTCTATAACTTGGTTTCTGTATTATTCTGGGTTCTTTAGTCTTAAAATTAAAATAAAAAAAAAAACAAAACAAATGCCAGCTGTGACTGCCATGCATGATCAGTTACCTAAAATGGTTATAATCACCAGAAGTGTTTTTTTCACATTTTGTCAATACAAAAGCAAAAGTCTATCTTTGTGGTATACCACTGATTGTCTTAGTATCAATATTAATGTGTTATTAAATCTTCATTATATTATTTAAGTTACTGAATGTCAAGAAAAGGATAAACACCCGCTTCCTAAAAGAGATTGCATTATATGCTGAGAAGGGAACAGGTATATTTCAATTTTGATGCAAGATAGTTGTATTATGTTAGGGAAACTTATAGACTTGCAATTGTCTATGGAGATTATGTATGACTTAAGGTGTGTGTAACTGTGAAGTTGACAAGGTGTGTACTGTTAATCATGAGGTATCACCTTGACTGGAGTAGAAAGTGCATAGCCAGTCAGGAAATCACAGTTCTGGGTACATCTGTGGATGATTAACGTATCAGCCATCAAACGGAGGCAGGGACACTCACTACGGCTCTGTGTGGCACTGAGCAATTGGCCTGTAGCCATGATAGACAAGAAAGGGAAAAAGAGCAGAAAGTACATCGATCTTAAGGAGCTCCGGTCTTCTTGAGCAGGTGTGTCCTTTGCTGAGATTGCCTCTGAACAGCAGTCCCCTGGCCTCCAGTTTCCTTAGGTTTCCAGATGCACCCCTGCACAAATGATTCCAGAGAACTTCCAGGCTTTTGACCTTGGAATGGTGTCACAGCTTTGTTCCCTCCTGTTCCTCACCTTCCATTTTCTGGAGTTGAGCAGCTATTGGATCTCTGGTTCTCCAAAATGCAGACTGCTGTATTATTAGATTCTCTCACCTCTGACCTGCAGATAACCTGTTCTTGTGTAGACCTAAGATGACAGCAAAGGCTCATGCATCTGGAAGACAGCTGGAGTTTAGGGTGCCATGGCCGAGCTACCGCTAGGAGAGGGAGCCCAGTTCGAGGGGGTGACTGAAGATGTAACCTGAGCAGCTTTATCTCCCTCTCTGGCTCCTCATCCCTCTCTCTGCTTAACGCCACCATGGCATGAAAAGCTTTTCTCTGCTATGTCGTTTTCAATATCATTTCTGACTTGGAACTGCCAACCATTGACTATAACCATGAGCCAAAATTAGCCTCTGTTCCCTTCTTACATCGTGGATGTCTGGTATCGTATCTCAGGGATGAGAAAATGACTAAAACAGGACTGTTTTGGACTACTTCACCTGCAATTCTGTAAAACTACCTATTAATTATCTTTGCAAAATTATGCATGTACTTTCCACAGATTCTGTCCCTCTATAGAACGCAAACTAATTCAATATCTTCATAGTTTTACCTGTGCAACATTCTAAATCAAAGTTCAAAGACAGTACAATGAATACTTCTTAAATTTACAAACTACACTAACAATTAATCAATGTATAGCTGGTTCTCCGACCTTCACAGGAGAAACTCTAGAGGAGTGCAGTGACAGCTTTGGCTGAAGATATGGTGTCCAATATGGAATACGACCAGAAGCTGATAAAATTATGAAAAAAATGGGTTTAGTTGCCAAGAACGTCTAGTTTCTGTTGGATGGCCAGTGTTGGGGGTCTAAAGACGCAGAACCTTCATCGCTTACCAGATTATACCACACAACGATTTTCTAACTTTTTGTTTCTGCATCATTCAAAATGCTCAAGCTTTTAGCTAAGTGTTGCTTCTTTCAAAATATGTACTATGTGATGTTCTCAAACCACTGCATTTCCAACAAATATTTCCATTGTTAAATATGTGATACCTTCTATTTCAGTAAGAATTACAATTTAAATTCAGAAATCAATCATTTATTTTGTTTGTCAAATTAAACATTATATTGGGTGTGATAGAACTGCCTATAATTCCAGCCCTCTGGGAGAGTGAGGCAAGAAGACTTCAAGTTTGAGACCAGGCTCGGCAGCTTTTCAAGAAAATATCAATTAGTCAGTCCGGGGGTAGGGATGTAACTTAATGCAAAGGCCCTGGTTTAATTACTAGTACTATAATAAGACTAATAACATTGTTATTAACAGTATTACTATTGGAAAATAATGCATTGCTATTCAAAATTTAAATTCATTTATGCAGAGGAAAGCCTTGCCAAAGTAAGAAAAAAAGTAAGCTTGACGTTTTCAGGGAGAAAATGGATATGGTTGAAAGTACTGGTCTCTTAAAATTTGTAAAGACAAACAAGGAAAGTGGGACCAAAGACCATTTTGGGTCATGGAACCCAAACTGAGAGAATTTCAATGGTGTGTATAAATACAGCAGAAATACCTAATAAGATAATGGGTGAACATAATTATGAGGATGAAGGCTTTGTTAATTGATAGCGTTTTCATTTTGTTCTGGGCAATAGGAATTTCACTTTGAGATTTTGGGGGGGGGACAAACAAGAAATCTGTTCTACACTGAAATTATAGATGGCCATATAATCCAACTTTGATAACTGAAATACAGGAAAAAATGTCTTATGGGCTTTCATAAAAATGTATTTGCATGTTTTGAATGAGGGTTAACATTTCTGATGTCATGAGACCCTTTTCAGAGGTGAGTGTTGAAATGATGCACGGAACTCCGAAGCCCACAGAGATCAACAGAAACAAGTCAAAGGATCACCAGAGTTCATGGTTGATACTATTGTCTTATTTCACTTCCAATGAATCATTGGAAGAAAAGGGTCACCAGAAATTTAAATATTTACTCATAACTAGATCAAAAACTGTGATAAATTGAGCACAAACTTGATAAATTGAACACATTTATTTCATAACTGCTGACTCTAAATGCTATATGTTTTATAAAAGAAGTATTAAAATGATCAAAGATTACAAAGTGAGCAATTTTTAATACTCTGGGTGATGTCAGTTTGTTTACTGCATTAGGCATATACAAATAAATATTCATCCTTTTAACAGACTAAGGATTTATATAATTACTGATTGAAACATGTTGTTTTAATGAATGCAAAATAAGTTTTTATAAATCTCAAGCCATAAATTCAGCGATTATATCTAAATATAAATAAAGTTATACATTTTTATTTATGCAACATGATTGGGTGTAGTCCTGCAAGTAAGCATGAATTAATTGCAGAAGGTTGGAAAAATATTTATTAAAACATACTCTGTGACAGGCAACAAAAATGTCCTAAGTATCCTACCATAACATCATAAAATTAGGGAAATTTCCATCTTCTAGAAGAAAATGAAACTCAGGGAGGCATAATAATTAGCTGAAGATTTAACATCTAATGAGTTATGACTAACAACCTATGTGTATTTTTATCCTGCTGCCTCACATAAAAGTTGAATTCAGTTATCCTCATATTACATTACATGTGATAAGGTTTTATTCAATTTAGAATGCTTCCTTTTAACACAAACCATGTGTTACTATGATAGATAATTATTCATATATAGAGAGAGGGATCAAAATCAATAATTATTTTTCTGTTAGAATACACTTAATAACTTTAAAGTAAAATGATATAACTTTAGATATTAGGATTCAACAGACTGTAGTTCATCATTGCAAATGATGCTCTGTAGTTTTACATATTTATTCATTCCACATGAGCTCATCTTTATATTTTTCATAGAAATTTTAAACACATTAATAGTAGCTGAATTCTGACAAATGTCATCAATGGAATATTTCTTGGGTCATTCACAGACACAAAGTGTGTTCTCTTTTTGGACATGGGGAAAATATTGCATAAACTGTACTGTTTATAGCGTATACACTCTGGATTAAATATAAATAAAAATAGTTGAAGGTACAGGAAGCCAAATTAAAGGAGGCAGGAAATAGAGGGTGGCTGTAATTTAACATGAGAAAAGAAAATTAAGTAAACTAATTATTTATGTGTTACTGTACCTCAGGTTACTCACTTCATGTGGCACATAAGACACAAAGTAAAAGGACAGAGTGTCAGGTGGCTCACATTCCGAGGTGAGTGTACTTGCGTATGTATGTGTGTAAATATATATACATAGCAACATGAGACTTTAAGTTGCCTGAGATTGTCCCACAAAAATGAAACAGAAGGTCAAAGAATTTGTTATTGGAAGGAATATTCTTCAAAACTGAAATCTTCATTATGAAGAAAAATAATACTAGTTGGAAATAGAGAAAATTGAGAGCAATGAAGGGGTGCCATATAGTAAATTTACTATACTGTGCTACTAGTTATGAATTTTCCTTATGCGTATATTTTATAGGTTTTAATTAATATTTAAATTTGTTAAAGTACATGACAGTAATGAATTTCATGCATCATTTTAATAGTTTTTTTTTTTGAACAAATGCAGGGCACTATGATAAAGCCATGATATTTTGCCACTAAACAATGCTATTTTCACGTTGGTGGAGTTGATTATGTATGAATGTTTTTAAGGATTTGGCTCCTGAAAAGATAAATAATAGGGAAAGAGGCTGCTCATATGGGAGAAGATAAAGAGATGAGGTGGGGGGTGGATAGAAGATGCAAAAGGATTAATATGTGTTATGTATGTGCCCCAATCCCACATAAGACATGTAAACATTATGTATTGCAAACATGCATAAACAAAAAAGCAAATAATAATTTTGCTACTAAAATAGTAAATCAATAGCCTGTTCATCAGAACATGGCTACCATTAAAGTTGAACTACGAAGCCCATTCAGATGTTCACAATGTCTACAGTCCTTCCAATGTGATTATCCATTTCTGAATAAATTTTTAGAATATGTATAATTTTACTAGCTTTCCTATAATTTTAAAGAAAAGATAAGATGATTTTCATTTTATCAAGTGCTACATGGGTTGAATTGTTATGCTCCTTTCCGGTTCATATGTTAAATTCTAATCTCCAGTACTTTAGGATATGTCTTTATTTGGGTACAGACTTTTTACAAAGATATTCAAGTTGAAAAGAGGACATTAGAGACACCTCTTATGGTACATAGCTGCATTTTCAGAAATCTAGTAGGCTGAGGATCTAAAGTTTAAGCACACCTTGCATAACTTCAGGAATTAGAAAGCTCCTGTCATGAGTGACTTCATTATTTACTTAACTAATTAAGCTGGAAATGTAGTTCACTGTGAAGATACTGAGTTCAAGCCCTGACAGTTTACAATGAAGAAAGACAGTACATGACCATAGAAGCTCATTCAATTTGGCATGGCGATAAAACAGGGCAAGTAGGGTACAAAGAGCAGCTCCGTGTGCCTGGGAAACAACTTGAGGCTTACAAACAGGCTCCTTTTCATTATTCATTCTTTTATTTTTCTCTTGATATTTTAATTTTATGAGAAGGGAGAGGAAACGTGGGATGAAGAAAGAGGTGAGATGTGTTATATACATGCACTAATTCTCCATGAGAAATGTAATTACTGTGTAGTTCAAACATGTACTAATAAGAAGGAAAGAAACTATCTATAGATCAAACAGAAAAGCCTATGAGTGATTCTTATTTTACAGCTCACAGAAGAAATAAAAATGACCATCACCTTGATTTCAGTCTTCTGGACTCCTAGGATGGGAGACCATCAAATGTTATTTTTTTAAGTACCAAATGAGTGATACCCTGTTTTCCACCCGGTAAATGCACACTTGGGTACCAAAGCAGATTCTCCTAAGAATCACTTTAACATACTACATAAGTACTTTTGCAATTGTGCAATAGGTAGAGCCTGGAAGAGTGTTTAGGTGCTTCCTATAAAATCTTAGACTTCCCTGAAGAACCTGTTGGTAGAAATATAGGCATTAAAAGATATTCTGGGAATTGCTAAGAAGATAAATAGCAGAGATGCAAAGAAAGCTTCTATTTCCTAAATGATATTCCAATCATTATAAATGGAGTGTTGCTATAAATAGAAGTGATACAGATGTTTCTGTTGAGGGCTCAGGTGGACATGAGGGACTTCTTATCGGAAACGGGAGGAAACGTCATCTTATTACAAAATGCTGCGAACTCACGGAATTACGTGCATGCACATCACATTATTCATGAAAAAGGAATTCAATTTCCCAGAATCGCTACACCAACCATGAGTTATAACAGCTTGCTGGAAATGCACAAAGGCTCACCTGGGCCTCCAGCTGAGAAAGGCCCCACTGTATGAGTACTCAATATTGCTTATCATTTTTCTCCCTGTAAGAATTTATGTTTTTTCCATAAAAGATGTCCAAATTATTTCCTCAACTCTTATCAGAAAAATATGGTGGTGAATAATGAAGCAATTGAAAAAGGAAAGAAGAAAAGATCTTATGCTTGGTACTGTAGAAAAATATTTTAGAGAATTTATGATTGAGACTTTTAACTGAGAAGTAAGTTTTAAAGTTATTAGCAATAGGCCTTTGTGCTTATTAGAAAGTCCCTAAAATTACATGGAAGAGGGAAACTTGCAAGTGTCCTAAAATCACATAAAGACATAATGGTATCTTTAATATCTCCTAGGAAGATCCCTAGTGAAAGAAGAATTAATATGTAAATTCATTTTCAAAATAGAAAAAAGTCCTCTATGATGATTGAGATATTTTATTTCCTTTAATAGTTAAAAAAATTAACTTAGATACCTTTCTGACAAACATACTACAAAGTGAAATTTATATACACTCATAGACACTACATACAAACAGAACTGCTACTCTTTTGGCTTTGCTATTTTAAGTGACTCTTCACTCTAGTGAAGGAGGAGCTCACTTTTAGCCAAACACCTCCAGGACCCCATCTCAGGGAGGAATTTGCCCTGGTTGCATTCATGCACCTCTTATTCCAAAAGCCAAGCTCAGACATAAACTAGATGTCCAGAAAATGGCTTTGGTAACAAATTATTAGACCTCTCAAGAGTTGAAAATATATTTTCAGAAACTTCACATGTAGTTTTCTGTTTAACAGGGTTAAACTTGTGATGTAGGTAGGTTTTCTGACTAGTGTGATTTAAAGATATTGTAGAATGGTCCTTCTGGTCTCAAAACAATTCTTTCTTAATTTTCTTGGATTAAATGTTATATATTGGTCTATGTGGGTAGTTTTTAGAGTGTAAAAGATTTTCAAAAAAAAATCTAACCAAAATCAAACACTCTGCACTATTAGGAGCTTATTTGCTTAACAGGTTCAAACAAAACCGAAAAACCCCCAAGCACTAGGCCATCTCTTTCTTACCCAAATGGAAGTAATACAAAGTCAGTGAAAGCTGAGACAAAAAGATGAGAAGCTTACCAAGAGGTTAGACTCCGAGAACCTGGCATGCCTGTTCCTAAGTAACATATATTAAAAATGCTTCACTTAATATCATGCCTACAGTCCTTAAGAGAATGAATAAGTTACATAACTTCACTTCCACATAAGACAGATTGAATTTGACCAAAATGTGAAGCTATTTCCCTGAAAAATAAAGAATGGCTAGAGTGTAGGAGCGTACTCTAAACAGATAAAAGTATGTCTGCTTCCAATCTGAAGCCCTTAGCCAGACTGGGTTCATGTTAGATGTAGACATACTAGCAAAAGCTTAGTAACAGGATGAGACATCTGAATTTACCTGGGCACGTGCTTTGTCAGCAGTACAGATTTGGCTGATAAAATTCCACAGATCCTCCCCCAATGTACTTTGTGAAGATATCCATACATTTTAGAGCAGATTCTTCAAAGTTATTCTTGAACATGTAACAGCTTCACAGAAGTTGTACCTGGGTACACCTAGTGGGGCCAATCAAGCAGCTCATGTCATTACCTGAATAGCTGCTCTTCGCTATTTATCTCCAAAGGAGGTGTTATAAAGATTTTAGCGATCTGCCTTTCTCCAAGCGAGACATATTACAGTCTCTATTTTTCTTCTATCCCTATGTATATATTGATATTTGACATACATTGCTCAATTATAGCCTTGTCATAAAATGATGTGTCTGGAATTGACAAGAAATGCAATTTTGAACAGCAACAGGTAAAATATTCAGCTGCTTCCTTTCGGATAAAAATCAACAAGTTTTGTTTAGGTAATTATGATATTCCAAGTGAATGCAGGGGATGCGGTACAAGTATTTTTGTGAATGTTGCTTCAGAGGATGAATTTCTTTTGCTGCTTCTCTTTTACTTTTCATATAGGACTTTTCTCCTTCAAGGCAACTATACTATATCTTTGGAATCAATCGTAAGAGCTCAGAAATTATCACATGCATATACATTCTTATGTTAAATTATCCTTTTTCGTTGCAATAAAAATAGAAGTATCATAGAGAGTTCGTAAATACAAATATGTAACCTACCAATTAGAAAGAAAAAGAAATCCTGAGCCCATGTGCATTAAATAAGCAACAACATTAATTTGCTACATCTCTGAAAAAAATTAATAAAATGCCAGAGTTGCGGTTTTAAGGATGCTTGGCCCACGCTGCGGAGGATACTGGGGCTCTGTCTGTCCTCTGAGAGATTCTCCTTTCTGCTAGATTTCAAACATTGCTTCACTGAAAATAATTTTCCTCCACACATGGTTATGACACTGTCATGATGGACTGCCGTTATTTCTCCAGTTACTTACTTTTGTTGTCAAATCGCTCATCACAGGAAATGTTCTTAGCTTAGAGACTTTCTGTGGGGAAGAAGTTCACCTTAGTTGAAGATCCTGGAAATTGGTAATAATTTCCAGTTTTTTCCATAATTTTACATCCACAATTTCTGATTTACCTCTAACCTAATTAGTAAAAGCTATACTGATATATTTTTTTTCTCTTCCAAATAATGGATCAGTTTCTGATGTTTTTTACTCTTATTCCTCATCTGAAAGTGCTGAAATTATTAGTCATTTTTCGTATGTGTTACACACTGCCAGTCTCATAACGTGGCAGAGAATACTGCGGCAGAACAATTTCCCACTTATTTAGTGATCGCTCCGCGTTTTAGTGACTGCTTACTACACGGCGGTCATTGCACAAACTCCTCCTTCCTTAGTAGGTCAGCTATGAAAGGCTCACTGAATATTGCAAGTGGATTCCAAATTCTACTCTGAAGACATTGCATACATTAATAGCAGATCACTTAGTTGCTTGTGGATGATGAAAATATCTCCAGTAGATATGTTTTTAAACTGATTTAACTCACCAGCATGAATCAAATTGGTCTTCAACCAATATAACTGTTCTATTATGAAATAAAGTAGTAAAATAATAAGTAATTCAACATAGGCTTATTATGACTACATTAATATTACTTTTTAATATTAAGCAACTGAAATATAATTGGACCATGGGCTAGAAAAACTAGTAATTTCTGCTGTCAAGATTGAGTGAAAAACCCTGAAAACAGAAAACATTATCAGTGGTCAAGAAGTGGGAGAGAAATTCCTTTAACTTACTTCTTTTTGTTCATATTGGGTGTGAAATGGATATGCTACTAACTCAAAGTAAGGATGTTGGAAAGTTAAAGACAAAATATAATGACAATATAATAGTTGTGGTAATTAAATAGAAATTTCAGTATATTAATCATATATACTTAAAATCATATTTCAAGTATGTTTCTGGACAAAAGTGTCTGGGGATAGAAAGATGATTATGTGTGTGATTGTATAAATTGTTTATTGTACTTTGGAACACTTCAAGTTTTAGGTATTTTGTGTGTATATATATGTACATATTTATATATATATACAAGTATATACATAAATGTGTATGTATACATACATGTATATATATATTTGTATATGTCTATATGTACGCTATGTGTATATATACACTATGTGTATGCAGTATAAGGCATATAGACACTACACACCCAGACACATGCACATATATACACAGAGAGAGAGAGGGAAATCATGAGGAAGAGGAAAAGGCAGAGGGAAAAATCTAGAACAAGGTAAATACTCTTGTTTGGTTACAAGTGTTATTTTCCTCAGACATCTGACTAGACACATTTAATATATGCTTGGCACCATTTCTGGGATTGCAAATTGCCGTTATTTCAGTCCTAGGAAGAAATAAAATAACAGTAACTTTATGAGAATTCAGTAGGGTCTTGAAAAATGTTACAGAGCGTAGGAAGATAAAACACAAGGGAAGGTTCTGCAGCACTGAACTAAGAAGACTGGGGGTCAGCGGGCAAATGGTGTCAAAGGGAAAGAAAGAAAGAGAGACACAGAGACAGAGAGAAACAAAAAGAGACAGAGAGACAGGAGCAGAGAGAGAGACAGAGAGAGGGAGAGAAACTGAAGACTTGTATCAAAAGGCCTCACGGAAGCTGTGACCTTCGGGCGATGGGTAAAGCTAGCTGCTGGTGTCCTCTCAGGGAGTTAACTGAAGATAAATTGCTGCCTTTTTTATTCTCTTTAGAATCTGTGAGGCAAAGACTCGTCGTGTGAGCCTACCAGGTGGAGAGCGAGGAAGCGGAGGAGGAAGGGCCTTCTGAGGAGAAAGCTCATGAAGGTTTCCCAGGGAACCAGACACAGGCTTTTAAAATCACTTTTGCTCCTCTCACGGACATAAGCACTGTGTTTGTGCTCTTTGCGGCTACCTAAGCTTGTGACACAGTGCTTAGTAAATTTCAGTAGCACGATACATATTTTTAATGAACATATGCATAAAGAGGGAGCAGTTGCAACTACTTTAAATTATTCAGAAGTGGAATATGTAGTACTCTTGTTCTAAGTTGCTTCGGAGGTTTAAAATTATGACTAGAGGATTATGCAGAGGAGGCTAAACGATGAAATATATTTTTATAAAACTAGATATTGTCTTCCAACTAAGTGATGCCTTATTAGTGCAGAGCTGTCTGACCATCAGCTTTTTAAAGTGGAGATATGATCTTTTAGGAAGGGTGGGGAAGAATGGATGCAGGTACTGTGCAGGCACTTGAGCTGGCTGAGAGCTAATATCTCCACCACTTCCAAAATCCTTCAATTATGGGGCCCGCAGGAGACATTTATTTCAGTGCAAGTACAGGAAGAGCGGTGCTTCTCTTGAGAAACTGTTTGTTGTTAGTCCCTTCGGGCCACTCTAATTCTCTGTACAGATCTTTGCTTTGACAGTTAGGAATTTTAGAATCAAATTTGTGGTCCATTTTTGCAAATGTGTAAAATGTTTTATGATTGTTGAATTTGCATATTCACACTACCGGTAACTTTGTCTTATTTTTCTTTTTATGCACCATGTATCTAATGTATTTTTTAATCTTATGGGTTATTTTCTAACTTATTTATATGCCTTTAGGGAAGAAGCTGGATATAAACAAAACCTGCTATAGTTCTGTTGTTTTAAAATTCCCAATAAATTCAACGAGAAAAAAATAAGTAGCTGACAATTTATTTAAATATTTTATAAAACACACACAACAGGGATGTTTTTGCATTATAAATTTTGCAGTGCCCCTTTACCCTTTGCCAGACAGATTTCTAAATTTCAAGGGAGAGGAGAGAATGTAGTTGTACAAAAGCAAACTTCTAAAATAAATGATTTCAGGTAAATTCTTGATTAGCTTTGAACTTAAGAAAAATGTCTCATATTTTATATAATCTGAGTGGACATTTGAGTACAAGAAACCCATCAAAGAATTCCTAACAGTAATTAATTCTGGTGCAGGGAAGTTCTGAAACCCAGGTACTGACCTATTCCATTGTGGAATAAAAGTTGTATTTCTGTCACATCAACACTATGGAAACTCTATGTAATCACCACATCTAGAAGAATTCATTGAAGTGAAAGACAAGATATGATTGTAAAATAAAACCATAAGAAAACTGGTGATAAAATACAGAATGATGTGAGCTGAATACTTCTAAGCATGTATTACAGTTTTTCATAGTTTCCCCTCACCCCATCCCAACAAAAACAGATATTTGGGGATATTCGCAAAATGTACTCAAAAAGAGAAGGGAAAGAAATTCCAAAGGTAATATTATCAATGATAAATGCTAAGTTATCTTTCTTTTGGATATTTACACCATGAAAAACTTCATTTTGAAAGTAACTATAAACTCATGGAAATATTTGTTTGTGTTTGCGGAGTATGTGAGTTCCTAGTTGAAATAATAGGACATGCAAAGAATATTTATACTGATCATAAGTGATTAAATACCCACCTCCCTTATGGCTAGTTGTGAAGTTCATGGTTGGATCCTGGTAACAAAAGATACACTAACAAAAGAAATACATGCAAAATATTTAATATAAATTTTATATAACAGAACACCTTAGAAAGAAAATGAAGAAGAAATAGAGAAATCTTCATATCTTAATGCCTAGATTTCATGAAATATGGGCAGCTGTGCAGAAGTGTGATGTGGCAAAGGTAGCATGATACAATGGTAATAAGGTGGGGGCAATTTTGGAAGACTAGTTTTTCAGATTCTTCTCTGTGGCCCTGTGTCTTTAAAGATAAGGCTGTTCCCCTCTCCCAGGTTGAGGGAAGGCATCTCTTGAAGGACAACTTTTGAAGCTGGGATGAGAGGAAGATGACAGTGACCTTCCTGCTTGTGTAGTTTTCTCAAAGGCCAAGGTGATGTATTTTAGAATAGTGTGCCATGAATCTCATTGTTGACCAAAATCAACTTGACCCAATTTCTCTAGTTTCTCAAATGAAAATAATTTGTATTTTATTGACATTGTTTAATCCTCATAAAAATCAACTTAAATGAAAACAAAATATTTTATCTCACCACACCACAAACCTGCTCAGTTTCTGTGACCCAATTATGTTACAAGGGTGTTAATTAAAACAGGTGAGAACTAAAAATATTTTCCTGAAAAACCTATGGTGAAAGCAAAGAGCTAAATGTATTTGGATCTAAGTCATTTTTTAAGAATCACAGTTTGAATTAAAGTAGCAAAAAATTTTAAAGGTAAGTGTTCTAATTACATTTGGAAAATAGTAATAAATAGTAAATAGCAAATTACTATTTTTACTGAAAATTATTTTTGAAAAAGCTCATCATTTCCTCTTGAGAAAGCACAAGTAGTTTTTTATATTTCTAAATTATTCCCTTGATTCATACTTCAGTGACTTTTCTAGCAATCCAGGACATTAATTTTCAGTTGGAGCATTCACCACCATGTACTTTAAAAAATCAAATAAATCTTTGCAGGTCCTCAGCCATGGTGCCATGATGATACATATACACATATACACACAGGAGAATATGGCTGAAACAAAAGCCACACGCTATAAAGTGGAAAGCCAAAAATCATGGTCTGTAATTCCTGACACAAACTTAGTAACATTTACATTATTTGATCAAAACTATTATACAACTGGCATCAGCTATCTGCAATTACAGTCGTTAGTAGTTGGCTGCCCCGTGATGTTCTATAGGACCTCCCAGGAGCAGGAAAATTATGTAGAAATCATTTTTAGCATTCAGCTAAATAATTTTTATGTTACAAAGAGTAAACATCACATTATACTTTTATCTCCCTCAATATATGAAAGAGACAGGAGAAGCCATGTTGGGGTTGAGGAAACACTAAGCTCAACGCCTTGGCAATTCACTTGGCCACTGAGAAAGAATGGTTTGGAACCCCAACACCAGGCATGTTGTTGATAAACCAGTGTGTGGAGTCCAGCCAAATAGTAGAGCTTGCTGTAACTCTGTCGAACTGATAACACATTAAACTTGTGTTTACTGCAATCTAACATATTGAACTTCTAGCCTATTCTTTCTCTCAAACAATGAAAGACTTAAGGCAGGGAAAGGTGAATCACATGGACAGGACTGACTACTCAGACATAGAGAACGCACTCAGATAAATTCTGGGGACATAACTATTTCAAAGGACTTCCAATAAGTAAATATAGAAAAGGAAGAAGTACTTGTTTTCAGACTCATTATACTTCGGTTAGGCATTTTCATAAATGCAAGATGCATTAATTTAGAATGCACAGAAAGGAAAGAGAGGAGGTAAGTGATCAGGCCGAGTACACACTCTGATTTTGAACTAATACTCCGAAGCTTTGAGGCAATGACTTTCATGTTTTGTCATGGAATATAAGCTTCACAGCACATATAATTGAATTTTAGATTTTAGCCCATTAAAGCCTTTCAAGTAATTACTTTTTTTCCTTTTTAGATAGGATCTCACTGTGCAGTCCAGCCTGTCCTTGAATTCACTATGTAGTGTAGGGTGGCTTGGAACTCGTGAAGATCCTCTTGTGCCAGCCTCTCCAGTGGTGGGGTTACATGCATGTGCCACCACACCTGGTTAAACTAATTTTTGTAAAAAATGATTTTAAAAGGTAAGAATTAATTTAAAATCAATATTATAAAAATATAGACAAAAATATCTTCTGAAAATAGTAAAGCTATCTTGTATATTAAGGTCTTTCCTTCAAAATGTAATAATAGAAATTTCAAGCCAAATCATATGGTTAAAATTTGATTATCTTCCATTAAGAATGTATTATTAACTAAATATTTACCTAGAGTTTCTTTTGGGTTCCAATTCACAGATAGCTCATCACTGAATAAGTCTTATAGAGTAATGCTCATCTCGTGTCAACGGTCTGAACCCTGTGGCTCTGAAGTAATTTACATGAAATCAAACATGCACTAATAATCGATCAACAATAATGAACCTATCTCTTCAATCAAGCAATAATGAACCTATCTTCAGGAAGAAAGGAATAAAACAAACTTTAGTGAATTTCCTGTGTGTTTAGTTTTCTCAAAGGCCCAGGTGATGTATTTTAGCATAGTGTGTGCTGTGTCATTGATGACCCAAATCAACTTGACCCAATTTGTCTAGCTTCTCAATTGAAAATCATTTGTATTTTATTGACATTATTTAATCCTCATAAAAATCAACTGAAATAAAAACAAAATATTTTATCTCACCAAAACAAGCCTGGTCAGTTTCTATCTCTCTCAATAGAAAGAGAATTAATATTAAAGCCCTTAATTATGTGTCTTATAGTAAAAGACACAATTTGCTGTGTTACCTTCAAAATAATTCTAAGTATACAACACACTGCCTGAGAAAATTTTGCATCAGTACTATGCATCCCATGTATGTTTCACTTTAAAGTCATTATTTATCCAATATCTTTAAATCCAGTTAAATGCCTACAAATTAAGGAGCAGACTTTATCAATCAAGCTATTTTTTTAAATCATTCCTACAGCCCAAGTTTTTATTCCCATTTTCTCGAGTGGAGGAGCAGTGTTCACCAGTGCATTTAATTGGAATTTAGGTGCCCCAACAGTCTGTCTCCCATCAGAGCAGTTTGCATCCTTGACAAATGGTCTCTTGTATTAAACTAGTCATTGATACAGGAAACAGTAGTTTAAGAAAAGGATACTGAAAGTGAAGAATTGCAAATTACAGAGAAACTATTCCCATTTGAAGTTCCATGCCTTTCAAAGTTTTAGAACTGCCAGATCTAGGAGAGATCCTGAGCACCAGCAATAAAATGATTTAGCAAGGTTATGTTAAGAGACAGAAACTGTTTAAATTTCTCATTGCAGCAAAAGTCAAGTCCATGTGTTTCTTAAAGTCCCAAAAGGCAAACGTTGAAGAATTTTTAAATGATGTGTGATATAAATGTTAAAGTTTTGTTTATTAAATTATAGGGAGCATAGTCTTAATTCTTCAATTTGTTAAAAGAGAAATTGCTGAATTTCTACTGAGAACTCATAAAAGTAGAAATTTCTTTGGTCTTGTGACACACATATATATAAAGATACACCTGGCTTCTTCACTCAGGCACTCTTCCTCTCTTGAGGGATTGAGCTCTACTTCTTTCCATGCCTATCTGTAAATATCTGTATAATACATCTCTCTAGGCCTCTCACTGACCAGTATTGGGAAGTCCTTTTCCATAACGGGAGTCAGCAAACCCTGAAACGTTTTCTACATGTAGAGTGGATGTTAGGTCCTCATCTCTGCTGCTTTGGGAACTCTTTGGGGCCTGCCCTGTGACCATATTATGTTGAAAAGAGAAGACAAAACAAAAGACCCCCTGCTAATCAACCAATAAATTATTAACTGCTTAAATATTCCAGTGGAATTAAAAATACAGAGCACAATATTCAAAAGTATAGAAAAATTTAACTTTGCCAAGGATAATTTTATAGAACAAAGTAGAAAATAAAGAAAAGCAAGCCTATCACTAAAGGACACATGAGCCATAGTTCATGACAGGCTTGCACTGAATATCACAAAGATGATAATCTCTGTACCTATCAAAATTGTACTTGGTAGCATGTAATATATATAATTTATTACCATCAGAATCTATTATACTCTTTAAACTTTCTGGGAAGAACCTACGTGATGTGGTAAAATAGCTCAATAAATTAAGCAATGTCCCATTATATTTTGCTCTTTCTCTTGCAGTATTCTTAGAGTGAATATAATTCAAAGATAAAATCCCTTAAAATATAGGATATCAGACTGTAAATGAAAGTGCAAACCCCCCGTGACTCCAACTTTTTGATAATTGACTCCAGGAAGAGAGTTGCCCTCAACTGAATGGGTAAGAACCCAGGTTGGGTAATGTAGATCCACCCTTCAGATTTAGGCATCTATTAGGCAATTTAAGGAGAAAATCACACATAGATGCCATTTAAAGTTATGATCCAGACATTCATAACAAGAGAAAGATTTTTAAATTGAAAAGAAAACCAATTCCTAAACCCTGTAATAGTTCAATAGTTGCCCAAAGAAAGAGAATCCAGTAAAAAAGCTTTAAAAGGTGTGGCTATTAAATTAGACAACTTAAAATTTTATTGGAGCTTGCAAAAGAACAGAGAATAATATGTTGAATTTAAAGAAAACAAATACAATGAAAGAAAATACTTGTAAAATACAACTCTGGCAATAGTTTAATATAAGAATATGTAGGAAATTCATACAACTTAGATTAAAATCTGATTAAAAATGAACACAGGGTTTAAACTGACTTTTCTTTAAGTAATACACACAAACAGCTAACAAGCACCTTATAAGATGCTCAACAGTCAGTAATCATTACAGAAAAACAAATAAAAGTGTCACGATGAGATTATCTCACTCATCAGAATAGCACTGTCAAAAGAAGAGAAGAATCCCTAGTGCCGGCGAAGACGTAGGCTGGGTGCTGTTTGGAGTGTACAATGACACAGCCACTATGGAAAATAGTGTGGGAGGCCTCTAAGAAATAAAACTAGTATCACTATAGGATAAGCATTGTAATTTAAGGGTACGGGCACAAAAGATTTAGAACATGCTTCTGAAGAAAAGTTTTCACAGCCTTTCTTCATGGTTGGAAAATAAGCAGTGTGTGAAAAAACATGCAAAGTCTATCATAAGATGAATGAATAAAAGCAAAACTGTGATTAGGCACATGAAATGACATTTTGCACAGCCTGTCAAAAATAGGCAATCCTATTACAAGCTTAAACAAGAACATAAAGCTGAAATTAACAAGTTGGTTACAAAAAGACGAATACTACATGATTTCATGTATATGAAATAAACAGAAATAAAGAGAAAGGGGAAAATATGTATATAAGTATTCACAAGATAGATAACATAGCTGTACTATTAACTTTTATTGCTTTATTGAAAGGAACAATGTCTATATTTGTTTACCAAAGTAACCAATATGAAGATACCAATATGTAATACAACAACCATTGTTAATTTTCTATCACCTTGTCTGAAATTCAGTATTGCTTGTACTGTTTTTGTGTTATTTTGTAAATGTATGTGTTTTTGTTAAAGTTTTTGTTCTTTTATCTTAAAAAAAAATTCCTGGATAGTAGAAGAAGTCTGTGACGAGATGGATAGGGCAGATGCAGAATACCAAGAAGGAAATGCTCAAGAGATATTCTGCACAGTGTGATTGTATCTGAGGTTATTGACCCATACACATAAATGGATTTAATGGCAACTTAATGTTTTTAATAGAAATGTTTACAAATAATTCAACTGAGCCTATGTCAAATGCTGCTAAGAGATCAAGTATGTAATGAAAATGGGGAATTGTCTATTGATTTTAGCAAAATTATATATTGGTAGTTTTTTATAAGTAGATTTGTGTTAAAGAAAAACCTCTCAGAGAAGCTGGGCAAAATGCATGAAGGAATATGTAGATGTCACAATATATATCAAAAGGCAGTTTAGGCCATTTAAATGAAAAAAGCAAGTAAGCAAATAACAAAAATGATATAATTCAAGTAATTAAGGGATGTTGGTCAGTGGCAGTACTTGGCATATGTGAGACACTGGGTTTAGTTCCAAACAGTGTAAGAAATAAACAGTTCAATGATGATGACAGAACTAGTATTACTTTGAAAATGTTGAGAAAATATTTTTAAAGGATCATATTAAATAACATAAATAAAAATCCTAAAGCAATTTTTGGGGTATACTTCAGCCTCATCCAGGTAAAAATCTCATTATACAGCAAGGACAATTCCTACAACGTAACTCAAATAAGTGAACCAAGAAAAGAGGGAAAGAAAACACTGTAGGTTTGTCTGCAGCTGAGGAAAAGACAGAGACAAAACAAAGCAAAACACGGACCGCAGTGCCTCAATCTGGAGATCGCAGCCACAAATTTCCTGACAGAATACAACCGCAACTTAAATCCTGTATTCCAGGCTACGTTCGCAGAGCACAACGATATATTGTAATTTTGCAAAACAACAAACAAGTTAAACTCCAGCTGCACATTGACAGGTGCACGTACCCACGCATGAAACACCTCCGTAAATTCCTATGGAGGCCTCACTCTGCAAACTCAATAAATACATAAGAAATTGATTGAAAGCAAGTGCATAAGACTTTTATTTAGGTCTAGGGAGCTGTTCACAAAGCTTTAGTCTCAGAGAGTAAATTAACTAAAAAGTAGAAAATACTTTTTATATGTCTTAGAAATAGTATCTTGAAATGTATCATGTTCAAATTTCTGGCCGCAAAGCAAGCAGGTGAAAAAATTTTAAGGTTTTCAGATAAAAGTATATCATCAGTCATAGAGATAATATGATTCATATTAAAATCAATCCTTAATTAAAGATGTATTCTAAACTAATTAGAGTATAGAAATCTTCATCTTAATGTTTCAAGGTATTTTAATGTAGGAGATTTTTTACCCTGTGACTTTGAAATTTCTGATTTTAATCCCTCACTGCACTGTTTTTATTGAATCAGTATGGAGTGGATGAAGTTGTGTACTATATTCACATTAAAACAGGGTAAAGGAAATCACTTCTACTTCACATGGTTATCATGCAGCTTAAATGCATTTAAGTGGGTGAAAACTTGGAAAAATTCCAGGGACATAATAACACTGCAAAAAATATTAGCCATTATTATTATTTGCTAACAAAAGTGTACTGTAAAATAACATGGCTGGGTTGACTCAAAACAAATTCACTTGATGAAATCATAAGGCTTATTATTTTTTATGTTTCAAATAAATTAAAAATAGGCATGGCTTTAAAAAGACATATATGTAATATTTGTTTTTTTTCTATTTCATATACTTCCAATATGCAGAAAAGGAATTTCCATCTGCTCAATTACTCCCTTGCTCCCCACACTTAGAACCGCACAAAACAGGCTCCCTCACAGATACTCACAAGATGGGGAGAATTATTTTATCAGTTCATTTCTCTGGATTTCTCTTTATTTTCTAAATCCTTTAACTGAAGTGAAAATGAACACATACCTAATAAGAGGATGATTCAAAATTTCAGTTTAACAATTAATCCATAAATAAAATACCAGTATTTTTCAAAGATAATTATAGCAAACACAAGGATAGCAAATACTTCTGTGTGGATCTTAAAGTGATAACTACAATAAAAACAGTGTTCTGTTAATACAGGCATAGGTCATTTACCTGAAAATATCATAACAGTGCTCCAGAAAATAATGAAAACCTGGTTTTGTAAATCAATTCGATCGTGGTATTTTGAGGTTTTCTGTTTCCAAGACTTGTAATCTGATTTGAGTAAATTTCTAGTAAAACTGACAATAACATAAAATGAATATTTTTATAGGTGATGCACTACCTAAATGTAGAAGTGATTTCTAATGTCTTAAATTATAAATATGATAACCAGTAAATATTATGATGATTTTATTTAAAATTTATGTGCAGGAAATTTAATAAAGAAGATGATTGTCTAATATTAACTTAGGTTTTTGTTCTCTTTATTTCACTTTTGAAAATGCTAGCACAAAATGCTAATATAATGTCATCTACTTATTTAAAAACTATAATTGTAAGTTTGTACAATAGGAGTTGGGTGGTCTCATTATAGTAACATGCTGATAAGTATCTAAAAGTCATTTTCCACCTCCAATCGCATTCATTTCAGATATAATTTAGTCACATTGTTTAGATTTTGCAGAGCAAATTGCATTTTACGTGTAATTCTTTTCATAGTTTATAAAATGTTTCAAGTACATCTAATTCACTTAAGCTCTCTACAAAGCTATTGCTCATTGTCATAATATTTTTCCTATCCGAGTTTTATAGAAGAGACTCGGTAAAAGTTTCACACTTATGAAACTGAAAGACTTTGCATTTCTAGGGAACTGACAACCCATTGCTGAAAAATATGTTCCATCTGCCACTTTAACCAATTTCAAGTGTTTCTCTTTTTCAAAATTTCAATGCTATATAATTTAATTTAGGATAATTTCTTTAGATGATTCTTGAGTTCTTAGTAAGTATAGTATCTGTTCTACAAGAAAAAAGTAAAAACACTCGAAGTCATTTTCCTTTTACTTTCAACTGAGTTCATTAAATAGAAATGCCTTTCAAATGCCTTTCATTTCTTGACAAATACATTCAGTCATTTAGTTAGAAAAAAAATCAACAGATGGGCAATTTAATTTAGTGGAAAGGACTTGAGATTTACAAGTAGCAGACATGAGTTCAAATACTATGTGATTTAATAATCCTCCAAATTTGTGCAAACTGTATAACTGACTTTCTTTTCTTCATGTTTGAAATGAAGAAACCAATAATTTCAGTCACTATTGATCTCCGAGTACGTGCCAGTGAGTTTTCTGGAAGCTGGAGGCATAATGTTCAAACGAATAAAAGTATTTTCTTAAAAATCTGAAGTCACGGTGGGGTGTGAAAATACACAAAATGAAAAAAATCAAACGCAAATTGATATCATAAACTAGAATCTATACTTTAGAAGAACATAATCTTATTTTGAAAACTATACATAAAAATAGAGACCATTAGATGAGTGTGTTGCCAAAATGTTCTGTTTGCCACTATAAAATATAAATAAAAGGCATGTGAACGTCTTTGATGGTGTCTTTGATACTATAATTGGCTTGCTTCTAACAGAAAAGGGGATCAGGAAATTGAATTGGATACCAGGTGAAAGAATATTATTTGATTTGTCCCTTAGACTGAGGACTCACACTACTTTCTAAAGTAAAATAGACAGAGAAGCTTTAGAGAGAAAACAACAGATTAATATTCCATTCTTGTGACCAAACGTACTCACCAAAATTTTCCTTACTTTTATATATATTTAGTTACACTGTCACACTGACGGGTAGATGTAATGAATCTGTTGCCTGAAGTGTGTAATGCCATGGCTTTATCAGTGGTATCTGTACTGTTCTACATTTGTGGATCTCACTCACAGTTCTCTCCTATTAACTGTTTATCTTTTTCTTTTGAGTAATATTTTCCAAAAAGGCTTTGCAGTTGTGTCTTTATGGATGTCTTTATCAGTGAGACATAGAAGATGTATTTTCAATCATTTTTTAAAACTGTACCTAAAAGTTAGAAGGGTATTTCTTTTTGTTAACTTTTTTTTGGTACTTACTGAGATACACCATTATCAGAAGGGGATTAAGAAGCTATGTTTGTTTGTGAAATTGCTGGTGATTTTTTAGCGGAAAGGGAGGCAAGAATGGATCCTAACACAATGTGCTGCTTAACATGACGCCCCTCTAAATTATTTTGATGGAAATGTAGAGTCGTGTATATTTTTATACAGCATTCTAATATTTTTTGGCAATATTCAAATACAATCTAATTGATGCATAAATAATCTCTTTAAACTTTTGAATCGGTGAAGTTGCTATTATTTCTATTTTCCTCGTTATTAAGATCTTAAATACGCTTTGCCATTATCTCATTATAATATTTTTTTCCAGAGACACAGCTATCTTATATTGCATATAAAATGCAACCTGCCCTTTCCCCGCTCTGCTCCAGGAAATCAAACCCATGCCCTCCTGCTCAGAGGGCCAGTGCTCTACCACTGAGCTACATTGCTAGCCCTTCTGGGTGTACTGTAGACAACTGTCTAGAAAATAACTACAAAGAATTAAAACGTGGAACATACATTAAAACATATCTGTAATGTAGGACTACAGGGGGGATAATTAAACAAATGATGAATGCCTTAATTTTATGAGAAAGATAAATGGCAAGAATTTAAACTGAGCAAAGTAATATATACACATTCATATTTATACACATAATATATACACATATATCCGTATATTCACACATGTGCATATGTGTGTTAGACTGAAAGATTCATGTAAAGAAATTATACTGCAGAATATACAAGAGGTTTAGAAATATGACATAGAAAAAATACATATTTATTTTTTACATTACTTTTCAAAAGGAGAATGGAAGAGAAGAAACTTTTATGAGACCATGTTATATATCTGTAGGGCTTTAGTCTCTTCTGATATAATATGGATTTTAGAATTGCTGTCTCTGTTTGGTGAAGAACGGCCCAGTATTCTGACTGGTGTCACATTGATAGCATCTCCGTTTTGAAGATACCGGCTCTTCCTGTCCAAGTAGAGGTCATGTTTCCATTTTCCAATGATCTCCTCAGTTCTCTATTCAGGGTAGTGTAGTGTTTGTTATAAAAGTCTTTCCATTTCCTTGATTCAGTTACTTCCTAAGTATTTAACATTTCTTAATGATATTGGGAGTGATTGTATTCTCCTAATTTCTTTTACTCTGCTATCAGTATATTTAAAAACTTAACTACACTACTAAAGTGAATATTTTCTGATCTTTTCACGTGCTTTGCAAGTGGTTTTTTGGTCTCACATTTACCCTCCTTTTATTTGTATGCAAAAATATGTCTCCATCTTCAAGTTACACTTTTTTTGGCCTGGGATTTATGAACATACACTAAGTAGGCCATATTTCATTCTATATGTTGCATTTTATTTCTTTGTACAGAATATGAAATGTACTGATAGAAATACAACTTATATTATGCTATAGTTGAGGTTTCAGTTTTCTGAAAAAGAATATTCTTATCTGCTTGGACCCTTGGAATATAATAAGTTTCATTGCTATAACCCTGAATCAGGGTTTTTTTTTCCTGTTGGGTCCACTGTCTGTACACATGTGATGTGCAAGGTGTGACATTTAACTCATTTTGTCAATTTAAGCAAGAAATACACAACCTTAGTTCAGTTCTGGGTGTGGAAAAGTCCCCTACAGAAGATTACCACCAGAATGGTAACAAGGGGAAAAAAGCGAAGGAAGCTCTTTCTGTTCCTTCAGACGAGTTCCAGTCTTTTCCTTCACCTTGGACATCTCCTGGCTTCCAGCACAGACCCTTGGGCCTCCCGATATGGACTCACACGGGACACTACATGAGCTCCAGGCTTCCAACCGCATCCCTCCATCTCCAGTACACAGACAGACCTTCCGTGCTCTTCCTCATCTGACTCTGTGGGGTCCACTGTGAGCCGATCTTGTGGACACTTACATATTGGTATGTCTTGCATTAAATCTGTCTCTCCAGTAAACACGGCCTGATATACCAGGTGTAAGTTAGTTGCAGCTGTCTGGCACATGGGAATTAAATCTCACAAATCAATATCATGTGGGCTGTAAAATTCTAACATTGTTCTTTAGACATCCTTGTCTCTATCCTACACTCTAGCTATTCCGAGTCCCTCAGATTAATTTCCAAAGGTTTCCCAGAGTCCTTTAATATCTTTCTGCACTTAGAAATTTCCATTATTTTGGCTTAGAAATTTCCATTTATTTGATTTGCACTTGGCATAAATGTTAAAATTTAGGTATACATTTTCTAAAAGTTCTAATGAAGTTAGCTATTATTTTCAGACTAGAACATAAACAATAAGTCTCATTATTCCTGAGCGTAATAAAATCACTTGTAAATTGTACACTAATTAATAGATGTTTCCCTTGTCATTTAATGGGGTTAGTGCAAGCCGGAATAAAAAACAAATGATGTGAAGTGAAACAGGCAAACGACAAGAAGATAATTGAATAACTTTTTAACGTTATGGGCATTTATGAGAGAATTTTTATGAACATTTATTCTTTTTATTTCTCAGATGTTACATCTCTACACGTATTTCTAATTGGATTGCATTTTCTTCAGTGCTGCCTGTTAAAACCTACACAGGCACAACAAAATCTACACCGGGAACTAGTCCTCTGTTAATGCTCTATCTTTTCTTTGGCGGTACTGGGGATCAAACTCAGGACCCTGCGCTTGCTAGGCAGGCGCTTATTCCACTGAACTATATCCCCAGCCAATGCTCTATCTTTTCATGCTGTATTTCTCTCTCCTTTTTTCATATATTTGAAAAAAAATTTTAGTACACGTTTACAGTATACAACACAGCAGCACGGGACAGTGGCACTTGCGCACGGCACATCTTAATTTGTTTCATGTTCCTTCCCTTGGAGCACCTTCCCTTTTCCAGAAGATCTGTTAGCTTGTTCCCCACTCTGTCTCTTGCATGAACTGTCCAGCTCAGTAGGGAAGCATTGCTTTATTTCGTCTCATTTATTTAATACTCAGAAAACCCAAGATTACATTGTCAATTTTTCCCTTTAGAAATACAAAAATGCATTGTCTTTCAAATATGTTGTTGCGTGAAAGTGGCACAGCAATGATTAGAAATGACTCTCCATAACTCCTGCTAGGTCGGTCCTTGCATCTCTCTGCTTGAGGGCAGGGGTCATGCCTTGCTTATACTGTTATTGGGCAAAATTCCTGGCATAAGGGGTCTCAGATACAGTCAGAGTTCATTAAATGCTTGTTGAATTTAATTGACTCAGCTGTTTTCTAATCCTCTCCCTACCTCCAAGCCTAAAGAAGAATTGCATTTCCTAAGCTGGAACATACGACCTTCCGGTAAAAGCCGCTATTGCCATTCCTCCAGGAAGACACGACTAATGACTTCAATTTTATGACTATCAGTAGTGGAACACTAGTGACCGAGAAGATAATATGGAGCCGAAATTTGAAAAAGGTTAGTGACTTCGCAAGCTAATTCTATCTTCTATTTTAACGTTAGTCTCTGAAACAGGAAAAAAACCTTTTTTTTTCCCCCTAGGCATCAGCAACATACTGCAACTCCTAAGTGCATGCTGTACTGTCAGTTACGGTCTTTTAATTATAGAAATGCTGTAGGTTTTCAAGGTTAACATGTTTTACAAGGCCAATCATGCAATAGAAATGTATGTTCTATCATTATTATTAATACTGCCACTAAAAGTGCATTAACATAATATAGTGATCCATTTGATGGAATAAAAATTAAGCAAATAGGAGGCAACTTAATAATTATAGCTTTAAGTATTTATTAAAGCAACAGTTGCTGATAACAATAAAATAACATTCATTTTAACAGTTTAAGTAATTTTATGATGTGTCCTTTAGCAAGGACACTTTAATACAGTGTTATTTTCAATTCTCATTGCAATGTACAAACAGATTGTTCTTTTACATGTCATACATTTATGATGAAATTTCTGATATTTATTCTCAACAACTCAAAGAAAGCTTTGCACAGGCTAAATTGTGGAACACGTTAATTAGCTATTCTGAAAATTAATTTTAAACATAAGTATGCATGCTTATTGTGGTGCGATGTTTTAAACTCTTTTTTAAAGAAGCTATGTGGCTTATGTGTGGAGGTGCTATGTAACTCAAAATATGTCTAATCCAGTGTCACTTGTTATTATTTAGATTACACCAATATTGATTTTTTTCATAAAATATAAAATATAAAAGTGATTCTAACTATACAGGATCACCTATAGAATTATTCATAAGACAGTAAGGATGGCTGCACAGTACAGATCTATTTTTATGAGAAAATTAATTTAAGATACTATTTTCATTAATAATGAAAGATGATATTTAATTCTGATGCAAGGAAAAGATGACACTGCACAGCAAATCAAAAATAATATATTAGGATGTACCTATGTGCCTCTAAGTTTTTTTCTGTTTATTACTAGTGAACATGCCTATTTTGAAAACAGACAAAGATCTTTGAAGGACTGTTACGGTTTGCATCTGGATGTCCCACAAAGCCTCATGCAGTCATGGCAGGCTGCTAGAGTTTATGATTGATCCACGGTCCAATGCTGGGATCATGGGTGTGAGTGCTGCACCTGCCCTTGGGAGGGCAGCCTGCATAGAGTATAAAGCATGGGGGGGGGGCTTGCACTCGCTCTCTCTCTCTCTCTCTTCCACTTTTTGGGCTTGCTTTTCTGTCTTCTGCCAGTGTGAACAGCTGTCCTTGTGCCATGACTTCCTGCCTTGGAACCAGCTGATTATGCACTGAAACCTCCATGAACTGTGAGCTAAATAACTTTTTCTTTCTTAATTTTGAGCATCAAGTATTTTCTCCAGCAATGAGATAAAAATAACTAAGACAAACACATAATTGAATGACCCTCTTTTCCATTATAAATGATTCTCAGATGTGAATTTAGTGTATAAAATGGTCATAGGTTGAAGTGAAGATACTTGATACTTAACTAGAAGTTCTGTGATAAGTTCATGATGAGCATACTTTTTAAAGATTGATTTCTTAAATCAGAGGTCTAACACTGAAAAGTAGAAAAGGAGTAGTCATCTTTATTGCAATATTTGAGAGTCTGGTAAGCTAGCTTCTGCTAAAGGTATCTCCTTTTATGTTGTTAGAACTTTATAAATTGGTTGCATTTTGACCAATAGAGTTGCCCTGCAAAGTAAACTTTGTCTTTCAGGAAACAAAACAATGCACTGTGAGCATCAGAAAATGTGGCTCCCATTTCTGTGTTTGATTGCAGGGGCGGAAGTGAAATTAGAAAGAAACTGTGGAGCAGCAAAACTTTGCCATGGTGCAGTGATTTTGGAAAATTATTACTATGACATCAGTTGAAGTACTAGAGATTTAATATAAGCATTGGGATATTGATACTACAGATCAAATTTGACTATTTCTAGCTAGAGAAACACATTTTATATCACTTTCAATTTTACCTAACCCCAAACCAAATAAACTATTACCCCCAAAACATAGATTTGGTGCTCTCTGTGGAGTAGATGTGGGGCCTGGATGGAAATTGTGCACTTTAGCCACAAATATACACAATAGATTCACCAGCAATTCAAATTCTCGTGTGAAACCTTATTCTCTGTGTGGCCTTGACCAATCGGAAGACACTCTTTGTAGTTTTGTTTCCTCATGTTTTGAGTGACTATGAAAATCACTGTTTTGCAAGGTTCTTATAATTTCTGTAGCTTTTCCATGTGAGATACTTAAAGCAGTCCTGCCCTCACCTTGAACATTCAGTAAGTATGAACTGTTTTCAGGAATGTTTTATTTACAGCTAAGAAGCTCCCAAACCAGCAAGGTGTGTCACATTCTACCACATCCCTGAAATAAGCAAGCTTTTACACCCAGGTCTCCCATTTTATTCCTCCTCACTTATGTGGATCCATCGACTTATTACATCATTTCCAGAGTGCCACTAGGCTTAAGCATGTAAAAGTGCAGATATGTGAACATTTCTCACCCTTAGAAACAGCAGATTAGAGTGATTGCATTTGGCCTTTGACTTCACTTTTCATTGGACCCTCTGCTTATTTGTTCAGTCTACCCATTCCGCTGTTGCAAAATAATATCCTAAAAGTGGAATGTTTACATGGCCTTACTAGAGCTCTTTAAAAATGCCCTTTTGTCAACCAATATTTTTTAAATCTTCAGATGTAGAAAAAGATTCTCTACCATTTATCCTCAGTGGAAAAAGATTCTCTATAATTTATACTAAAGTTAAATTTCAAGGGTTTCTCAAACTCTTATGTTGTAATTCACTCTCCTTTTGCTCTAGAAGCACATTGTTACTGACCCCTTGGTTTCACCTCACCATTCTCTGGGCGAGAATCCTTAGGAGATGAAATTCAGCTCAGTGGTAGGTATTATATTGTGTCAAACCCATTTTAAAGGAGGATATTTTTTAAAAGAAGACTTGGATTAAAACTATTTTCTCCCATGCAATACTTTTGCATTGCTTCTCTGTTTTCCTTTTCCTTATGTACTTTAACAATTCATTTGCCGTTGTAAATTAAAATAAAACATACAAATAAATAAATACTCAAATATTGTATTTATCTAAGATTGAAGGATGGAAAATCAAAAATTCCTATTAATAATTTGGCCTCCAAAGATATATTAATGCCCACTTAGCCCTATGGGTATTAAACTGGTATAAATGTATGCACTAAGTGTCTGCATGTAACATATATTTGTCCTATCATTAAAGGCTTCTAAAATTTTATTTCAGGACATGGAGAACGAACTTTCATACATTGTTGGTGGAGTTGTAAATACATTGTCATTATAGAAACATCTGGAGGTCATTTCAAAAAATTAAAAATAGAACTACCATGTGATTCTGTAATTCTACTAATGAAAACATTCCTGCACTTACACATTCACTGCCATACTATTAACAGTAGC
Source organism: Dinomys branickii (assembly GCA_004027595.1). NCBI lineage: Eukaryota > Metazoa > Chordata > Mammalia > Rodentia > Dinomyidae > Dinomys > Dinomys branickii. The sequence continues at coordinate 29,048 of PVLD010001379.1, forward strand.
CAGAAAATGGAATTGAACCAAGTGTCCCTTGATAGATGAGCAGTAAAAATGGATGGAATGTATATCCACAACTGTATACTATTCAGCCATAAAAAGGAAAATACTGCTATTTATGACAAGAGAGATTGATGTGGAAATCATAATCTTAAGTGAAATAAGTCAGACACAAGGAGCCAAATGCTACAATTTTGCCTATATGTTGAATCTACAAAAGGTGAGTTTATAGATCTACAGAACAGAATAAAGGTTATCAGAGTCCAAAAATTTAAAGGGAGTTGGGGGGTGACTTGGTTACTTTTCTCTCATTGCTGAGACAAAGTACCTGACTAAGTGCTTTAACCCAGAACTAAGGAAGAAAAGGTTTATTTAGCTCACAGTTCATGGCGGTTTCAGTTGCTATTTAGTTGGCTCCAAGGCAGAGTGGCACATGGCAGAGGGCATCAGCTCATGGCAGCAGAAAATAGCAATATCAGTAAGAGAAAAACAGAAGAAGCAACAGAGAGAAGCCTCTTTCCCTTCCTTATATTGTATGCAGGCTGCTTGCGCAGACTGGGTGTAGCACTCACAGCCATAATTCCAACATTGGATCATGAATCTGTCATAAACTAGAAGCCTGCCCCATGACTGTATGAGGCTTTGGGGGCACATCTATACACAAACTATAACATTCCACCCCTAGCCTCCCAAAGACTCATGTACATCCCTTTATGCAAAAGACATTTCAGTCCATTTCAGTGAGTTGCCAAAGTCCTAATAGTTTTAGCATTGCTGAAAATTATAAGTCTCAAGTGTCTTCTGAGATGTAAGGCAAATATTTGTGAATCCCTGTACAAATGAAAAGAAAGTTAAACACTTCCCATGTTCAATGGCACAAGTTAGACATTTCCATTCTTAAAGTTGCAAACAGCAGGATACAAAGGAATGGGACCAAAATAAGTTTGAAATCCAGCAGGGCAAGCATTAAGTCCTTCATGTCCGTTTGGAACATCCGAGGCAATCTATAGCAAATTGTGAGCTCCATGTGGCTCCACCTCTACAGCACATCTGGTGGTTGTAGAGATGGAACCACATGCCTTCTTCCTTAGCCCTGCTTTGCTCCTTCCTTGCAGCTTTCCTTAGATAATTCATGTTCCTGGCTTTTCTAAACTCCTGGGGTTTCCACTGCACCTTAGGCTTCTCACTCATAGCTTCACACACTGCCCTCTCAGAGACACACTCCCTGGCCTCCCAGGCCTTCTAAAATTTGGGTGGAAGCCTTTTTAACCTCTTGTGATGCCCTCAGACCATCTTTCCTACTCTCCCATTCCTTTTCAGCAGTTGAGATCTCCTCATCTCTACCTTTGCAGTCCACAGTTTTACTGGAGCTTCCTTTCTGGGCAAACTCACAGTAATTTAAATCATCCTGCTGGGCTCTTTGCTCTTATTCACAACATCGATCTGGCTAAAAGCCCCCAACAATAGCCATGTCACCACCTCAACATTCAACTGCCTTGATGTTTCTTCTGTCAGATTAATTAGTCCACTGCCTTTACTCTCTGTCTCAGGCAAAGTTTCTGGACATGAGCAAAATGCAGACAAACATTTTGCCAAGCCACAACACACATAATATTTAGTTCAGTACCCAATGCAGTCCTGCCTACCAGGAGAAGCCTTCGGAACATGGTCTTTACTGGCAGGATTTCCATCAGCCTTCTGGTCTTCTGAACTCTGACCAGAATCTCCCAAACAGGACAACTGAAGGTGTTATAGAGCTTCTGTTTCAGGCAAAACCTCTGAACCTTTCCAAACACTTCCCATGAGCCATTTCCCAAGGCTCTTGAACCACATGTTCAGGTACAACTCACCACAGAAACAACTCCACTTCTCTGGTACCACAATCAGTCTTTGTTACTTTTCTCTCATTGCTGAGACAAAGTACTCAACTAAATACTTTAACCCAGAATTAAAGAAGGAAATGTTTATTTAGTTCAGAGTTTGTGGAGATTTCGGTCCGCACTCAGCTGGTTCCAAGGCAGGGTGACACGTGGCAGGGGGCAACAGTTCATGGTGGCAGAAAACAGCAAAAGCGGCAAGAGCAGAACTGGAAGAGCAGCAGCGAGCAGCCTTCTTCCCTCCCCTATGCTGCATGCAGCCTGCCCGCCCTGGGGTGGGTGTAGCACTCACATTCGTAATCCCAGCATCGCATCATGAGTCTCAGTCATAAACTCTAGAAGCCCACCCTTAACTGCATGAGGCTTTAGGGGGACAGCTAGACACAAACCATAACAGGGGAGACAGGAAGAGACTGGTTAACGGGTGCAAAATTAACACAGACAACAGGAAGAACTTGTAGTGCTCCACTGCACAGAGAACGGTTATAGTTACAATAGTGTGCTCTTCAAAACAGCCAGAAAAGATGATTCTGAGAGTGTCGATCACAAAGAAACAGTTAAATATTTCAAGTGATGGATAATCTATCTTGAACTGATTACTATAAAATGCAGACGCATTTGGAAACATCACAATAGTGCTCAGAAGATGTATAAGTTTCATCATTCAATAAAAATAAATATATAAATTTTCATGGTGAGTGAAACATAGGGACAAAAATAAATATTAGAAAATCACAACTGCACCTAAATGGAAATACGACTGAGGAGAGCTGTTGCAGTCAATCAGTTTGCACCTCACATCAGGAGCTTTCTACCCTCCCACACGGGTTCTGTCACTACCACTATTTTTAGCCCTGCTAATGGTCTCTATTATCTGAGTATTCCAATGTTCTCTTCACTTTTAGATCTCTTGCTTTCATCATCTTGTATTTTAAAACTCTGCCTTTCACTTTTAGCAAATCTTGCCTATTTTTAGGACCACAAAAGTAGTTTCCTGAAGTTTTATGAAGTAGTAGAGCATAGTGTAAGATGAGAGACATAATTTATTTCCCTGTTTTCCTAGCATTTGTGCCTCAAGAATAATATAAACATTTTTCTCATTCAGTAATTTCCTATTATATGTCATAAATGACAATAGACAAAGTCTCATTGAAAAAGAAATAATATTTGGGAATTTTATACAAATTCATGGGAATTTGTATAAAATGTAAATTTTCATGCCTATTTTTTCTAGACATACAAGGAAATGACATGATATTTTCCTTATTGGTAAATATTTCATTTTCACATGCGTGATAATGAATCATTCTCTGAAAAAATCATTTTTATCATTCTACATAACAAGTATCATATTTGCATATTATTTTAAATTATTGGATATATTTTTGGTTGACATCAGTATTTGCTATTTTTGCTAGCTTGATATTTCCACGCTCACATGTACCATGCATTGAGAAGGCCCATTCTTCTTATTTTTAATTTACATAATTAATAAATGCACTGTGTTTTCATAGTTAAAGATAATCATAATAAAAAGAAAAAAGTTCTTTTTGACCCAAAAATTCAAGATCCTGACATGATAACCATTCCACAGATCACACAACTGAAGCCATGTAGTGTTTCCAAGTCAGTGCTGAAATATTTGCTTGCCGAAATTAATCCTTGTCACTTTTGTCTTCCCTGTAGTTTTTCTCCAACATTTCTGTCATCAGCATCCTACATTGCTTTAGAAAATGAAGACTTCTGTCATAACTACTAGATACACAATTAGATTCTCCTCTATTTTCCATAACATGGATCAGTCACATTTTTCACTGAAACTGGAATATTGAGCAGTACCACAAATATAAGAAATGGAAAGTTGTTCATGCTGTAAAGAAATTTTCAGTTAGTACCTGTTACACTTGCAACACCCTGGCTCTTGCCATTTTTGATATAATGTTGTATAATACATAGTCAAATTCTTTCAATTAATGAACCACTAACTAAATTTAGTAGAGTACGTTTCTGTAGCTTAACGCTGAAGAAACAAGTTAACACTGTAAGACTCAGATGTTTATCATCTGACAACATAAACTGATTAGTGATTCTCTGTGTTGCCTCTGTTCCTTACACACGTAGTTGGAGAACTGAGTAAGTAGATCCAAGCTGGCTGAATAATATGAGAGCTAAGAACACACTAAGAATCACATTACTTGCTTTCGAGTTATACAGTAAATACTTATCAGATATATAAGCCTATGTTCACTCTCACTCATTTTACATTTTTAATGAAGATAAAATAGTATTTCTTGTATATATCTGTTCTGAGGAATCAGTTTGCTAATACAATCGAATTTTCAAAAGTAGGGGCTCAAATATTGTATGTTCCTGACATCTACTTTTTAATAGAATGGTAGCACATTATGTATTGTTCAAAGTGTTTCTGTAACTTTGAAAAATAAGATCGGATTTAAATATGTATGACCCATGTATGGTAAGTCTTAACCATTCAAAGTAGCAAAGATAGTGATATAGCCCTGGAATTCTTCATTCTTAACTTTTAGCATTAATAAAATCTGTGATAAAACCTTCTTACTATGACTAAGTATCAAAATCTATCCATACCATTCCTTTTAGTAAGAACTTGGTAATTATGTAAGTAGAAGGTTGCATTTTTGAAATTCACATATACTTTTTACTTGAAATTTTCAATTGTTCTGGGGTAACTATAAACATATTTCAATTAGTCCTTGGAAATGCTGTACTTCTGTTTGTGACAAAAGTCCACATATGTCTACATATTTCTTAAACATATTTTTTTCATTTAATGAAAAAATGTAAATAGTAATGGAATTTCTATGTTAAGTTGTCATAGAACTTAACACTTATAGCCTGCCTACAGAAAAACATACACGGAAGGTATGTGAAATCTATCGTAAAGAAGTAAGTGTTAATCCTTGAAGTGTGTTTAAAAAAAATAGAGGCTTTTGGAAGTTCCCTTTTTTTCTTTTCCTTTTTGGCACCAGAAATTGAACTCAGAGACTCCTGCTTCTTAGGTAAGCAGTGGATGACTAAGCCTTATCCTTGGCCCTATCTTGAACATTTAAAACTTAAATTATATGAAGTTTGTAGGCTAAAATTGAATGCCTTTAATATCATACATTCTGTTATTTTGTGTTAACATACTTTATTTAATAGACTGGATAATTCACCATTTTGGGGAGGGGTTCTTTGTGTGTGTGTGTGTGTGTGTGTGTGAGTGTGTGTGTGTGTGTGTGTGTTTAAAGCTATTGGTCAGGAACACAGGTCAGCTTTACAAAGAGGCAAACAATTCCAGAACTCCAGTGTTATTGCATAGTAAGTAATTATTTTTCACCTGGAGTCGATCACAAATGGTGGTCGGGAGCCTGAAGAATTAGCACATTTTACAGTTTCACTCAGAAAGAAAGGAAGATTGGTATTTTGTCACCACATGAAGAAACCTTAGGCTGTACTTTAGTTGCTCAGTTGCAGTTTGCAGCAATAAGGTTAAAAGAAATAGCACCTAAAAGTAGAATATAACTTTGAATTTTAAATTAATTTTATTCTAATTGGATTATTGTACCTTGACCCTAGTTTTAAGTATCCTTGTGATTTTGAGAAACTGCAGAAACTTTCCAGCAATTGCAAGAGACTCAATCAACAAAAGTAGGGTTAAGGAAATTGTAATTTATCTGTGACAAAAAGGACCAGTGCCAGATGAAAAACTTCGTCTAGAACTACTGTAAAACCTGGGTAAAGTATATGAGAAAATTCTTTTTGGTTGTCTCAGATGAAAAGCAAAACTTCATGACTATCATAAAACATTCTTAAAATTCCAGGGGAAACAGTAGTGGCCATAGTGATCCCCAAGCCCACCCCATATTTTCATCGTGCTTTCGTCCATGTGCAGTTCAGCGAATGCATACAGAGCACTAGAAAGCACAGGTAAAACTCCTCATAGCCGTGCCATTCGGGGAAGGCAGGGTTTGGGTTTCAGCAGGGCAGTATGCCTGGGAATAACGGAAGCTGCCACCTGAGAAGTCACAAAAGTCCACAAAAAAACGTTTTCGAGGCACAGGAAAAACCAGTAGAAATTAGTCCAATGTCACAAAACCCATACTCAAATACATCCAAAGGATTTTCCAACAATCTGCCATCCCAGGAGAACTGCAGCATTACCTGCAACTTTCCGACAGTACGAAGGGCTCTTGTGAAAGGATAACATGTGACAAGTGTCGTGAGGGCGTCGAGAAGAGTGACACCCTGCCCACTATCTCTCAGGATAGAAAGTACTGTGGCCACTGTGGAAAGCAGTATAAAAGTCCCTCAAATGGTTAAACACAAATCTAGATCACACGATCTAGTAGCCTTACTACTGAATTATATACAATTATGTTAAGCACAGCAAACCAGGCACTGCAAGACAAGTACCCACATGATCACACTTAACAGAAAGGACTTTTAAATGTTGATCTCACAGAGGCTGAGAGTAGAATGACAGCATAGGAAAGAACGAGGAAAATACAGGAAGGAACCGGCAAAGGCTCAACAAGGGGCACTAACCTTCAGGTAGGTAGAAGATGTGTGGGGTGCTATTGCATAGTATGCAATTATACACAATGGTAATACTTGTATATCTCAAAATTAAAAAGAAAGCTGTAATGGTTTTAATCATGTAGAAATAAATATTTGAGGAGAGGATACACTCAACTTGATTTAAACATTTACTATGCATATGCTTCAAAACATTGTATCATTCCACTGATACATAACATTTTGTCCATTGAATATTAGAAGAAGCAGTATTTTATGGAAGTTTTTTTTTTAAAAAACAAAGGATAGAGATATAAAGGAAGTAAACTGCAGGAAAGATGAGATACATAGAATTTGTAAATAAGTTCAAATCTGAATACTAGTGTCATCTCACAAAGAACACAGAAAACAACTAAAACTCATTATTGGGCAAGAAAGGAAGAAAAATCTGAAAAAAATTAAAGCAATGTCTTTAGTTTTAAAACTGGGATTCAAATAAAAAATAACATAAGTACTGTATTAAAATTAAGGGACTGGAAAAAAAATAGTAGCATCAACTACTGTTACAACAAAAGTGATGAAAGCCAGAAGAAAAAATTATTTCTCTCAAGTACTAATAAAAACAAAGAAATAAAATTTAAACCCTTATGTCAGTAGCCAAGCAATAAGCCTATTAAAATAAAAATGAAATAATGTCATTTTACACATGCTAAAAATGACAGATACTATTTCTAGAAGAAGTGCATTAGAAAATTAAATGAAATACATTTCTTCAGACAGAAAGAAAATCATACCATAGAGAAGCATTACAATTCAGGAAAGGACAAAGAATAACAAGGTCTAAAAAACATTCATGCTAATTGAATACTATTTCCATCAAAAATGATACTCATTAATATGTTCAACATTTAAAATTCATGTTCCTGCCAAGAGTAGAATGAGGAAGGGAAGGTTTTATTTGATGTATAGACATTGAAAGGAACCTGCAATAAAGAAAAAGAAATAGATATCTAATTTTATAGAAGATGTTTACGAGTCCTAATAAGAAGTTACAAGTGTGAGAATTTATACTTCCAAAATTAGAAAACGAATATGTCACTAACAAGGAAATAGAGGTATTTGTGAATGAGAATTGTGAAGTAATCTAAGTCTAAAATAAGATAAGGTAGACAAAGTGGAAATAAGAACAGCTGGGGCAACTACAAAGGTAGACCAACATTTGATTAATAATTTGATAGAAAACTTTGTAAAAAGCAAAACAAATTAAAATAAAAAAAGTTACAAAGTCTGATATTTTCTATCTGGCAATGAGTGTAAAGTTTTATTCACCAAACACAGTTGACGGCAGATACATGAAAGACTTGTGCTGCCGCTGACATTCTCTGTGCCTCTCAGCAGTGACCCATCCTCTATACTAATTGTTTCCTTTAGGTTATTCTTTAGCTATGATTTACACTGTTAAAAATATTGAAATTATTGCATAATTTTTCACTTTCAAGTGTTGCATCATCATTGATTAAGCTTCATGACAGACCTAGTAAAATGAAAAATATAGAGAAATTCAAAATTACCACTTTCTCAGTCTCTCATCATGCCATTAAAATTATTCTCAATGGGGTTACTTTCATCATAACACTAAAACTATTTGTGCACTATGTGATTGTTATTTAAATTTATTATCTATTTCGTAGTTACTACATAAGAAAATTGTGCCTCATAATATAGTGATCCAGTATTTGTGAAGTTTAAAGTATGTAGGTTACAATTATTAAAAATAATTACAGTTATCAAGATTAAAGTTTATGCCTGATAATTCCCTGGGAAAAAATGTTCAGGTTCGTGTATGCATAAGGAAAGAACTGTCATGCACAATTTAAGAAAAGATCAAATTAATGAGAGCAGTGAAAACTGAAATTAGAAAGCAGGAAACAGTTCTCTTCGTTGCTTCTCATCATTCCTTCTCGCTATTACTTCTACTTATCCTATCGTCGTCCGTGCCCGTTAAATGCATGTGCTGTCAGTATTCACAGCCACAAGTTAGTAGGTCCGTGACTTGGAAAATATGCTGCCATTGATTCTTGCAGAGGCCTCATCTATATATTTAGAGTAGTAATACTTCCCTTGTGCAGATTATATAAGAGACTGTTGTAAGTAGAATAAAAATTCTAATATTTAGCGGAAGCTGAAAATATGGCTTCTCTCCCTCTTCCCGCTTTTCTAACTGTAAATTAGGGAGCAATATTTAATCTTTAGAGTGTGAATGAAGTCTTAATATTTTGAAAAGGGTCTTGATAGTCAAGCCAGCAATCACCGGAGATTTTATAAGGAAATGATAAAATACATACAATTTTGTAGTCTAAAATACATTTCTTTTTTTTTCAAATCCGCACCACTGATTTAATGTGCTATGTGCTGTTGTTTTGCTGAAACCACCACACCATACAGGATGTTTATACGACATTGACAATTTGTAGTTACTTTGATTCCAAGTAGAGAGTCCTATTAATTTCTTTGAAAGAAAGATTTAATTTCTTTTAAAGAAATAAGATGATAGACAATTCTTGCTCAGTGCTTTTATTGTTTACAATTGAGTATACTTTTATCTAGATCCATTAAATTTAAGAGCCAAGTAAGAAAAAGTGGTGAAGTACAAAATGTCTTGTTTTCTAACAACTTATAGAGTAGAACTCAGATGAATTCCATGCGTATACTGGGCAACTCTTGTACCTTTGTCATCACTTCGCAACAATTATAAGGTTTATTACCACTTACCAAATCAGTGGGTGTTACTGCCCTTTCCACTGACCTGGCGCTGGTTCTTCGTGTCTCGTTATGGCTAGTGTAATACTCATTCTCCTATAACTGAGCCCGCATTGCATTTCCTGAGGTGGAGATGCTCGTTAATGGTTTCTTGTTGGTTTCCGTTGCTTCCTCAGTAGATATGAAACCCATTGCTATGTGAAGGCAAGTTTAACAAAAAATTTTAATTTTTGAAACTGTTAGTTAATAAATGTTAGTTTGCAAATCATTGAGATTAGGGCTACACAACAATAAATAGCATTCTTCTGTTTTACATGAAATGGTATTAATTACTTACATTTCTACTTTCTGGGCAGTGATGAAAATGTAATAAAGGCAATTTTTTCTATTATTACACATATGTTCTTTATTCTTGGGAAACTAAATATTGTGTTACTGGGGCCAGGGATGTAGCTCAGTGGAATAAGTGCCTGCCTGGCAAGTGCAGGGTCCTGAGTTTGATTTCTGGTACTGCAAAAAGAAAAAAAAGGCTAAATATTGTATTGATGTAAAGTATGATGTTACTTAATATTTTATTTGTTATAAAATATAAATGCTAAAAGTAAATATGTAGCAAATCATTAATATATTGATCATTTTTGAGTTTCAACTTTCAATATTTAGAAATAATTTAAGAACACTAATCTCTACCACTTCAACTTTTCCCTTCATCTCTTTAAAATAAAATAGTAATATCCACTCAAGAGCAAATTTTAGCTTTAAGGTATAAATGTTATAACAACATACATTTACTAGGATAATTTTGAACATTTGTATACATTAATGGAATCACCATAACCAAGATAATAAATACATTTGTCACTTAGAAAATTTCCCTTTCCTTATGTGTGTTTGCTATTTTAATTTGGCATTAGGCTTAGTTTTTCACTGACTAAAATACCTAACATCAGTTTTAACCTCAACATATTCTAAAGTGCAGGATATTTTATTATTTACTGCATATTCTACTTTATATAGAAAATCCTTAGCATTTATTAATCTATTAAAACTGAAATTTAAACTCATGGAAAGATACACATTTTCTGTTAGTAAAGATTTAGAGAAATTAGAACTTTTATACACTATTAATGGAAATATAAAATGGTGCATCCATTATGTCAAATGGTCTATTAACTATAAAATGGTGCATTCATTATGGAGGACCCTCAAGAAATTAAAACTAGAACTACCATAGAGTCCTACAATCCCTGAGATAACTGAAATCAGAATCTTAAAGTGATGTTTACAATTGCACAACCACTGCACCATTGTACAACAGATGTTTGAGCATCAAATTTATACTCACAGCCTGATCTATTTTTATATGAAACAAAAGTATATTTCTTCTAATCATATCTACTAAAAAGCAAGTTAAAGAACCAGAGCACAGGACTTGTTTTGTATAATTAAGATGGGGAGGGAAGAAAATTATAAGGAAGTACTCTTCTTTCTCCCTCAGAAAACCATTACATAGCTAAGACTACCTTTGCTGGTTTTATCTGGGTCATCTACTCTGCTCTCCCTGAATCTAACTGTCCTGGGACTCAAATCCTGCCATCTCTAATATGTGATCTGTAATAAATGCGGTGTCTTCTTGCCTAAGAATACTTAGCATGTGATGTTGTTTCTCCATTGGGTCTTTTATTTGTCAAGGCATTTTCTGCATCATAAAAGCACCTGCCTTGCCTTAGGCACGTCACCCTTTGAATACACCTTTTTTTTGCCTCTGTTAAAAACTTGCTTCCTGACAAGTTGCTTCCTATCCTTTTATCAATTGCTGTATATAGGTGTTGGCACATTTTGAATTCTTTTTGTAGTAGTCATTTTTCTAACTATAGGTGTTGTTTGAACATTACCTTGGAAAAAATGTTTTATATTCCTCATTCAGGGTCATTTCTTTTCCATGTACTGCATAGTTTAGGTTCCTGGAGTTGCTCATCCTTCATATACCTTACATCAGATATTCTGCAATGAAATGATTATTAAAGAATAATTATGTCTGAATATTTTGCAGCCATGGGTCCTCAATTCCCAGGTCACAGAGTCAAACCAATCTGTGAACTTTTAGGAACAGGATCACGCAGCAGGCGGGAGTAGAAGCAAGTAAGCAAAAAGCTTCATCTTATATTTACCGCCACTCTGATTCCCGCCTGTGCTGCACCTCCTGTCAAATCAGTTGTGCCATCAGATTCTCCTGAGAGAATCAACCTTTCTGTGAACTGCACATGGGAAGGATCTAAACTACACTGTCTTATAAGAATCTAATGCCTGATGGCCGAGGTGGAGCCGAGGTAGAGACACGAGACCCTGAGGAGTAGGTAAAACGAAGATTAAAATTAGCAGCGAGGTTTTAACTACACAGAAACTTTATCACTTTTTTTTTTTTTTTGGCAGTACTGGGGATCGAACTCAGGACCCTGCGCTTGCTAGGCAGACGCTTATTCCACTGAGCTATATCCCCAGCCCCCTTACACAGAAACTTTAATAAATCAATTGTTTGCAGATTCATATCAAAACGCTATCATTAGCAGCAAGTGAAAATTAAACTGCAGGTTCTGCTAGTCTTTATAGAGACGAGGGCATAACGTACTTGAACCGCATCTGGTGGCAGACTCCAGCTCAGAGTGTGACTTATTTGTATCCATGTGTTACCTGCCTGTTATTTCACGTACTACTTCTGTCTCCTACTCTCCCACCCGCAGCACATGTCTCAGTCACTGGGTGGGGAGTCCAGAGCCTAAGCCTCATCAGAACGAGTACAAAGTAGTACTAGAAAGCTTTTAAAAGAAGCAAAACCCCAATGATAAGACAGTAGAGGATTCTGGGACTGCTGTAAAAACCAGAGCTGCATCTAAAGTGAAACACACAACTCCCATTTAAATCACAGTTCTTTGAAATGGCAGGTTCACATTCTCCAAGCCTACTTTGTATAGAATGGGAAGTGGTGACCAGCTATATAACAAAGCTATAAGAATCTCAAAATTGCTTCTCCAAATGGACATTAAGATGCTGTGTTAAAAGACAAGGCGCTGGAGTTTTTCAAAAGAAAAGTGTGTAAACTTAAAACACAGAACCAACTTTTGAAAACTACAACTTTATCAAATGTGTCTGTACCAGTTCTCCAAGATGAAGTAACTATTCTGTATTGCAGCTATACACTGATAAAAAATTCCAGCCAACGGTTCTCTACACTATAGCTCTACATGGGAAAAAGATAATTAAAAACATGGAGTGTCCTTAGGAAAATAATAATTTCAATAAATCAAGGATTTTTTTAAAAATTTAAGCAATCTAAAACTGAACTAAAAATATGCATTAACTTGTAAGTTGTTTCTATGGAAATGAAAATGCTATTAATAATTTAAACTATTGCTTTTTCAGAGGCATTACATTTTCTGAGCTATAGTATATACTTTTGTATTTGCGAATATTTTCCTCCATTTCAAATAATTTTCAGATAACTATATATATCTTATAATGTTGAATATTGGGTTGACATATGTATGTAAACAATACAAACTCACTGAGAGGCGCTATTTATTTTGTACCCAATGACTCATCCTCAGCTGTGACGAAGTAAAATAATATATTAGCATGGCAATTTGCCTTAGTCAACATTTGCTTCCCACAGTTTCTATAGTTCCACTGCTGGTCAATGGAACTTTGCTGCTGATTTCTTAATGTTCAAAACAGTAAATAAAATTTTTATATGTACTCCTTCATATTCACATGGTGTTTTGAGTATAAAATGACTAGCACAGTAATTATAAACTTCCTCAGAAACTCTATCAGACTCAGCATTTGACCTAATGGGCTTACTAAATTAATTCAAAAGTTTCTACATAAAAAAACACATAATATTTAAAAATAAATCTCAATATATTATATTTTTATAATCCACAGGAATTAAAAAGTAGAATAGAGGAGCACAGCATAAATTTGTTTGATAATATATGATCAAGTCCAAGTTGAAAAGTGATTAGTAACAGAACTTAATAACAGTTTTCTAATTCTTCTTGTTTGGTGAATACTTTAAATTCTCCACTTATGAACATATACATACATGAAGAAAAGAATGACTGAACACTTGACAGATCTCAAGTGAAAATATTGCAGACAAGCATTTGCTAAAAGGTTTTTCATTGAGGTTAATAGGTTTAAAAGAAGAGAATTACTTAAACCAATGAGTCTATGTCCCATAAGAATGAAATAAAATTAAATTCATATAGCAATTTACTATCATTTTAATATAAATCCTGTGAGAAAATGAAAATAGAAATGATATTTTAATGAAAGACATCTCATTCAGATTTGGTGTGAGGCTATATTTCTGCGGATCCAGTTTTTGTGTGATTTGATTCAGTCTTCAGAGTCCCTGAGATTTTCAGGTAATTTTGTTAAAAATATAGAAAACAAGAAAAAATGAATGTTTCTTATAAATTATATTTTTCTTTCCTCTTTTTGAATGTGTGTGTGGTACAGAGGACTGAACCAGAGTCTCCCAGATAATATTAAGCCCGTACCACTGACATACATCTCGAGCCTCCTTCAAAAAGTTTCCTTTATTCTCCTAGGCCACTCTGCAGACTCACTGTCAAAAATAATGGCATTGGGTGAAATATTAATAATGCACTAGATAATTAAAGTTTTAAAACTCAACACCATCTCAAATTTATCATAATTTTAGTTTCTAAAATAAGATTTGAGATTTGTTATCTTTAGAAAATTCAAGACAGAGTTTATATTTACATATATACATATACACATGATTTATAGTGCCATAATATTTTATAGTAAGCATATATAATTTAACAAATAGGTCACTTTGTAAGTGAATCCCTAATGATAACATTTAACACAATATGTAATTTAGTTGAATTTACGTCTCAATTCTATATAATTTGCTTTTACACAGATTAAACACTATGTAAACTCAGTTGGTCTCCAGATTTTAATTTACAAGGCCATCATGGTAAATGATTTATTTACTTGTTCCACATGAAATTAGTTGCTTTGGAAATACTAACTATAATGAAATCTAGTAAATTATATACTTCAGAGCAAATACATCATTTATAATCAGTTAAAATAATGAATAATTTATTATAACATCAGATTACATCAAAAATGGTAATAATGTGATAAAAAGCCAAATCAATTAAATTCTTAAAATAAACTTACCTGCAAAATTAGTGATTCTATTATGGATTCTTTCATTTATTTTAAAATTTTGAACTCCTATAATGAGAGGACCACCTGGCCATTGCTCCACAAGTTTGAAGTAGACTGACCCTCCAGTGAGACATTTCTTGAGACTGTACCTGTTCACTTAGTTTCTTTTCCCTTTGGATCCCACATCTTTAAACATTTTTATTTTTTTTTCTATCAGTTTTTAACGACTTGTGGCTTAGGTTCATTTCAGAAAAATACTTAAGGTGAATCCATATATTCCTTTCTCTATACATCAGCACAAGAAAATGCCACTTATGTTACTAATATATTCTACTTGGTGTGTCTGTATTGTTTCTCATGAGTAATGACTACGATTTAAAAGCATGAAACGACTGGATTTCGTTTTCTGTTTACATTGTCCTCCTATCATTCATTGTGTGGATACTTACCAGCCAGGATTTAAATTATCACGGTATTGTGTTTTTCAAGATCAATAGGCGCAAAAGGGGCAAAGTAAATATTTTGAAATATTGTGGGTGTCTGTAGGGGTGCCATGCATACAGCTATACCTAAAATATCCCTGAGGGCAGCCCAATGTTAATGCACATTTGTGGTGGGCTTATTGGAAGATGTCTATTTTTAGTTAGTACAGTCCTTACTAAAAATGTCTGAGATCTAACCCTAACATAGATCATTTCCTGTACCCATTCATGACTACCATTGCATCATAAGCACTAGATATTAGTGGCACTGTTACAACTGAAAGCACTGCAAACCTAGGATAGTATGTTTAAGACGTACTTAGGGAAGTTTAAAGAAAATAGAAGATGTAAAAATAAAGACACTAAGATGAAATTTTATTTCCTAACACCTTCAGTTCTAGAAAATATTACACACACCTTAATTCCAAAGCAGATACACATTAAACCTCACACCACAGACCTGTTTACTTTATTTGCCAAATATAACTCAAGCTTCAACGAAGACTAGCAGCAACTACACAAATGATTAAACAATCCTCTGATATGGCAGAAATTTTGAAATTAATCGACTGGGAATTTAAAATAATTAAGGTTGCTATGCTGAAAATGTAGTGGAAAATGTAGAAAATCTGCAAAACCATGAGAATAGTTTAAGGAAACAAAGGAAAATTCTAAGAAAGGATCAGAGGACACTCAAGAGAGACAAGGCAGGAAGGGGACGAGATGAGGCTGCGCTACATGCCTGTATCGCAAATGTACGAATGAAGTAAAAATTAAGAAAAGAATAAAAGGGAAAACTAGAAATCAAAAGAATTATAAAAGAAGAATGTACCTGTGATGCATTAATTGCTACCTGAGGAAAGAATCAGTACGAGAAAAGATGCACCTAGAGAAATTTTCAAAACAAAATGCAGTGAGAAAATTAAAATAAAACTATGTAACACAATATCCATGGATTTGAGGCACGTCAGATGAGAAGAGATTGCAAACACAAAGAAAAATATTTGCTACCATAATGGCTCAGATTTCTTTAAAAATGATAACACAGTGAAGAAACCCAAAAAGCCAGCGGGCACCAAGCAGGATGAATCCCCAAACATCTGTACACAGACATATATTTAAGAGCCCAAAAGTCAAGGAGGAAATGCCATAGGAGGAAAAATGCCCATCAGAGAACGTGGTAAAAATTATATTTCCAAATAGAAACATTAAAAACATCTTGTATAAACCGAACAAATTTAAGGGAGTATTTTTGTCAATATACCCAAAAATGTTAAGCCTAGAATTACAGCTCAGGAGCACTTCTGAAAGTGCTTGTCCAGCATAGGCAAGGCCATGGGTTCCATCCTGGCACAGAAAGTTGGGGTGGAGAGAAAGTTTTGAAAAGAAAGGAAAACCAGAGTCTGTGATAAGATCTACACAGAGATACAAGAGTGTAAAGAAAGAAATATATAAAGCTTAAAATAGTTCTGCCTTAATTTACTTAAATATTTTTCCAAAAATATCACTATCAAAGCTATAGCTGAGGATGTAGCCCAGTGCAATACAAAGGCCCCGACTTCAGTTCCCAGTACTAAAAAAGAAATTAGCTCAAAATCTAAATGTAAATTGTAAAAGTACTCAATTCTAGCAGATGAGGTAATGGAAATTCCTGTTTTCCTTGGTCTTGTGGTGATTTTTTTAATACAACACCCAAAACATGATGCATGAAAGAGAAATGGAAAAGTTGGGATTTGTCCCAATTGTAAACCTGTACTCTGTGAGGGATATTAAGTGAACAGAAATGATGGAAAGTATTTGCAGAAGGCGTATTTGAGAATGGACTTGTACCTAAAGGAAAGAGGTAACTCACAAAAAAACAATGAAAACATTTAACTTCAATTACAATGAGCAAAGATCTCATGAATGTATGTGTCCGTCACAGAAAAGTGATCATTGCAAATACGTACAAGAGAAATTGCTGAGCCTTATGTCATTAAGGTATTCAAATTAAAACAACTAGATACTGTCACGTATCTACCAGAATGGTTAAAATAGAACATACTGATAATACTAAATATTGGATATTACATGGAATAACAGGAACTCCCATGCTTTGCTCGTGAAATAAAAAATAGTGCTACACTTCAGAAGGTAGCCGGGAAATTTCTTATAAAACTGAGCATAATCCTACTGAAAAATCATCTTCTAAATTAGTAAGCTATACAAATGCCTGCTCAGTATTTGGACTTTTATAATTAGTAAACACCCCTAAGTTATGTATGCAAACTGAACTTTTGACTTCCCTATTCAATTTATTCTCCTACAAACTACTCATGTGTTTTAAGGTTAATTCGCGTCTTAAGGCACAGACGCTAATTGCCCTCGTGCTGTTTGTCACTGTCGTCCATGTGATAGTAAACGGGAGGATTCCTTCCTGCTGGAGGATTTTGATGTGTTTGATTTTTCGGTTGTTTTGCTTTGGTTACGTTTTATCATTTCATTCTAATTGCTTACATCATGACTGATAATACTTCATTAATCTGTAGACTTCGATAGATAAATGTCTAAACCCTTAAGTAGGAATAGAAATCCACACATTCATGCCTGGAGCACACACACCAACACATGCAAGGCAATGAGGCAAAGGGGTCTCTCACTAGGGAATGATGCCTGAAATGTAAATAAGAATCCCTCAGACGGAGGCTAATTTGCCATGGTAAAAATGTAAATTCATTAATTACTTCTCATTAGCATTATATATTCCATTTAGTTATATTTTATATATTTCTTTTTATTTAAGTTTATTGGCACAGTTTAGGTATACATAATGCCCACATTCATCTATGTCATTATTTTCTGTTCTTTAAAACAGTATATCTGAAACTATGGGAAATACTCAAGTGTCTTATACATGCGTGGATTTATACATTGGAAAAGGAAAATCAGCTTAGAAAGCAGCGTGCATTCATCCACCCAGCAGGACACGGCATTGGAGTGGTAGTGTGGTCAGCTCGTATATACCTTCTATTAAGGAATATTACTAATTCTGCTTTATATCCAAAGGCAATGTGATAAAACTGTATCATGATGTGAAATTAATTTGAAAAGACAAATATCCACAGTAACAAAATTGAGTTAGGTTCATAAAATTGCATTTTATCTATTTCATCATATATTAATTGTGCAGGGAATGAATCTGTGATTTGTGTGATAATTATTGAATATTTTTAAAATTTGAATCAGTTTAAACACCTCACAAGCACTTAACATGTTTACAGCCACAGCAAGGAGCACATAAAAATAAGCAGTCAATCAAGTTCTGGATATAATCATTCTGACTTTAGATCACATATTTGTGAGCAACTTAATATTAAGCAAAAATGAATCATAATTTTATTTCAGCAAATAATAGGTACATTCATGCCTAGGTATCAGATATGTGCAGATTTTGAATACGGCTTTGTATCAACATGGAACTATGTGATTGAAGGTGAATTCATTTCAGGTATAGAGGTCATGGCAAGCTGTATATTTGATAGAATGCTTTATAAAGTAAGTGAATATTTTTATTTCTATCATGGACTATATTTCAACAACTCTTTGTAAAGAAGATATTTATAGTTAATTCTTTTAAGTTCCATGTGGACTATGAAGCAAAATCCATTTCTTTAAGTAAAATAATTTCATTTAACTCAGAAGGGTTACCCAGTCACACAGAAAGGGTGTTAGACATTGAATGATACAGTATTCAGGAATATCATTTAATTTTTGACTCATTGCCATACTGGAAGCTCTTTGGACTTCTATCAACACACTGAAGCCAACATTTAGATAAATTAAAATGTCAAGTTCTCACCCTATAAAGATAACAGTGCATTTTGAAGGAAATGTTCTCTGACCAGAGGTTAAAAGATGACAACATCTCAGTATTAGCACTATCAGAAGTCATTAGCCTAGAAAGTCAAGCAAAAAATAGTGAAATCATGCAAAGAGACACGGAATAGTCAACAGCAGAAATATTTATAGTAGAAATATTTTAAAACTGGGGATGTGAATTTAATTTTAACAACATTTAAAGTAAATATTTTCATTGACCACTCATAGCTATTCAGGTAACTTATAAACTGGGCCACTTATGACAGAATCTGGTTTCCAACAGAGACTGCACTTTTCAATCTCCAAACTGAAAACTGAAGCAGAGAAGTAAAAGTATGAAGGTCACATCATTAAAATTAACAATTACAACCCATCCATGATTTAATGAGTGTTTATGGGAGCTACATTTTAAGGTAAAACTCTTCTGTGAATTTTATCTACCCTGTCTTGTGTATATATGTTTGACTGAAAGAAAGAAAAATTGCTGAGAATCAAATTTAGAGAATATTTATGTGCATAACTGACCTTGGTTGGAAGGTTTGCATTTTCTAACGTTTACCCTTTCTTTGTAAGGATAAAGAGATATTCTATACTATGTGTAGAAATATTGAAGGCGTTAATGCCACGTAACAGGTAATACCTAACAAAAACCAGGTGCTACATTATCATACTTTTTCTCTATTCTGAGATTTCAGACTGGTGCTCTGGGAATGAGTGAACTAGTGTATAACTCAGATGCTCATGAATTTACAGTGCTTAAAAATCCACATTCTTTATACTCTAAATTGTTTTAAGAGATAAGTTGGCCATGTTAAAATATTAAATGTCCCAGTTCAGCCACATCACATTTGAATGGCAAAATTTTTCTCATGTGTCAATTCTACCATGACTTTTCCTAGAGCAGAATTTCTTACCTGTAAAAAAATTATGTTGAAAATGCTACTTCTTGTCATAAAACCAAATAACTATTTAAAACATGGGATTCTGTATTTCACAGAGTCAACTACTGTTCCTGAAACATGCCTCTTACTTTGTCTACAACAGTTTTTTATTACTGCTCCAAACTCTAGTTTTTATATTAATAATACAGAAGAGGAAAAAATGAAGGGAAGGGAAGGGGAGGGAAGGGGAAGGAAGGGAAGGGAAGGAATCCCACTAGTAACATCATTCAGTGGAGACAGAGTGGCCTGGGCATCAAAAAGTACATAAGAACTGTCACTTTAATATGATTATTTAAAACAGATACAGGTTATTCAAAAGTTAATAAACATTCTGCTACAAGTGTAGCATTATTTAATGAGAGTTTATAACTCTAAAGTTGTTGTATAGCTACATATGTAGTTGATAATATTTAATTTTTATTGTAATATTCTGAGTATTGTTGATTAAACGTACTTTGGTTTATTGCTAATACAAATACATATCTATTTCTGAAACTGTTTTATTATATTTCAAAAACCAATTGCATGACCATATATACCTAGTTAAATTTTTGAAAGAATAATGTGTAACAGTATTCCATTGTACTCAGTAGGAACTGTTGGACATGGAATAAAATTACCAGGATAAATGTGATTCATATAAGATGTAAATTGTAAGTACATACACATGATCTAGACCAACTATATTTACAATCTTTCCATGGAAAATATATTGAAATGTAAAATGAGTGTGTTTTAGATAGTTGTGGATGGGACAGTATGACAAAAGCCTGGAATCTAAGAAACAACATGAAAAATTACAGCATTTCCTGGAAAATCTGCTGTGGTACATAAAAAAAAAAAGTAAATGATGAGAGGCTGCAAAAAAAGTTACAGTGATTGTTAATGGGCTTTTGAAGAAATACGTACCGTGGGCACACTCTCAAATCAAAACGGAATAAATGGAACTGTTCAAAGAAGAATGTTTCATGATATGCATCTTTGTTTATGTTATTTACTTGATTTTTTAAAAAACAAAGACCAATAATAAATGAAGGGTTTGGATGCCACTGCCCTCTTCCAATAAACAAAGATGGTGGTCACCATTACATCAGCCTTGAAGGTGTTATGTGGAGTTGTCATGCAGGAAAAGTATGCGGCAGAAAGTGGCGTTTGTAAATGAACGGCAAGCAGGATATTGAGAAAGTGGGTGCAAAGAGGAAGGGGGCGTGGTGGGGACAAGAGCACAGGATTGCGGTGAGTCTATGACAGTCAGTGACCATAAGGTATAAGATGAGAGGTGGTAATTTATGGGTTTTCAGTTTTAATTTTTTATTAAGACATGCTGGTGTGATGCGATGGTTTCACTCCTTGTGGGGATTTGGTACACGTGCATACCTCATGGTCACTATTTATTTCATCTGCTACCCTGCCTGTCTTTACCTCTGTCGTTTGACTCATGTCCCACTTGAACAAAATCTACCTTCTGTCTTCTTGTTATGTATGTTCTTTATTTCTATTTTGGGTTTCTCATTTAAGAGAAACTATTTTGGGTTTCTCATTTAAGAGAAACCAGGAAGTATATAAGCATTTGTACCTCATTTCTTTCATTTAGTGTTATGGTCTCAAGGTGCAGCCAATTTCCTGCAAATGATGGATCTACCCTTTAGTAGCGTAACATCACATTCATACAAACATGCATTTTCTTTATTCATTCATCTACTGATGGACATAGAGACTGCTTCCAAGATTTAGCTATTATAAATTGGGTTGCTATAGCAATGTGTATGTATTTACTACCATAACATGATGTTCTCAACACTTTGGGGAAGATATGTAGGGGAATAATAACACTGTAGAAGTGCAATTTTTAATTTTAGGTTTCTGAGGAATCTCCATAATGTTTTCCGTAGTGGTTGCATCACATTAAATTCCCACTGCCAGTGCACAAGTGCTCTTTTTACCCTGCAACATCCCAGCGTTTGTTATAGTTTGATGTTTTGATAATAGTCATTTTTTCTGGAGCGATTTATCAGTGCTGTTGTAATTTGCATGTCTCTAGTGGCCAGATATGTTGAACACATTTTTCATGTTTTAATTGGCCATTTGTATGTCTTCTCAGAAGTGTCTATTCCTTTCAGGCATACATCTTTTGACCCTGCCTTCTATTTTGAGGGGTCTATTTTTTTTAGTTTTGTACATACCTCAGATACTATTTCCCTGTCTGAGGAAGAGCTAGCAATTTTTCCCATTTTGAAGCTTGCCACTTCTCACTGTTGATTGTTTCTTTTGCTGTGCAGTAGTTTTTAACTTGTTATAATCACATTTGTTTATTCTTGATACTATTGTACTATTGGGATTCTGTTCAGAAGTCCTTGCCTATGCCTATGTCTTCAATAGTTTTACTTATTTTATCTTTCATCTATTTAACTATTTTTGTTAAAATGTTTTGATTTTATTAGTAAATTATGGGATACTTGGGTATGTATTGAATTTTATGCATGTAGATAGTTCAGTTTCCCAGAACCATTTCCTAAAGAGGCTATTTTTGCTCCAGTGCATGTTTTTGGCCCCTTCATCACAGAGTAAATAGCTAATGTGCCTGGGGTTGTTTCTGCATCATTTATTGTTTGTCACTTTTCCACATGTATGGTTTTATGCAACTATAGTGCTGATTTTATAACTATACCTTTGTAATATAACTTAAAAACTGATATTGTGCATAGATGGTATTTTTTTAAAGCATTTTTTTTTTAGGAAAGTATTCAGACTTAGCCTTCTGAACTGAAGGTATAAAATTTTGATTTTTATTAGCATATATCTTGTAATCTAAGCAACTACTTTCAAGATAACAATATGCAAATATTAGTCTCTTACAATCTTGCTTTGAAATTTTATATCAGTCTTTTTATTGTTTATTTTTCTTTTCCTTATAATAAAAAAGAGGTAACCAGAGAAAGCTAAGTCTAAAAATATTGACAAATGAAGCAAAAAATAGCATTATGGAAATGTAACTCAAGAATAAGTGATCTCATAGAAAGTCAAGAAAAGATGATATTTCATAAGTGTAAGGCTTAGCTGATTCTGCTGAAATATGAGACAAAGTAAAGGTAAAATTGTGTCCACTATATTTAGGAATTCACTAAATGCATTCAATTCACTACAAACCCTACTTACATGAAGTCCAAGAATTTGGCAAGCACAGGAATTCCAAATACAGTAGCTCCTCCCATTTGGCACTATGTGCTTGGAGAAGAGAGGTAATAAATACTGGATCTATGAAAAACAACGCGATGAACTTAACCGTGTAATGCACTTCACTGAAAATTTAAAATGTATTTTATACTCTAGTGGGAATTCGACACAAATTAAGCAGTAGTTGCATGGAAATCTTCTTTAACTCTTCTGCTTCTTTTTGTTTTGCTTTATTTTGTTTTGTTTTGCTTTGGTTTTATAACACAGGATTTCATGATGTAGTTCAGACTGGCCCTGAACTCACTATATAGCCCAGGCCTCGAACTAAGCTGGTCTCAAACTCATAGCAGTCTTCCTAATTCAACCTCCCAAGTGCTGGGATTACAGGCATGTGCCATCACTCCTAGGCAGCATGGGAATACGCTTTTTTTTTTTTTTTTTTTTTTTTTTTTTGATACAGGCTGTCTCTGTGTAGCTAAGGCTAGCTTCAAACTCACTATGGAAAGTAGGCAAGTGATCTCCTGATCCTCCTGCCTCAGCATCTCAAGTTCTGGGATTATAGGGATGCAGCACCAAACCAGGCTAAAGTGGGAATATTCTTGAGTCAAGTACAGAATTATATTTTTACAGAAAAAAAAACAACAACTAACAACATATAAAAAATGCTGAATAATTTTTTCAATGAAAAAATGAATAAGCTACTCATTTCACAAAAAAAAGTCTTTTGAAAGTGCTGGGGATATGGCTCAGGGGCACAGAACCTGCTCAGCAAGCAAAAGGTCATGAGTGTGATTCCAAGTACACAAAAAAATATGTCTTTGAAACAATCCCTACTTACTGAATTAGGCCCTAGATAATGCTCATGATGTAGACAGTTAAGAAAGAGATTAAATTTCAAATGTTATCAGTAAACCATAAGGAAAAACGAACCAAAAAGCCCCAGAAATATGAGTAGGTAATAGCTTATAATATGTATATGTGGAATACTTAGAAATTATCTATCATAAACTAAGGAGTTTTCTTGACTGAGGATTGAGCACAGCCCCACGTAGGAGCTAATGTAAAGGTTCTGAACAATGTCAGTGACTAACTCCATGGTAGGCAGTGAAGCCTACTGAAAGCAGCAGCTTTTCCACAGAAGAAGGTTGACCCAGCAGAAGACAGCTGTGACTGTTCACTTGCACTCTGCTGAAGACATCATGTCAGATATTTCTGTAAGGGCCTGTTGAAAATTTTATACTCTTAGGACCAGGCACCAGAATTCTGTTTTTTTCTTTGTTTTATTGCAGTACCGGTGATTGAACTGAGGACTTTGTACTTGCTAGACAGGCACTTATTCCATGGAGCTATATCCCCAGCCTGAAAATTGTCTTGATTGTGACACTTTTGTTAAAGCTGTTATATAAACTTAGACAACCGTAAGCACAGAAGGGACACAAGCTTAGGCAGAGAAACGAGGACAATGAAAGGAAAAAGTTTACAGACAGGAAGAATATTCCAGTGAGTTCTACAAATCAGTCACAGAGGAGCCAGTGTGATAGGATCTTTCTAAAATAAGTCTCTAAAGTGGTAGCTTAATAAGTTCCGTTAGTTATTTTGATATGTATAACCTAGTAAAAATTATTTGGATGGTTGAATTTTTCTGATATATTTAAGATGAAATAAATAGGAATGGTCTTCATGGACACATGTAGGGAAATATTTATGGCCATGGAGAAGAAAAAACATCCACTGAAATCTTGTAATTATCATTGTAATCTCATTAGTGAAACAGAAATGTTTGAAACAAATTTGTCAATATCTTGTGTGGGTAGAATATTAAGATCTTGATTTCAGGTCTAAGTTAATAAGAATCATTTAGAGATCATAATAAAATATTGATTTAATTAATAACTAAAATTATAAAATGTTATATTTATACTATATACCAAAAGAGATAATTTTCTTTTGTTTTTATCAAGTAAATATGTTTATTACAATATATCTTAGTATATATTAATGATATTAAAAGAAGTCTTCACTAACTTTATTTTTTTATTTTTAGAAAAATAAAAGCAGAAAAACATATTAACACACAGACACAAATTAGCATAAAAAATAGTACAATCAAAACTGATCTACAGACAAGGTGACATGGGCTCAACAGTGGTTGTTGCTTTACCTATTGATATCTTTGAAGTGTATATATATATGAACCCAGATACAGACATGCAAAATTGGTCAGACAATTAATCCTCTCAACAACAGAAAAACACAAAAAACAAAAAACCAAAGCTAAAAAAAACAAAAACAAAAAAAATAAAACCACCAATAGTTGCTGCTTTGCATATTGATATCTTCGAAGTGTGTGTTCAGGATAACACATACAGACATACAAGATTGATCAAATTTAAGTGATATCATACTAACTTTAAATATAATCATTCTGTGTATATTACCAAAACAAAGGTGCAAAATGAGTTAAATCTGAACATCAGTGCACACAAGATTATGCTATCTAGAGTTACTAACATGGGAAGTAGCACTCATTCTGTGTGTTTATTCTATATATTCTCCAATATCATTAATTAGAAACTGTACTGACATTTAATCAAAACATTACTAAAATAATATATAAGTAAGCACTGACGATGATAGAACGTGTTTCTCTGTTGTAGCACTGCGGTATCTTTAGAATGTGCCCTTACAGACACAAAAGAGTATAGCTTGTGAGGAGCAAATTTTAAGCACCAGGCTATTTAGAATCAGAAAATACCACTGCGGAAATTCCTGACAAAAGTGTGGGAGAAAGGAAGCAAAGAAAAAATATAGAGAAATAAAACTGAGAGTGAAAACCAATGAAATAATAGAAGTACATAAATGTAGGTGGGACTAAAGGATGGAGTCAAACCTTCAAGCTTAATCCTCAGCTCTTCTGAAATTAAATAGAGGTAATCACTGGGGTTCCCTCATAGGAAAAGAGAAGGATTGGAGCTCTTGACCTCAAACTGTTTATCTAATTTAAAGTTTTCTGTTTCTAATTTCAATTTCTGTATGGCTCTTGTCTAGTCTCGTAATAAAAAAAATGCTAAACAATGACAAGTATCAACAGCTACTTCAGAGTTGTTTCTGAAAAGCTTTTAGAAAGTATGTATTCATCCCTTCTAATACCAACAGGGAAACAGACCTCAAAGGATCATTAAGAAGTTATGTAACTCTGGCCTATCAGAAGCAGAGAGAGAGAGAGACAGACAGACAGACACAGAGACAGAGACAGAAAGACAGAGAGACAGAGAGAGAGACCGAGAGATGAGAGAGAGGGATCTACTATAAGGAAGTGTCAAAAATAATGACTAATGAGTCAGTGGCCTAACACTGAAAACAGAGACATATTGTTGCTATTACATTATGCACTTACGGCAAACTACATAATTTAAACCTATAAATCACACCGTAGGGTGTGTTTGAAATCATCAATTAACTTGAAAAATATCCTGCAACAATTCAACTTTATGTAATTGAATCAAAGTGCCTTCATTGCCCTAAAACAGGACATTTTGAAAGAACTGAACTTAAATATAACCTAATCATGTGAGTAAAATGAATACCATTGCATCTTTACTAGAAACCTTACAGAATAAACACTGACAAAATAAATGAATATGAACAGCAAATTCGTACTTTTATTTACGTTATTAAGAATGTATGAACTATATGAAATATAATAACATTTGTTGGAAATGATTATCGGTACTTCTAGTTATACATATAGGTGTGTATTCATCTAATGTGTATGATATATTACTATGTATATGTTATTTAAAATGAAAATCTGTCACTCAGCAGTATAAAGTCATTTTATTTTTTATTTTAAAGACAAAAGAATGGAGACATATGAACCAGAACAAGCCATAAACAATATCGAAAATACAAAATTATACAGAACATAGCAGGGAATTAGCACTGGATGCTGTATTACATAATGTCATCTTCACACTAGTTAACACACAAATATTAAAGGAAATACCAAATTATAGAGAAGATAGTAGGGAATCAGCACTGGACGCTGCATAACATAAAGTTATCTTCACTTCTGTTAATACAAAAATGATTGAGGAAATACAAATTATAGAGAACATAGAAGGGAATTAGCTCTGGATGCTGTCCTACATAATGTTACCTTCACATGTTACTCAGTTACACAGATGATGGCCCATTTCATCATTCAATTTTCTCCTCCCTCATCTCTGTTGCCCTACCACTCAATCAGTCATCTTCCCTGTGATAATAACTGTATTTCTGGGTTTCCCTATACCCCTAGACTCTCGCCTTGGGAAGAGATATAGCTAGCTCAGACTATACTATAGCATACATGGGTGTATACAAACTGCCATGGTCGGAGGTGGAAAAGTACCTATGCTCACAGTGGAACACCCAGCTCCACCCTATCGCCATGCTATGGGTGGGGGCAGGTCCAGTCTGCGGGGTGCCCTCAGTGGGGCCCACAGCGGAGCAGCCATGGGGCACACGCCCCCGTTGGGGTGCCCTCGGTGACCCGTTCGGGTCTGTCCCATTGCCTTGATGCCAGAGGCCATTTCTTGTCCTCCTCCCTCCTCCCGATCTCCAGTATTACTGTTTCCCACCCCTTGAAGCTGGGCATTGGACGAACTTACCATGCTTGGTATAAGGGCTTGAAATCTCCCCGGCCCGTTCTCACTGTGTTAGTTCAGGGTATGAACTGAGTTTAAAGATTAGTTCTAGAATAGAGTTGGAGGATTTTCACGGGTCTGCTGTATAGACTATGTTGTTATTTTTCAGACTCTGGGTCTGCTGCTTTTCATCTAATTTGTTGCTATGGGTTCATGCAAGGTTCATATGTGCAAGCTGTAAGGAGACCCTCTTAGTGCTCACATTAACAGTTTAGGGGTGAGTCCTGAAGGCCATGGATTCGTCCCATTGTTGCCAGGAACATGTGGTGCTTGCTCAAGCCGCCGAGACTCAAGGTGCTCCCAGAGAGAGTTCAGGGTGGGAGCTGAGTCCTAGCAACCCAGCTTGTGCTTCCTGCCTGATGCTGGAGTGAGAAGGGTGTGGAGCCACGCGATCCACCTCCATCTGCATCTCCCTCCCATTGTGGTGCTAGAGCCCCCATCCACTCCTCAGCCAGATCCCTGGGAGCCACTGTGGCTCACCACTGAGGTTCCCCGATACTCTCCACCAGTAGTTGCTCACCCAGCAGAGAGGCAGGGGGCTACCACCTCCCGGCAGGTGCAGAGCTGGGCATGGTGGGCTGTGTACTAGTTGCATTGATTCTCTACAGGCGCAGATTAGGAAGGTTGCCACAGGGTGAGGACTCTGCCCCAGTGGCTGTCACAACCTCTCATTCTCACACTGGGTTTGACAACTGCTCCCGACTGCCATTGCCTCCTTTCCTGGCTGCGCCCTTCTCTCTGCAGCCCTGGACCAGCTCCCGGAACTCTGCTCTCCCCTGGTCGAGTGCGGAGGCTTCCGTGAGCGTGGGCCTCTGAAGCTGAAGTTGCAAATGCCAGAATGTGAGCGCAGGCCATGGGTGTGCTTGGAATGGTGACTTCCCCCTTCTCCTCTCCCCTCAACTGCACCAGGGGATCTCCAATCCTTTCCTCCAGCAGAGGTTTTGCTTAGTCTTTCCGAGGGCTTCAATTCCCATTTCAGATCCTTCCTGACTTCAGGACACCCACCTCTTTCCCTTCTGTCCTTCACATGTTGCTATATTCCTTTGTCTGAGTGGCATTCCTCTGGGAGGTTCTCTCTCCGCTGCCTACCCGGTCGCCATCTTGAAGTCCTCTCATAAAATTTATTTAGTTATTTGTTACTTTCTAGTGAATTGACCATTACATTTCTAAAGTTCTGAAATGGCCAACAGACCAGAGAAAGATACCACTTTAGGCTCCTGCTTGAAACCAACAGCTACAGAAAACTGCTGGCCTTGACTCAGGGCCACTAAAGTCATTTTATAACATCACCTTTTCTTTAGAATATTTCCAAGTACAAAAATGACACTAAATAAACCTGGAAATCAATCTGATAACCCTTTAATGCTTTATCATTAAAAGGTTCCTCTTGTTCCATATTCCCCTGCTATCAGTGCTCTGTCCCCCACTCTCCTCTGATTCTTTCCATCCTCATGTTGTGTCTCCACTGAGCTTGTGAGCTAAGATAAACCAGTCCTCCTTTGTCACAGTGATGGCCAAGTGCCTTGCCCAGTGCATTACTGTCGTCTATGGTTGTACCCTGGGCCATCGCACATTTTGCTCCTAACTGTAACTCAGTGCTCACTGCTCTCTTTGCTAATGTGAATCATGTTGTAGTAAACATGGAAGTGCAGTGTCTTTTACACATACTGATATTTCATTTCGAATGGGATATGCCTCATTTTATAAAAAGTTAAATTTCTTTTTTAAGCTAATGTTTGGTCATTTGGAAGAATAAAATAGCTATAAAGGTTTTGAATTATTGCCAGTTTCTAACTCTGACAAAATTTAGGCAAATTATTTTAAATTTTTACTTAATATTAAATAGAATCTAATTAGAGAAAACTTTGACAGCAAATGAACACCGTTCTCAAGCGACACAGCAACATACTCAGAAAGAATTAGGGAAATAAGAATGAACATCTGCTAACAGCAGTGCCTTGACAGTGTGATACAAACTCCACTGAAGAAGGAAAAATATATATTTTGGGGGATGTTTTCCCATAGCTAAGAAAACACACAAAGAGAAAGTCAAAGCAGTAAACTGGAAGATGACACAAAAATGATATGATCTATTGAAATATATATGAGAACTACCATAAAGGATTGAAGAAGTAACTGTCTTTGAACTGAATTTATTGTGTGGAGCAGGACAAGAACACAGCAAATGTGTAAATCATAACTTCAGAAAGATTAAAAAGAATGTCTTCTGAGAAAGCAGAGTCAGCTTACACAACGAAGGACATTTCCACAATAAAATATTAAATGTGCTTAGAAGCAAAACTGTCAGTGTTGAAACATGTACTCATTACACAGGAATATGATGAATCAAATCAAGTGGAAATAGAAAACTGGTAAGAAATATGAATCAACCAAAAATACACTGACACATAGAACTCATTCAGAAACACATATAGATTCACATGCAAACACATTTATAAACCAATTCACACATATACACTAATACACACTGAAATGTAAGCAAATTAGAGACACAAAGCATACTACAATGTATCCATATGAAAGCATTTCTTACATGATGCATAAGCATCCCCATGCCTCTATACAGGTTACGCACAAAAAGTGTATCAGCATTCATACATGTACACAATGTTTGCACTTAAAAATCTGATATGTGTGCAAAGCAAGATGACAGTGTGACTCTTTATAAAGATACATTCTTAAAACTAGATATATAGACAGATATACATAGATGATTGGTTAAATATGAGCAAAAAGTCAAATTATTTGAGGATGTATAATTTTGTGACAACTGTCTTTAATAAAATATATTAAAGTTTAGAAAGAAAAATAAATTTATTTTTCTTTTCAAAAATGACTTTCTGAATAACAACATGTCTAACTACCACATGCAAGAAAGTGCAAGACACCCAGGAAGGTGGTGACCAGGTAAGCAGCAAGGAGGAATCCTCTCAAAGAGAGATCTCTAGCTCGAGACAGGCTTGGTGTGTGTGGGTGCCAGATCCAACGCTGCGAAATTCCAACTGAACGTGTTGCTCTGCGCTACCTGAGCCTTGGCAGGGCGGCTCAATTTTGCCACTGCGAGGAGTGGGTGGGCCCGGAGAGCTGGGCGCCCGAGGCACTCGTCTTGGTGAGCAGGCGGCGGCTCAACCGAGTCCACACAAAGCGAGGGCGCCCTGGCGGGACAGTCCCTCCCATCTCCCTAACCTGCGCAGCTCGCTGGCAGGTGCGACCAGAAATTGGCTTTTTGGCAGCTGCGGAGCAGGGCAGACTTGGAACCCATGCTCCTTGGGAAGACTGCGCTAATGCGGGTTGTGGACTGGGGTCTTCCTCAGGTCCCTGTCCCCGCAGCTGGTGCCCTCCTTGGCCTGAGCGCAGGCACTGTGGTGGCTGCTGTTGGCAGCTCCAGCGAGAGCGCCGAGGAGGCGGAGAAGCGCCGGGGAGTGGCAGATTGCGGGCGGGACACGAGATATTGGCACTTTGGAGCTCTCCTGCCTGCACTGATTCCAGAATGGGTGAGCCGATTGCATGCCGCAACCGGATCTCTGAGTTGGGGAGAAGCTCCGCCCAGCAAGGGACATCCGAGTGGCCCTACTGACTGCACGGACCCTGGGACAGAAGAGCTGGGTGGGGGCCCCAACCAGATTTTTGAGTGGAGGAGGAACTCCACCCAAGTAGGAACACCTGAGTGGCCCCTGAATGCCTGGTACATGGGGCTGCAAGCTGTTTATGTGCCCCAGGCAGGTCTCTGGGTAGGGAGTAGCTTGGTCCACAAAACAGCATATGAGCAGCCTATTCAGTAGAACTCTGAGCAGAAAGCTTAAGGGACATTCTCCCGAAGAGAAGGAGTCATTGGAGCAGCCTTTGCAACAGACCTTTGCCTGGTGAACTGCCTGGATAATTTATAGTTCAATATTTTGAATCTGATACACAAAAATGGGAAGACAGAAGAACAAAACGCAGTCTCAGAACTCAACCCCACCCAGAAAAATACTGGATGCGAGGATACAGGGGAACTAGGAAGCCACACACCTGCAAATTCTGAAATGATTGAATCCGAAATAAAGAAACAACTCCATCAGGCCATAGAAGAGATTAAAGCAGAAATAAGCCACATACCTGCAATAATCTCTCAGACAAAAGATGAACTGAAAACTATAATGGAACAAATGTTCCATATACATGGAGAAGAAATAGATAAAAGAAAAGAAGAAAGTAGGAAACAAAAGGAAATGTTACAAGAGCAATTTAGGAATGAATTACCACGAATGAAACAGGTCCAAAGAGATTGCCAGGAATTGAAAACTTCCATTGAAAGCTTACAAAACCACTTAAATCAAACCGAAGATAGAATTTCAGACCTTGAAGACAGCATGACAGCTAATGAGCATGAAAGGAAGGATCTCATAAAATCATCAAAGACCATAGAAAAATCAATCCAACAGCTGCAAGATGAGGCAAAAAGAAATAATATTCGAGTAATACGAGTCAGTGAAATAGAAGACAACACAAATGAAATAAAAAGAATATTTGCTGAAATAATAGCAGAAAATTTCCCAAACAAGGTAAAAGATACTGAAGTACAGGTAATCGAGGCATATAGAACCCCAACGAGCCATAACACAAAGAAAACCACACACAGACATTTAATAGTCAAAATCACAGACATCCAGCAAAAGAACACAATATTAAAAGCTGCTAGAGAAAAGAAACAAATCACCTATAAAGGAAAGCCCATTAGAATCACAGCAGACTTCTCAGTGGCAACCATGAAATTAAGAAGAGTTTAGAGTGAGGTATTACAGATTCTGAGACAAAACAGCTTCCAATCAAGACTGATGTATACTGCAAAACTATCCTTCAAATTCAAAGGAGAAATAAAACATTTCCATGACAGAGGACAACTGAAGAACTTCATGAGTGCCAAACCAGCATTGCAAACAGCACTAAAAGATATTCTAGACAGAGAAAAAAGAGACCACAATTCCAAGAACAACATTAGAAATAACTCCCTAAAGAGAACAAGCAAGTAAACAATCAGGAAACGAAGAAAAACATCAAGTAAATAATATGACTAGAATAAGCCAATATATAACCATTATAACCATTAATGTAAATGGCCTCAATTCACCAGTCAAAAGGAAAAGATTGGCAGAGTGGATTAAGGAACACAATCCAACGATATGCTGTATACAGGAAACACATTTTACTCAAAAGGAAATCTACAGGCTGAAAGTTAAAGGACGGAAAACAATTCTCCATGCAACAGGTCCCCAGAAAAAAGCAGGGGTACATATTATGTTTGCACACAAGGTAAACGTCATACCAAAAACAATCAAAAGAGATAAAGAAGGCCATTACATACTAGTTAGGGGAAAGCTGCAAGAGGAGGAGATAACAATCCTAAATATTTATGCACCAAACAATGGAGCACCAAACTTTACAACTCAAGTCTTAACAAACGAGAAAAATCAACTAATAACACTATTTTAAAGGGGGACGTAAACACCCCTCTGACGCAAAGAGATACGTCAACTGGACAGAAACTCAGCAAAGAAATAACAGACCTGAACCAAAACTGTGAACAAATGGACTTAGTAGATGTATACAGAGTGTTCCACCCCAAAACAACAGAATACACATTTTTCTCAGATGCACATGGGTCTCTCTCTAAAATACACCAAACTCTAGCCCATAGAGCATATCTACCTAAATGCAAAAGAATTGAAATTATCCCATGCATATTATCGGACCACAGTGCAATGAAACTGGAAATTAATGACAAAGAGAACTCCAAAAACTGTATAAACACTTGGAAATTAGACAACAACCTCCTGAATAACCAATGGGTCACACAAGAAGTTAAAGAAGAAATTAAAAAATACTGACAAATGAAAATGCAAGTACAACCTAGCGGAATCTTTGGGATTAAATGAAAGCGTTCCTCAGAGGGAAATTTATAGCAATGAACTCATATATAAAGAAAACAGACAGAGCAAATAAATAGCCTAATGCTACACCTCAAACTCTTAGACAAAGAGCAACAAGCCAAACCAAGACCCCAAGGAGGGAGGAGATTATAAAATTCAGTGCAGAAATTAATGCAACTGAGATGAAGAAAACTCTACAAAAAATTAGTGAATCAAAGTGTTGGTTCTTAGAAAGAATAAATAAAATTGATAAACCCCTAGCCAAACTTATCAAAAAAAGAAGGCAAAGAACTCAAATTCATGCAATACGGAATGAAAAGGATGAAATAACCACAGATCCCACAGAAATGCAAGAGATCATTAATACCTACTTTGAAAATCTTTACTCCAATAGGATAGAAAATTCTGAAGAAATGGACAGATTCCTAGAAAGGTACAAATGACCAAAATTGAGTCAGGAATACGTAAAAATCCTGAACAACACAATATCAATTAACGAGACTGAAGATGTCATGATAAACTTACCAACTAAGAAAAGCCCAGGCCCTGCAGGATTCACAGCAGAATTCTACAAAACATTTAGAGAACATCTAATGCCAACACTTCTCAAACTCTTCAATGAAATCGAAAAGGAAGCAACTCTCCCTAACACATTTCGGGAGGCACGTACCATACTGATACCAAAACCAGAGAAGGTCCCAATCAAGAAAGAGAACTATAGGCCAATCTCTCTAATGAACATAGATGCAAAGATATTCAACAAAATACTAGCAAATAGATTACAGCGAATCATAAGGAAAATTATGCAACACGACCAGGTAGGATTTATTCCAGGAATGCAGGGTTGGTTCAATATTCACAAATCAATTATTGTAATACATCATATCAGTACAGCCAAAGACAAAAACTACATGATCATCTCAGTCCAACATGTGTTCATGTTAAAAACCTTAGAAAAAATAGGAATAGATGGCCTCTACCTCAATCTGATCAAAGCCATCTGTGACAAACCAACAGCCAACATCATACTAAATGGACAAAAACTGAAAACTTTCACTTTAAAGTCAGGAACAAGACAAGGATGTCCATTGTCATCACTCGTATTCAACATAGTTCTGGAAGCATTAGCCAGAGCAATCAGACAAGAGAGAGAAATAAAAGGAATAAGGATAGGAAAGGAAGAAGTTAAACTATCACTATTTGCAGATGACATGATACTATACATGGAGGACCCCAAGAACTTCACAAAGAAACTCCTAAAATTAATTGACAAATTCAGCAGTGTAGCTGGATACAAAGTCAACACCGAAAAATCAATAGCATTCCTGTACACGAACAACAAACAGACTGAGAGAGAAATTGAGGAAACCATACCTTTTACAATAGCATCCAAGAAATTGAAATACTTAGGAATCAATCTAACAAAGAATGTGAAAGATTTATTCAGTGAAAATTATAGTATTTGAAAAAAGAGATGGAACAGAATTTCCATAAATGGAAAAACATACCCTGCTCATGGTTAGGAAGAACCAACATTGTGAAAATGGCCATATTACTAAAACTGTTGTACAGATTCAATGCAATTCCCATTAAACTACCGTTAGCATACCTCACAGATCTAGAGAAAATATGCCTTAAATTCATCTGGAACCAGAAGAGACCCAGAATAGCAAAAGCAATCCTGGGCAACAAGGACAAGTCACATGGAATCATAATCCCTGACTTGAAATTGTACTACAAAGCTACTGTAATAAAATCAACCTGGTACTGGCTAAAAAACAGACCTGAGGATCCATGGAACAGACTGGAAGATGCGACCATAATGAAAAACCCACTCAGCTACCTAATATTTGACAAAGGGGCCGACCAAACTCACTGGAAAAAGGATGACCTGTCTAATAAATGATGCTGGAAATACTGGCTTACCTCTTGCCGAAAACTGAAAATAGACCCACGTCTATCACCGTGCACCAAACTCAGGTCAAATTGGATCACAGATCTCAACATTAAAATAGAAACTCTAAATCTATTGGAAGAGAAAGTAGGTAAAAATCTTGAAGACATAGGAGTAGGCAGAAAGTTCATGAACAAAAATGAAACTGCAAGGGAAACACTCCGAAGAATCAATAATTGGGACCTCATCTTACTGAACAGTTTTTGCACATCTAAAGAAATCACCAGCAAAGTAAAAAGAAAACCCACAAATTGGGAATAAATCCTAGCTGGCTGTCCCTCACACATATGTCTTCTGTCTAGAACATACAAAGAATTAAAAAACATGTACCTGTCCAAATTCAAAGACCCAATCCAGAAATGAGCATCTGAGATGAATACACATTTCTCAGATAAAGAAATGCAAGTGGCAAATAAATATATGATAAAATGTTCCACATACTTAGTCATTCGAGAAATGCAAGTAAAAACAACATCGAGATTTCATCTCACCCAGTGAGACTGGCCAATATGAAAAAATCATCCAATAACAAATGCCGGTGAGGCTGTGGAGAAATAGGGACTCTATTACACTGCTGTTGGGAATGCAGACTGGTGCAAGCACTGTGGAGAGCAGTTTGGAGATTTCTCAGCAAACTAGGTCTAGAGGTTCCATTCAAACCAGC
The DNA here is from genome assembly GCA_004027595.1 of Dinomys branickii. Lineage (NCBI taxonomy): Eukaryota > Metazoa > Chordata > Mammalia > Rodentia > Dinomyidae > Dinomys > Dinomys branickii. The sequence continues at coordinate 65,117 of PVLD010001379.1, forward strand.
TATTCCCCTTCTGGGTATTTTCCCAGAAGATCTGAAAACATCATTTCACTCGGATATATGTGCACCCATGTTTATAGCAGCGCAATTTTTAATAGCTAAAATGTGGAAGCAACCCAAGTGTCCACCCATAGAAGACTGGATTAAAAAACTGTGGCATTTTTATATAATGGAATATTATTCAGCTCTAAAGGGGGACAGATTTCTGGCCTTTGTAGGCAAATGGCCGCAATTGGACACCATACTCATAAGTGGAATAAATCAGAGGTACATGTGCAGGCAACGTATTGTGTCATTGGTGTAAGAACCTGAGGGTGGGAATATAAACTAAAAGTCATGAAGGAAATCTGTTCAAAAGTAAAGAACAGGTGGGACGAGGGAAAGGAGAAAAGAAAGAGGCAAAATGTATGTATGGATGGATGTATATACATATGTGTACGGTGGCTAACATGGTTCTACTATTGTCTTATGTCACTTAATGTTATGGAATAGTTGATGACAGGTTGTTTGATCAATCTTGTATGTCTATATGTGTTCTCCGGAGCATATGTTTTGAAGATATCAATATGCAATGCAACAACTGTTGTTGGTTTTCCGTTGCTTTGTCTATAATTCAATTCTGATTATACGGTTATTGAGCTACTTTGTGTCTCTTTGTTAATGCTTTTCGGTTTTTTTTAATTTTTTTTTCTTTCTTTTTGTGTTGTTGATGATGTAGTTCTTTTTGCTTTCACACTTTAAAAAGAAGTTGTACTACTGACTTAGCTCACTTTATTGTAAGGAATAGTTGATGATTAATTGTCTGACCAATTTTGCATTTCTATATCTGTTTTCCTGAATATACACTTGGAAGTTATCAATATGTAATGCAGCTACCATTGTTGATTCCCTGTCACCTTATCTGTAACTCAGACTCGATTGTGCTATTCTTATGCTACTTTGTGTCTGTTTGTTAATATCTTTTTGTTTTTATACTTTTAAAATAATAAAAAAAGAAAGTGCAAGACAAATGTACATTAAAAACTACAGATGTCTTATTAATTCTTTGGTTAATGGGTTGATTATAAAATATCACATCAATTTCTTCAAATATATAATTTATTTTATTGTTTTTAGACCTTTAACACTGTCCTAAAGTGTTTCTAGAATTTATACTTAAATATTATATTCCACGCCAGCCATCAAATAACATGCTAAATAGTCTTCAGTGATCACAGCTTTGCTAAGTTTCCTCTTTCCAATGCACAGGTTGTGATGATAAAACATAAATCTTTCTTACAACACTTGAGATAATGCTGCAATGCATAAACCTTAGTCTACGTATTGTAATTAGTATTCATTCAAATATTTGAGTTTTATAAATCTCAACCATTTGTTTTCCTAAGTATACTGCTCAGTCATTAATTTGTACCTGAGAAAATTATCTTCCTACAGTGCTTGAGGTATCCTAAAGCTAAATTTTTAGTGTATTAGCAAACTTCCAGAGTTTTTCTGTTACTCCTTTCTTGACAGCATAGTTAGAGGGAGTGTGACAGGGATAGGCGCATGAGGAGTTGAAAAGGAAGTAACTCTACTATGTCTGTCTTAAGCACTTGCTTTGTCACTGGGAAGGAGGAGAGGTTTAGTTTAGTTTATATGTACAGTGCATAGTCAGCTGCCTCCCAGGCAGGAAACTGCATACGAGAGGAAAGATGCTCACATCATGGTAGCCAGGACACAGAGAGAGCAGAGAGAGAAGGAAGGGGCTAGAAAGAAGACAGACCTTTCACAGCCACAGGCTTTTTGGACCCAGGGCTAAGCCAACCGCCCTGAACTCTCAGAGTATGGCGCTCCATGTTACAATCACTTTCCAAAGCCACTATTCCATTCTGAGATGTATTTCTACTACATACATTTTCTGTCAGGTACTTCTTGTGGCAAACCAGTGAGTCTCCCAGCTGGTGGGTGTGTGCATGCATGTGTGTGTATGCTTATGCTTGCCCGTGTGTACACACATGTGGATGTTTATGTGGTGTATACTGGATCCAATGAGGACATATTTTTTGCCAACTCTTTTTAATGGATCCTTGTTTTCGTCTGCATTTTGAGATGAAATTCCGGGTAATCACCTATTTTCAAACTATCTGCACCAATATAAGAAGAAGTCCTCTAGAGAGGAACGTTTGCTTACTTTATAGGGAAGGACCTCCTCTCCCTTAGTAACACACAAGAGGAACATCTTAAAATAATGCTTTGCCTCCAGAATTTATACTTGTGAGGCCGGTGTGTACATGGGTAGAGAATTCACATTTGCTCCGTGGATATAATTTTTGTTTTGTTTTATTTTGTTTTTTCCTAATCACTGTTTGAAACAGATGATTTCTAAGGGTATCACCACCTTTTAACTACAACTTAGGTTCTCAGCTTTTAACTTCTTCCGTCTCTATCACCACATAGGAAGGAAGGGCCTTAGCCACAGCAGTACTTCCTCTCTCTCTCTGTCTCTTTCTCTCTCTCTCTCTCCCCTCAAGTTTTCCACGATTTTCTGTTCTCAAGAGGACAGAGTGGCAGCTTCTGAGCAGCTTATCTTTCCAGATTTTAATTTATGGGTAGATTTACTATCTCTACTCCTTTTCCTTTCTGCCCTCCATGAACTAACAGGCGTTCTCCTACATTTGTTATTTTGCTATCTAAGGGATATTCAGGCACTGTATTCTTTATTTTTATTTTTCTATCTTTGAGCTATATTTTCACTTATTTAAAAATTTTATGAGATAATCTAATCAAATAAAATACATAAATGTACTAGTTTTTATTAAACTATCCTTTGGAAGATGTTTTCCATGTGCCGGATATATTTTACTTTTCCCTCCAAAACGACCTTTGCAATCTTTCATCTTCTTAATGTCATTTTTTCCTTATTTGAAGGATTGAATGCATCATATATTTTTATTATCCAGTCACTGATAGGGTTTACAATTTGAATAGGTATCATCTGTGAAATAAATTTCCACAATTTAATTCTGTAAATAACTGTGGCTTTAAAAACTATTTATGTCACTAGTATTCTACACCAATTATCTCTGACTTTATATCAACAAGTACATGGTAAATGATACTAGATGGGAATGTATCGATATTTTTTCAAGTTCAGAATACACAAGCCATCATTCAGACTTAAAAGATTGAGATCAGTGGTTAAAATGAACATCACACTCTAGCCAAAATGACTTTAATTTTCCCTTCCTAGTCCATGCATCACATCTCTGTGTTTTTTATTCAACTCTTCACCCAAACAGCACTGCCTCCTCTTTTAGTTTCCAATACTATAATGGAGATTTGAATGCTATATTATGATTCAGTAGGCAGGGACAGATGACGGTAAGTACATTAGATTTTATTATCTTTAACTATAATACAATTTAATGTTTTTACTATGTACATCTTCAAGATTATATTTTAGTATTTTTGTGATTTTTGTAGTAGTAGCTTAAACACAAGGTAGAAATGAATCCGGACAGCTGTTGGACTTTTTCTAATCCATTTTCATTTAAAGTCCATTTAGAACAATTCTCAATTTTGTCATAAAATTTTTCCATCTATGTATATGAAGACATGATGTCACATGTTTGCCTTCAAAACAATAAATATGGGAGAATAGATAAAGAATAATAAAATAGTAGGGAATTTATTCAGCAGTGCTGTTAGAAACAAAGTATTCAGTTCATGTGATTGTATATGATCTACTAAGAGATATTCCTGTCATTTAGATGATGGAGGTACATTCGTGCTAAGCAAAATAATGAATGATACAAATTAGGTATTTCCCATGACTCTGGTTAAAAAAATGAAATATTAACAGAACATATTTTGTTGTAGAACACCTGACTTCTTTAATAGCAAATACAATCATGATTTTCATGTTTCTCATACACATAACTTGCTTTGATATTGTGTGATACAAAATGAATAGAATCCCACCTGTATGCTGCTTGAGTGTCATCACAAATTCCCTGCTACTTAAGATTATTAATCACCTCTTACTTTCTCTACCTTATTTAATGTATACATGTAGCCATAGTTTTATATTGATGGAATGCAATCATATTCATTTTTCTATGACTTACCTTGTGCAAACATGATTTTGACTTATTCTTTGTCTTAGTCATATTCCTGTCCCTGAAATACATGGTACTTGACATCTGTAACTTAAAAGTTTACTTTGACTAAGTTTCACAAGTTTCAGTCCATGGTTCAATACACAGAGAACACAAGGTAGAAGGGACAGGCGGGGGAAAGCTGCTGACGTCATGGTAGCCAGGATGTAGGGAGAGAAGGAAGGAGCCAGGGAGAGACACGCCCCTCCAGGTGTTGCCTTTAGTTACGCACTTCTCAGCAGACCACATCTCCCAACAACACGTCAGTTACAGTGGCCCATAATCGGGTCACATGGCAAAAACCTCCCTTATGAATTCAGGGGCTGCTCTAGGTCTAACTCACATTATTCCTGGTGAGTGCAGCTTTTATGCAGACATTATCACTGCTGTCTAACATTTATAATATGCATATATCTCATTCTTGTCTTCATGAATATTTGAATTGTTATTTGTTATTTGCTACAAATATGCTAATAATTACTTTATGTCAAAATGTACAAGGAGTTGTATATTACATATGTTAAAGAGTGAAATTGCTAAATCATGACTCTTTAATTTAGATAACACCAAATAAATTTACAAACATTTATAATGATTACAATTTGAACTGAAAGTAAATGAAATTAACTGCTGTTCCACTTTCTCAGCAACAATTGTAAACATCAAATTTCTTAAAAATTACTTATAGCAATACTATAGATATGAGCTAGTAATAATGAGATATATTATTTATACCCATTGCAATATGGTTGGCAATTTTTTCATGGAATTTAGACAATTTCCATACATTTTTTTTGTTCATATATTTTACCTATTGTATTTAATTTTTAATATATTTGAGCATCTTTAAATTCTAAAAATTTCACTTATTACACAGTTAGAATATATGTAGAAAAACATGTATTCTGAAATATTCTTTTATGGAATTAAAAATAGTTATTAACAAAAAATTTAGATATTAACACTAATTTTTAAAAAATAAAATAAAAATAAAGACTTTGTTCCAATTTTGATATCTCACCTAATTTGTCCTATAATTTTATGTGAAGTTATTAACTTTTTCTTTTTTAAAATTACATCATTAACATATTTGTAATTGAATTTTGTATAGTATTATTAGTGTTATAAATAGTTTTGTTTACATATAGCCTATTCTTCCAGAAATATTTTTGTTAGAAATCTCAATTGCTAATTTTGGCATTATTAAGTTTACATATGAATCCATTTTATTCTGGTATTGTTTTCTGTATTATTGATGTCTTTTACAGGTCATATTGTCTCAATTACTATATCTTTATGAAAAGCTGAGCCATTTGCTTGATATATTATTAAATACAATGACCCCCTTTGGGAAATTGAAATCCCTCTGATCTAAAAGCTTACTATCAAATTATGTGGTGTGACTCACATACTTCTTTTTTTTTTCCTTAATTTTATTTTAAAGACAAAAGAATGGATACATATGAACCAGAAAAGCCATGAACAATACAGAAAATACAAAGTTGTGCAGAATATAGTAGGGAATTAGCACTAGATGTTGTATTACATAGTTATCTTCACATTAGTTAACACAAAAACATTAAAGGAAATACCAAATTATAGAGAAGATAGTAGGGAATTTGCACTGGATGCTGTATAATATAAAGTTATCTTCACTTCTGTTAATACAAAAATGAAGGGGCTGGGGATATAGCTCAGTGGAATAAGTGCTTGCCTAGCAAGTGCAGGGTCCTGAGTTCGATCCCCAGTACCGCAAAAAAAAAAAAAAAAAAATACAAAAATGATTGAGGAAATACAGAATTATAAAGAACATAGAAGGGAATTAGCTCTGGATGCTGTCCTACATAATGTTACCTTCACCTTTGTTACTCAGTTACACAGATCATGGCCCATTTGATCATTCAATTTTTCTCCTTCCTCATCACCATTACCTTACCACTCAATCATTCATCTTCCCTGTGATAATAACTGTACTCCTGGGTTTATCTATATTCTTGGACTCTCGCCTTGGGAAGAGATATAGCTACCTCAGACTATACTATAACATACATGGGTATATACAAACTGCCATAGTCGGAGGTGGAAAGCACATATGCTCACAATGGACTGCCCAGCTCCACCCTGTCATTGTGCTATGGATGGGGGAGGGTCCAGTCCATGAGGTGCCCTGAGCGGGGCCCTCAGCGGAGCAGCCACCTGGCCCACTGCGGAGCAGCAGCGGAACAGCCATGGGGCCCACAGCAGAGCAGCCACGGGGCCCACTGCAGAGCAGCATTGGGGCCCACTGCAGGGCTGCAGGGCCCACTGCGGCGCAGCTGCAGGGCCCACAGTGGAGCAGCCACGGGGCCCACTGCGGCACAGCCATGGGGCCCACATCAGAGGAGCTGTGGGGCCCACTGCGGCGCAGCCGTGGGGCCCACAGTGGCATAGCCGTGGGGCCCACTGTGGCGCAGCCACAGGGCCCGCTGTAGCACAGCCGAATCACATATTTCTTAATATCTTTGAATGAAGTTATGTATGTCACAGATAACATTTTAAATAATCATTATATTTTGCCTAATTATCTTATTAATATTGTTATCTAGTAAAAAAGTGATCACCAGCTTCAATACACACATCTTGCCAAATTAAAGAAATAGACAAAAAATTCCTGAAAGCAGACGGAAAGAAAGAATATCTTATCATGGGGAATCTCTGTTTTACATGGCAGCTTCTCAGTTATCTGGAACCATGGATTCCAACAGAAGTTGGCTCTGTACTTTCCCAGTGGTGGAAGAAAACAGTTTTCATTAATGTTCTATATACAGCAAGACTATGCTTCAGGGAAGCAGAGAAAATAGAATATTCTCAAATAGAGAAAAACTAAGACATTTTTAGTAATTAGCACATCCCCCAAAATAGGTTAAAAGTGACCAAATCAAAGGTTTTATGTTTAATTAAAGAATGAATCAAGGGCAGAAAGAGAAAAATGGATATTTATAATAGTGTCTTCTTTATATATATTGTAAATCTTGTAGGTGTTAAGAATAAAGTTATATTGAAATCTGATTTTTAAGGCTATGATATTTCCTTTGTACACTTTTAAGTAATGCGACCAGAGTAAAATTTTCATGATTGACACACATTTGACAGAAAAATATTCTTGCCATATACATATCTCCCAACACATCAGTTACAGTGATATATATATATATATATATATATATATATATATATATATAAGATCCAGAGCAACCATGAAAGTATAGAAAAGAAATACACTGAAATCTAGCATATCTATCTATCTATCTATCTATCTATGGCAGCCATAATATAAATTGAAATAATTAACAGTAAGACAACACAAGGAAAACAGAGGAAATGAGAACCAGAGGTAACAGATAACAAATAATAAAAGGACAGCCTTAAATTTTTAATATACTAATAATCACACTGAATGTAAATGTTGTAAACATATGAACAACAGACAGTATTATCAGAGTAGATAAAAATATCACTCAACAATACTTCCTTAGCAAGTTATGTTATCATTATAGCAAAGAAGTTCTTTTCTGAGCAGAGTTTTGGGTAGTCTTAGTGTTTTATCTAAGAAAAAAAGCTAAATCATTAGGGACTCAAAGGGGTCCATATTACCCAGTGGGGAAGATTACAGTCCTTCTACAAATTCCTCAAGGTTATCCTTGCTTTCATTTCTCAGTGTCTCAAGGAATATATTTAGGGTTATTTGTCTCTTTTGCACAGAGCACAAGAGAATTACTGCAAGTTGTTAGAATTACAATAAGGCATATTTATTTATTTTTAAAAATCTGCTGATTAGTCTGAAACTCCACGGAAAAGACAGGTTATATAGTTATACAATTTCTATGCCCGGAACTCTCTCCTCCTCCTAATATATGGCTGTTATCTATATAGAGTTCTTACAAACAGGAATGGGAGGTAGTTTTGTTTCAAAACTTCCAAAAATAAACTGTATTGATTTGAAATCTAAAACATGCATTGATTGTTCTCACTTCACCCTGTATATCCAACCTCCCCATTGATGCAACCAACCTGGTTCAACCTCGTACACAGATTACATTAACCTTCAAAGTTATTGTACTTATTTCTCATTAAGCAGAGTCATATTTGCAGAATATAAATCACAGTTTTGTGTCCTTCTGCCTAAAGCTCTTACTGGCTTCATATTTTCCTTAGAATAATTGGGACAAGTTCTACCATAACACAGTGGTTGGAAGTGTATTTTTTCTTCGGCAAGTCTTTCATATGTGAACAAGCTCACCTGCATGCCTGAGTGAAGAGTCTGTTCTACATGTTTACTGCCACATCAGGTGCACACTAGCATGTAAGTCAAGCTTCAACTGCTACTATACCTAAATATCTATTTAATAAATGATCTCATATGCAAAATTAATTGTTCATAGTCCTTATAATATTTGAAACATTCACAAATATTATACTGACTATTCCATTAATTAAAAAATTTCTAACTCTTTGATCTGCATTTATTTGGCTTCTGTTTTCCTCTTACACTTCTGTACATTAGCCCTCAGTATCCCCATGTAATTTTGTTTTTTTCTATTAATGAAATATTAAAAATTCTTAACATTCCATTCTTATATTTCATTAGCACTGTTATTTTGTTGTTACCTTTAGTATTATTTTAAAGTTATCTATAACTCCATGTCATTAGTTCTCAGCCACAGGCCCATGTATAAGAACAATTCATGGCCAGGTGTGGTGGTGTACACCTGTAATTTCAGCATTTGGGAGGCTGAGGCACGAGGATCTTTGTGAGTTCCAGAGCTGCCTGGGCTACAAAGTAAGCTCAAGGCCAGCCTGAACAGCATAGTGATTCTCTGTCTCAAAAATACAAACAACAACAACAACAAAAACAAAACAAAAAAGAACCATTCAGTTCTATTAGCATGCTCATCCTAGATCCCAATTGGATCAATACCATATAATTGATGTAGAGTGTGGTGCAAGTACTTTTATTGTTACACTGAGGTATATAACAGTGAAACTACATGGTAAAATGTGTATAACTCAGAGTTTAATTAGTTTTTTGTCTACTTTTCTAAATTCCAAAACTAACATGCATCCTGTTTCATTGAATTGTAGTAGCCAATTGGAAATCTCAGCTTCAGGTCAATAAAATCTGATGAACATGCCAAAGACATACATATAATTCTCCTACACATGCACACACACACACACACATACACACACACACAACTTAATTTCTGTGTGGTTTCTACCTTATTGGTTGAAATTAGATCTCATTAGTTAATCAGTTTTCATTATGTTGGAAATGAAATGTCTCAGAGAAAATAAATCTTAGAGTCCCAGAGCCAATAACTGGAACATTTTAAACTGACTTTCTCAGTGTACAAATTTTAAGATGAGATTTTTCTTCTCTAGGCCAAGATAATTTGTGAAGCCATTGAAAGTAATGTTTTGACTTATTTTTCTACTTTCAAAATCCTTGATTGTAACTTAGTTTGTCCATTGGCTTTAATACTTTAAAAAATAGCACTCAACTCCAAAATATATAACTCACTGAGAACACAGGATGAAGGTAAATTTGAAGCTTTGTCTGGTGTTCAAACAATTAATTAACCAATTTAACCCTCTCAAAGACATGCACAAATGTTGGACTCACTCAAACTCACTCACACAAATATTTCCTATGACACTATCTAAAACCTTAGAGCAGAGAAAAAGGGATGGAGGAGAAAGAGGAGAGAGGGATTAAGAGAAAGAGAATGAATAAATTTGCAGCAAAACAAGCAAACAACTCCTGATCTACATTTATTTTCCATACAGGGACAACAATCCTGATACTTGTTCCAATTAGGATCCAATGGGCTAATTGGTTGGAAAGCTTGAGTTCTAGTTGATAGGATTTTTGGAGGTGATTACATCATAAATGTTATAACTTCATTCCATGTATTAATCCTTTGATGAGTTCTTAATTTGTTGGCATTATTGGGAAGTGGTGGTAGATGTAGAACTTAGTTGAAGGGAGACAGTGAGGAGGACATGACTTCAGGGATCCTGTCTTTTCTCTGACCCCTCCTTCTGGGGTTCTTTTCCTCTTTCTTTGCTTCCTGGCTGCCCCTAGGTGAGCAGGTTTGTTCTGGTATGTTCCACCTCACCACAGGCCCAGAAAACAAGAGAGCTAATTGACTATGAATAGACATCTCTAAAACTATGAATCAAAATAAGTCTTTCCAAATTTAATTTGTTTTTCTCAGTTATTTTGTCATAGTCATAGAAAGCACAAAAGCACATTACAGATGCAACTGTTTTAAAGGACATTACCCAAATAATTATTTGATATTATTAAATTAAAATAATCCTGCTACTAAAAATGGGTTTTGCTTATGAAGAGCAGAAAAAAGTAAATAAATACAAAACCTAAATTGTGATATGATGGTGAGTCAGTGGAAACACAATATTCTTACATTTTTCCTACACTAGAGGACACGAGAGATATGAAATAAATATCAAAACTACAAAACAATTATGGAACACTATAGGGGATTTAATGAGTCTTTAATTACTAGACCATAACATCTTAATTAAGGTTCTAATTTGAAAATATGGTAGAGTATTCTCAGGGGTCTTTAATTATTCTTATTATAATTTCCATTAATTAACCTAAAGTAATACTGAAAATTCTTGTAGCAAGTGAGCCCAATAATTTGAAGAAAAAACACTATCAATGGGATCATAGGTTAACATAAAATTGTTACCAAAATTGTTAGTGTAGAATTCTATTACAGTTGAAATATATCTCATCATTGTACCCTTCAGCATAATATATTGAATATAAAGTGTCTCGGTTTGAGGCTTATTTTTTGCAAGAGGAGCAATGTCATGCAGGACGCATATTATATATGATTATTTACAATAGTCACCCAAAGAACAATACGCAAAAAAGTGCAGAAAATCTGTCCACTCACTAAGACCAAGAAATTCAACTGAGGGCCTGGATTGCATGGAAATGTTCTCCATGAGTCCAGCTGAAGAACTAGAACTCATAACAATGCCTCCCATGAGTCTAACTGGAGGCCCAGAGCCCACGAACCACATCTCACGCAGGCCTGTTTCACGGATCTGCTCTGGGAAGGCCCAAAGGTCAGTGATGGAATCTAGGAAGTCTATACCAGCGGGATGAAGGATCTGTGCTAGCAGACTGAGGGATCTGCACTGGAGCCAGGAAGTGATGCTCAGAAGAACCAGAGCTCCCCCGAAAGGTACCACAGCCACCCTCAGCAACAGTGAGGTCTGAAGCTCCTCCGATGAACAAGAAAGCTAATGCAGCAAGCTTCTCTAAGAGACTAGGAGTGCACTATCTTCCCTTTCAGAGCCAGGAAGCGATGCTCCAAGTGAGGACCAGAGCTCCCCCAGAGTGAACCAAAGCCGTTCTCAGGGCCAACGTGCTCTTCAGAGGATGAAAACAGCCAAGTTCATCAGGAAAGCCAGCATGGTGAGCTCCTCCAAAAAACCAACAGCTCCTTTCAGCTTCTACCAGCTTCCAGCAGCCTCTCTCATCTTCCAACAGCCTCTTTAGTTTCCAAAGGCCTTTTTCTCCTTCTCCAGTTCTGCCTCTCATGCTGCTGGCCACAATCCCCAGGTGGCCTCCCACACCCAGCACCGCACTTACTCAGTTCAGCTGGGAGTTATATGTTGACCAGCATTTATCAATCCACTACAAAAAGTTATGTGCTGAATCAAGGTGAAAGTAAAGTCTTAAATTTTCTTTTCCTTTCCTACATATATCTCTCTGGATCCTTCTCAGTTGTGATAAAGACTTCTTTATGTTTTCAGATATCCATTTTGAATATTTGGACAGTTCTGATATAGGACAAATGTGGAATGGTCTTTGCATGTTCATCAAATTCACATTATTTTCAAATTCACTCTACATTTGTTTGTGTATCTATACAGACTTTGTAAATAATATAATTATATTTAATATAATATAGTTAATAATATAATCAATGTTATATACTCAGTATAATAATCAAAGTACAATAAATCTAAACTTTTAATGGAAAGTTAACACTACAGGATGCTTTTCCTGATCGAGAACTAAGAGTGTAGAGGAAATAAGGAAGTTGAAATGTGAATGTATTATAGGGGAGTATGCTAACTCAAACCATATAGGTCCTGATAACAAAGAACTCCTGTTACCCACCATCATAATAATGGCCAATAAAGACTACATAATTTCTTTGCAAACAAGTTTAGGACTCTTACAGACATAAATTCTTAACTATGCAGATAAGGCATGGTTCAGTTTTTAATTATTTTTATTTTTTGTGGTACCAGGAATCAATTGTTTGTTAAGGTAATTCTCATTGGTATATCTGCTTCAGAGAAAGGTGACTGAAATATTAATCACCTGCTTAGCAAGTTAAAGTAATGTTGCTTTTAAATCAAATGTATTCACATTTTATTTGTTGAAAAGCCTTTTAATTTAATGCTTGTTGATTGCTTATTATATATATATATATGTAACATTATTTATGACTCAGAATTATGTCCAGATGTACTAAAAGTAGAACTATTTAAAAGCCACTGAGGCTAGGTTTTGCAGTATTTCATTTCCCATCTTTACAAATATTTTGACAACTGGAGAGGAACAGATTAACGCTGACAGTCCAGTGAATAATAAAGTGGATTATTAACTGAAATCTCCTGAATATGTAATAGATTTTGACTTCTTTATTGAGTTTTCTCTTGAGTATATAATTTAGGAAACTAAAAGGGAGTGAATATGGGGAAAATATTAAAAGTTAAAACCTATAATGATAGATATATTTACTAAACATATCACTGTGTGTATATAGGCAAGCATATATTAGAATACATTACAATATTTTGTATATATGCACAATTTTCTATCTTCCTTTCTAAGTAAAAATGCATGACAGACAAACACTATTTACTAAATCCATCAAATAAAACATTTATAGCATATTCATATGGCCTTATCAGCTGTTAAAATAATGCGTAGATTAATATATCTCTTCATATTTTTGAAAAATAGGAGGCATTAAAATCAGAAAGTATTTAGAATGAGTATGAAAAGCAAAGACTGTACTGATAATTTTCCATGTTATATGAATATAACATGATAATTATAACTTATGGAAATTTTTTTCTGTCACATTCTGGAGCTGAATTTATTTGCAATGTAAATCATCGGACATAATTTCTAAGAAAATTATCCTTCTAAAAAATATAGTACACTTTAGATGTTAAACAAAATTCCTACCAATGGGGATTTCACGGTTTTTAACCAGTGTATACTATAGTCTGCAGTGCTCCCCTCAGGGAACAGTGCCGCTCATAGGCAAGTTGGAGGTGTTTTGTGAATCCGCATCAAATTTAATTAAGGGAACAAATAATTGCACTTAATTATTATGGGTTTGGTGTTAGGATAATCATGTACTTAACAAGAGGCCAGTTGCAGCCTACAATATGGACAGGTAGGAACAGGAAAGAATGGCAAAAGGAAGAACTCAAATAGAATTTCAAAGTATTTTGCACTTTGAGAAAATACATCGTGACAGGCTCTAGTGTAGTACATATTTAAATAGTTGGAACATTTCTGACATAGCTGATGTTGAGTAATTCTTACATGAGTGATGCAATAGTTAAAAGGGAGACACAAACACAAAGGAAATTTAAAAAACAGCAATGAAATTTTAAGTTCTTGTTGAAGGACCAATGAACCTCTAATAACTTCCCTTGAAATATTCTCTAATTCTCAGATCACGGGACTCTTTTCCTGTTTGTGCCTTCTTTTTCTAGAATACATGATTTTGAGGTCCCTTTTGCATATGCATTTTGGTCAATTTTTCACTTAATACCTATTGAGAAACAATTATGCATCACATTCTAAGTTCTATAGTAAAAACAATGAATAAGTAGAGACAGAGTAGCTTCCCTTATGGAGTTTATTCCTAATTGAGGCTGTTACACAAAGGGAGATTAAATTGGAGGTGAAATGGTGAAAGTTTTTGACATGACTCCACCTTTAAGGGACAACACGGGCTTTTGCATTTTCTGAACAGATATATTTTCTCATGTCCTCTGTGTGAAAATCATGCCAGTGATTCTGCAAGATCTAACTGCTTCTTTGAATGTGTTGATTCATAAAACTCTAAAAGTTTGGTTTCTATTTTAGGGAAATTCTGTCTGGTTTAACAATTAATGTCAGAATTCAAATAAGTGATACATATTTAAGAACAAAGGATGTCTGGGCAAAATGTCTCTTAGAATTAAGAGGCTGCCTTCACATCTGATTATCATTTACAGAAATCTTCCCAGAAGCCTGGCTGCCTCTTCTGAATTGAAAAAAAAAAAAAAAGAAACAAGAAAAATACCAAAAATAAGATTCTTGTTCCTTGCAGGTTTTGTACGGATTGCCGCATGTCAATTGTGTGAGATGCCCTTAATAACACCTAGAAATGTCAAGAAGGACACTGTTTAATTGGTGGACATGGGTTAGTGCACAGTAAAAGCAGTTGTGCTGCACTGATGAGGACTGAGATCCTCCATGGTTCTGTGCGTGTTCAAACGAAGGGGTCAACGCCCTCTCTGTCCATCTGTTCTGCTGTCTGAGCTCAAGGATGGCTGCTACTTCCACTCTTGTAGTTCTGCTCTCACTTATTACTGCATTTTACAATATCCATATTTGTTCTTTTATATTTTATTCTATGTATTGTAATGGGAAGGAAGTGATAGGCCATCTTTCCAGTGCTTAAAAATAGTAAGAACATAATGTAAAATGAATTGACTTTTGATAATAAAAACTGTATATAGCAATGTTACTTCATGGTGTGTGTGTGTGTTTGTGACTGTGTCTGTGTCTGTGTCTCTGTGCATCTGTGTGTGCTCATATTAGCAAACTTTCCTGGACAGAGTTTATTTGGAGTCGTGATTTCGTAGTACTTTGGATGACACAGTATGATGCAAGAAACAAAATTGATCAAAGTTGCCCTGGGCATTTTTGTTTTTCTTGTTGTTGTCGTTTGTTTAGGGTCAGGACAACATTCTAGATTATTACCATGTATTGTTAGGATGGGGTAAATGCTGATTTCTATAAAGCAAATTATCACTGAAACATAATTACACAGATAGTTTTGCTTAAGAGTTTTATGGTTTTCTTAATGTACTCTTTTCTAAGGTTAAATGCAGTTAGTGTTAAGTATTTAAACTCAAATTAATTTTGCTGAGACTAAATGTTCAATTACAAATGAAGAATGCCAGTTCAGTAATAAGTAATACATATATCATACTTAAATATTGCTGTTTCACATGGCTAGTGATGGTTAGTCAATTCAAAATTTATAATTTCTTTTTATTCTTCCTTGCTCATACATGACTTTTGCATGATATCACAGGAGCAGCGAGTGAAACAGTGAGTTATACCCATAAGCCTGAAAACTTTCTATCTCTATCACATTGCTGATTTTTTCCTATGACACTATTTCTCCCTCTTATGTTCCCCATTTCCTTCTTTTCCTTTATAGAAAATTTCTTGAAAATTTTTCTCTATATTACTTTCTTCGTTCTTCTACAATTTTTTGACATAAACTCATTTTCAGGCATTTGCTCCTACCAAAATGTTGTCAAGATTATGAACAACATCTTTGATAAAGCCAATCACCCATTTCCAGAAATCGTGCTCTCAGCAGACTTTAATACAGTCAATTGCTTCCTGTTTATAGCTCATTACTGCCATCCTATGTTCTTCCGTGAATGTCAGCCCCTCCTTGGGTTTCTTTGTTTTCTGCTTTTCTCTCTGACTCTTGGGCACTTGAATGCCTCAAAGCTCAATCTCTGAGTACTTTTTGTTTACTTGATCTGCTGAAAATCTCAGTGAGTGCCAGCACCTGTGTGCTAGTTCAGATTTTTCTCATAAAGTCTAGTCTGTGCTGTGAAGCTTGATATATGTCAAATTGTGTACAAGTGAAATTCAACAAATGATCCACAGCATGTGGCCCTCCTCCTTCTTGTGCCAGACTGCACATACTGGAATTCCGGAAAACCAACTCCGCTTCACTGCACTGGCTTGGCCTTGGTCCCTCACACTCCGCATCCTCTGGTGTGGCTGCCCATCCTCCCTGGCCCTGCCGTCCAACTTTCTCCAGTCATTTTCATATATTGGGTTGTTTTCCATACCAGGGTCCTCTACCATGGTACCTTGATTCATGAACTTAATTTGCTCCATGATTCTGAGGAAGATACCCACTTTCCTGAACCAAATTCCTGAAAAGAAGCATTCCTGAACCAAGGTATTACTCTATTTAAATCAAACTCTGGTTATTCCATATCTGTCCTTATTAAAAGTTGCTTTTCTAAAAAAGTCCCTTTTCGTCCGACCTTAATACATATTCACTGATCTGCATTTTTGTCAGCAGTGAACATGGAGCTTTATAACAGGGAGCTTCTTTCCAATTGTTCAAAGATTTATTTCAGTGCTTAATGTAGTGCAATACACATTTAGTAAGAATTTGCTGAATGAAGTGAAATCACGATTAAAGTTATCATTTTTATGTAAGACATATTGTTATAATAACTGGTTGCATAACTATGCCTATACTTTTATTTAGCTTAATTTGATAGAATCACTGAAAATTAGGAATTTTTATATTGATATCTATGCTTTTTGTATTAAAAGTATATGAAATAATATAATAGGAAGCATAGAAATTTGTACCTTCTGCAAAAAGGGAAAGAGATATTTATCCATTACTAGAAGCTTTTTCTCATTATACATATAATTACAAGGAACTTAAAACAAAACATACTTATTCTTATTCTGCATGACTAAAAAATGTATGACAACTATAAATGGCATTTATATTTTCTTTTTTAAATTATTTTAAAAGTAAAAGAACAAAAACATATTAACAAACAGACACAAAGTAGCATAAGAAATAGTACAATCAAAACTGATTTACTGACAAGGTGACAGGGACTCAACAATAGTTGTTGCTTCACCTATTGATAACTTCTAAGTGTATATTCATGAACACAGATACAGACATGCAAAATTGGTCAAACAATTTATCATCAGCTGTTCTTACTATAAAGTGACCTAAGTCAGTAGTACATCCATGTAAGATATGTCCATGTAAGATATGCTGTACATACATACTTACATTCTTACATATTTTTAAAATATATGTAATTTTCTTTTACTTTTCCTTCCCTTTCTTTCCCTTCTTTTAAAGTGTGATAGAAAAAGAACTACATCAACAACAGAAAAAAAAAAAAAAGAAACTGGAAAGCATTAACA
The DNA here is from genome assembly GCA_004027595.1 of Dinomys branickii. NCBI lineage: Eukaryota > Metazoa > Chordata > Mammalia > Rodentia > Dinomyidae > Dinomys > Dinomys branickii. The sequence goes on from PVLD010001379.1 coordinate 82,574, forward strand.
AAGAGACGCAAAGTAGCACAATAACAGTATGATCAGAATTGAATTATACACAAAGCAACAGAAAACGAAAAATAGTTGCTGCATTGCATATTGATATCTTCAAAGTGTGTGCTCAGGATAACACATACAGACATACAAGATTGATCGAATAACCTGTCATCAAATATTCCTTACTATTAAGTGATATAATACAATAGTAGAACCATGTTAGCCCTCCTGCACATATGTTTCTACATATATACAGACATACATTTTTGCCTCTTTCTTTTCTCCTTTCCCTCATCCCATCTGTTCTTTGCTTTTGGAGAGATTTCCTTCATGTCTCTTAGTTTATATTCCAATGCTCAGGTTCTTACACCGGTGATACAATACGTTGCCTGCTCATGTACCGCTGATTTATTTCACTTATGAGTATGGTTTCCAATTTTGACCATTTGCCTACAAAGTCCCCAAAACTGTCTTGTTTTATAGCTGACTAATATTCCATTATATAAAAATGCCATAGTTTTTTAATCCAGTCTTCTGTGGGTGGACACTTGGGTTGCTTCCACATTTTAGCTATTACAAATTGCGTTGCTATATACATGGGTGCACATATATCAGAGTGATATGATGTTTTCAGATCTTCTGGGAAAATACCCCGAAAGGGGAAAAGCTGGTTTGAATGGAACCTCTAGACCTAGTTTGCTGAGAAATCTCCAAACTGCTCTCCACAGTGGTTGCACCAGTCTGCATTCCCACCAGCAGTGTAATAGAGTCCCTATTTCTCCACAGCCTCGCCAGCATTTGTTATTGGATGATTTTTTCACACTGGCCAGTCTTACTGGGGTGAGATGAAATCTCGATGTTGTTTTTATTTGCATTTCTCAGATGAGTAAGGATGTGAAACATTTTCTCATATATTTATTTGCCATTTGTATTTCTTTATCCGAGAAGTGTGTATTCATCTCAGATGCCCATTTCTGGATTGGGTCTTTGAATTTGGACAGGTACATGTTTTTAATTCTTTGTATGTTCTAGATAGAAGTCCTTTCTCTGAGGGACAGCCAGCTAAGATTTTTCCCAATTTGTGGGTTTTCTTTTTACTTTGCTGGTGATTTCTTTAGATGTACAAAAACTTTTCAGTCAGATGAGGTCCCAATTATTGATTCTTTGAAGTGTTTCCCTTGCAATTTCATTTTTGTTCATGAACTCTCTGCCTACTCCTATGTCTTCAAGATTTTTACCTACTTTCTCTTCCAATAGATTTAGAGTTTCTGTTTTAATGTTGAGGTCTGTGATCCATTTTGACCTGAGATGGTGCATGGTGATAGACGTGGGTCTATTTTCAGTTTTCGGCAAGAGGCAAGCCAGTTTTTCCAGCACCACTTATTAAACAGGTCTTCTTTTTTCCAGTGGTTTTGGTTGACCCCTTTGTCAAATATTAGGTAGCTGAGTGGGTTTTTCATTATGGTCGCATCTTCTAGTATGATCCATTGATCCTCAGGTCTGTTCTTTAGCCAGTACTAGGTTGATTTTATTACAGTAGCTTTGTAGTATAATTTCAGGTCAGGGATTGTGATTTCATCTGACTTGTTCTTATTGCCCAGGATTGCTTTTGCTATTCTGGGTCTCTTCTGGTTCCAGATGAATTTGAGGCATATTTTCTCTAGATCTGTGAGGTACGCTAACAGTAGTTTAATGGGAATTGCATTGAATCTGTACAACAGTTTTGGTAGTATGGCCATTTTCACAATCGTAGTTCTTCCTAACCATGAGCAGGGTATGTTTTTCCACTTATTGAAATCCTCTTCGATCTCCTTTTTCAGAGTACTGTAGTTTTCACTCAATAAATCTTTCACATTCTTTGTTAGATTGATTCCTAAGTATTTCAATTTCTTGGATGCTATTGTAAAAGGTATGGTGTTCTCAATTTCTCTCTCAGCCTGTTTGTTGTTCGTGTATAGGAATGCTATTAATTCTTGGGTGTTGACATTGTATCCAGCTACTCTGCTGAATTTGTCAATTAATTCCAGGAGTTTTCTTGTGGAGTTTTTGGTGTCCTCCATGTATAGTATCATGTCATCTGCAAATAGTGATAGTTTGACTTCTTCCTTTCCTATCCTTATTCCTTTTATTTCTTTCCCTTGTCTAATTGCTCTGGCTAATGCTTCCAGAACTATGTTGAATAGGAGTGGTGACAATGGACATCCTAGTCTTGTTCCTGACTTTAAAGTGAAAGTTTTCAGTTTTTCTCCATTTAGTATGATGTTGGCTGTTGGTTTATTATAGATAGCTTTGATCAGATTGAGGTAGAGGCCACCTATTCCTACTTTTTCTAAGGTTTTTAACATGAATGCATGTTGGACTTTATCGAAAGCCTTTTCTGCATTTATTGAGATGATCATGTGATTTTTGTCTTTGACTGTATTAATATGATGTATTACATTTATTGATTTGTGAATATTGAACCATCCCTGACTTCCTGGAATGAATCCTACCTGGTCATGTTGCATAATTTTCCTTATGAATCGCTGTAGTCTATTTGCCAGTATTTTGTTGAGTATCTTTGCATCTATGTTGATTAGAGAGATTGGCCTATACTTCTCTTTCTTGGTTTGGTCCCTCTGTGATTTTGGTATCAGTATAATACTTCTCTCCAGAAATGTGTTAGGGAGAGTTGCTTCCTTCTCCATTTCATTGAAGAGTTTGAGGAGTGTTGGCATTAGATCTTCTCTGAATGTTTTATAGAATTCTGCTGTGAATCCATCAGGGCCTGGGCTTTTCCTTGTTGGTAAGTTTTTAATGACGTTGTCAATCTCATTAATTGATATTGGGTTGATCAGGATTTTTACCTCTTCCTGATTCAATTTTGGTAATTTGTAACTTTCTAGCAATCTGTCAATTTCTTCTGTATTTTCCATCCTATGGGAGTGAAGATTTTCAAAGTAGGTATAAATGATCTTTGGGATTTCTGTGCGATCTGTAGTGACTTCATCCTTTTCATTCCTTATTGCATGAATTTGAGATCTTTCCCTTCTTTTTTTGATAAGGTTGGCTAGGGGTTTATCAATTTTATTTATTCTGATGAAGAACCAACTCTTTGATTCACTAAATTTTTGTAGACTGTTCTTCATCTCAATTGCATTAATTTCTGCCCTGAGTTTTATAATCTCCTCCCTTCTTTGGGCTCTTTGTTTGGCTTGTTGCTCTTTTTCTAAGAGTTTGTGTTGTAGCATTACGCTATTTATTTGCTCTCTTTCTGTTTTCTTTGTTTATGAGTTCATTGCTATAAATTTCCCTCTGAGGACTGCTTTCATTGCATCCCACAGATTCCAGTAGGTTGTACTTGCATTTTCATTTATTTGTAGGTATTTTTTAATTTCTTCTTTAACTTCTTGTGTGACCCATTGGTTATTCAGGAGGTTGTTGTCGAATTTCCAAGTGTTTATACGGTTTTTGGAGTTCTCTTTGTCATTAATTTCCAATTTCATTGCACTGTGGTCCGATAATATGCATGGGATAATTTTAGTTCTTTTGCATTGAGGAAGATATGCTCTATGGGCTATGATGTGGTCTATTTTAGAGAAAGACCCATGTGCAGCTGAGAAAAATGTGTATTCTGATATTGTGTGGTGGAACACTCTGTATACATCTACTAAGTCCATTTGTTCACACTTGTGGTTCAGCTCTGTTATTTCTTTGCTGAGTTTCTGTCCAGTTGACCTGTCTCTTTGCTTGAGAGGGGTGTTTAGGTCCCCATTACAATAGTGTTATTTGTTATTTGAGTTTTCACGTCTGTTAAGATTTGACTTGTAAAGTTACGTGCTCCATTGTTTGGTGCATGAATGTTAAGATTGTTACCTCTTTCTCTTGCAGCTTTCCCCTAACTAGCATGTAATGGCCTTCTTTATCTCTTTTGATTGTTTTGGTTTGAAGTTTCCATTGTCTGCAAACATAATAGCTACCCCTGCTTTTTTCTGGGGACCTGTTGCATGGAGAATTGTTTTCCATCCTTTAACTTTCAGCCTGTGGATTTCCTTTTGAGTAAAATGTTTTTCCTGTATACAGCATATCATTGGATTGTGTTCCTTAATCCACTCTTGCAATCTTTTCCTTTTGACTGGTGAATTGAGGCCATTTACATTAATGGTTATAATGGTTATATGTTGGCTTATTCTACTTATGTTATTTACTTGTTGTTTTCCATCTTTTGCTGTCTGTTTACTTACTTGTTCTGTTTAGGGGGTTATTTCTATCGTTGTTCTTGGGATTATGGTCTCTTTTTTCTCTGTCTAAAATATCTTTTAGTGCTTTTTGCATTTCTGTGTTTGGCACTCATGAAGTTCCTCAGTTGTTCTTTGTTGTAGAAATATTTTATTTCTCCATTGAATTTGAAGAATAGTTTTGCAGGATACATTAGTCTGGTTTGAAAGTTGTTTTGTCTCAGAATCTGTAATATCTCGCCCCAAGCTCTTCTTGATTTCATGATTTCCGTTGAGAAGTCTGCTGTGATTCTGATGGGCTTTCCTTTATAGGCGATCTGTTTCTTTTCTCTAGCAACTTTTAATATTGTGTTCTTTTGCTGCATATCTGGGATTTTGAGTATTATATGTCCGTGTGTGGTTTTCCTTGAGTTATGGGTCGTTTGGGTTCTACACGCCTCGGTTAACTGTACTTCAGTATCTTTTACCATGTTTGGGAAATTTTCTGCTATTATTTCGGCAAATATTCTTTTTATATCATTTGTGTTGTCTCCTAGTGTTTCACTAACTCCTATAACTCGAATATTGTTTCTTTTTGCCTCATCTTGCAGCTGTTGGATTGATTTTTCTTGGATTCTTGATGACTTTATGAGATCCTTCCTTTCATGCTCATTAGCTGCCATGCTGTCTTCAAGATCTCAAATTCTATCTTCGGCTTCATTTAAGCAGTTTTGCCAGCTTTCAGTGGAAGTTTTCAATTCCTCGCAATCTCTTTGGATCTGATTCATTCGTGGTAATTCATTCCTACATTGCTCTTGTAACATTTCTATTTGTTTCCTATTTTCTTCTATTCTTTTATCTATTTCTGCTCTGTGTTTGCTGAACATTTCTTCCATCATGGTTTTCAACTCACTTTTTGTCTGAGAGATTATTTCTACTTAATCTCTTTTGTGGCCTGATGGAGTTTTCTTTACTTTGGATGTGATCATTTCCGAGATTGCAGGTATGTGACTAATTTCTCCTTTAATCTGTTCTGTGGCCTGATGGAGTTGTTTCGTTACTTCAGATGTAATTGTTTCATGAATTGCAGGTATGTGGCTTATTTCTGCTTTCATCTCTTCTATGGCCTGTTGGAGATGTTTCTTTATTTCGAATGCAATTGTTTCAGAATTTGCAGGTATACAGCTTCCTGGTTCCCCTATGTCCTTGCATCCAGGATTTGTTCTGGGTGGGGTTGAGTTCTGAGACTGCGTTTTGTTCCTCTGTCTTCCCATTTTAGGATATCAGATTCAAAGTATTGAGCTATAAATTACCCAGGCAGTTCTCCAGGCAAAGATCCATTGGAACAGCTGCTCTAATGGCTCCTTCTCTTTGGGGGAATGTCTCTTAATCTTTCTACTAAGAGTTCTGCTTCAAAGACTGCTCAGATGCTGGTTTGTGCCATGTGCTACTCCCTACCTAGAGACCTGGGTGGGGTGTGTAAAACCGCTCCCCCGCCCACTCAGGGGTCCCTGTAGATATGGGGACGGTTCTCTTCCCTGACGCAGTGATCCGGTCGCAGCGTGCAGATAGCTCATCAGTTTCGGAAACCATGCAGGCAGGAAGATTCCAAAGTGCCAATTTTTTGTGCTATGACCACGATCCACCGCTCCCCAATGCTTCTGTTTCCTTGCGCTTTCTGGTCTGGGGGAGGGAGTGGGATGCTCTGCTCCTCTTTGCTCCTCGCGACACCTTGGCTGCGGACTGCAGACCACTGAGGGCCTTGGCTGCGGGGGCTGGCACTGGAGCGGGATCCCGGTTTGGTGCTCGGATTTGCGCAGCCTGCCCGAGAAGCACGGGTACCGAGACTGCCCTGCACTGCAGCTGCTAAAAAGCTGATTTTTGGCCGCAGTCGCTGGCGAGCCGTGCAGGGTTGGGAGGCCGGGGGTACCGAGCAGCCTGCGCCCCCAGGGCACTCAGATCCAGCCGAGATGCCACCCGTCTGTCACACCAAGCGTCTCTTGTGCCTAGCGCTTCTGGCTTTCCCACGTCTCACCACGGCAATTTGGGCCACCCTGCCGCATCTCCTCCAGCAGCGCAGAGAAACACATTCAGTTTGAACTTCCCAGCCAAGGTCCCGGCATTCGCACTCGCCAAGCCTGTCTCAAGCTGGGGGTCTCTATCAGGGAGGATCTCTCCTTTGCTGCTCACCTGGTCGCCATCTTCCCGGAAGTATCTATATTTTCAATATACCTTAAAATGTCTGAGAATATTAATGATGGATATGAAATTAAAAGAATCATGCGATCAGAGTTACACAATTCCTTTGCCGTGTTACTTACATAGTAATACTCAAACTAGCTATGGATTATGAGGACTGGGTGAAAAATGATGAGTTGTGACACAGAGTATTTCTGATATCCCACTGCAAATCCACAAATAACTTATAACACAAACACAAGTGTTCCAATTTTTATTCCAAATTATTCCACTAAACCATTTATTGCAATTTTTATAATAACTAAGTTAATAGATAATAAGAGAGAGAATGAAATTGCTCAAAGGAAGGTACAACTGGGATGAGGGAAAGAAGAAATAGAAAGTAATAAGGCATTATATATATGGATCAGTGGTATAACTGTACTGCTGGTGTCTGATGGTTTGTTGAGGGGAACAGGTAATGATTAAGAGGTTTATTTTTACATATATAGACCAATTTTGCATGCTTACATCTAGTAATCTGAGCAATTTAAGTGACAACAACAATTTGCACTCTAACCACCACTGTTGAATTCCTACAATGCTGTCTAGTGAAGCTATGTATTGTCTCTAATGTTCTTTTAATTTATTATTTTCTTATTCCTTTTAATGATTTGATCAATCTTCCATTCTTGCATCTGGTAATCTGAGCAACTTCATTGAAGATAACAATATGTAATATAACGACCACTGCTAATCCCTACCATTTGTTTTGAAACCTGTATTATTTTCAAGGTTATTGCTTTGTTTTGTTTGTATTTTGCTATTGTTCTTTTTTGGTACTGTTTTCTTTAAAATAAAAAAAGAAACAGAATTATCAAATAATCTCCTGAGTCAGATGGCTCTGTGTTGTGTGTAGTAAGTTTCTCGAAGCTCCACATGGTAAAAATTAGCTCCTTAAGGAGATGCTCTTGCGAGATGGTGGGGTCATTAGTGCTACAGCCTAAAGTGAGGGTTTCCAATCACTGTTGCTGTGCCCTAGAAAAAGTTGGATTCAACCTCTTCTTTTTCAATTAAGGGCAGTGAGATGAGGGGTTTTGTTTGTCATAAGCATTCACCGTGATGCCCTCCATTTCCAGGGGTCTGAAGGAACAGTGCCATGAATCAGTTATGGACTTCAAGTTCTAAAACTACAAATGTTAAGAAATCTGTTCTCATTGCAGGTTGAAAGTATCCCATATTAGTTAAAGCAGTGGGAAGCTGAATATTACAGGTGGTCTCATTTGGAAATGATTCAGTGGCATACGATAGAAAGAAGTTACCTAACCTGTAATCAAGAACTTCCATGGGTTTATTGTCTTTACTCTTCCCAACATACCTCAAAACACATTGAAGTGAGGGAAAGCAAATGATGAATAGTAAAAACAAGCCAAGTGTGCCCATTATTGCCACATAGGACAATGGGGTAAAGATGGGTAGGAACTAAAAGGAGAGAGTTTGATTTGGAAAGAATGGAGGGGAACTATTTTCTGAATAAAAGGTGGCCTACTGGGGGAAAATAAGAATAATAAATGAAATCTTGCACCATTAACTTTATTAAAGAAAAATTTCCTAGGAAAGGTATTCAATTAAATAAATATGGTAGGGACAATGATATCCACCACCACTGGTGATGTCCCGATCCCAAGACCAGTAGACAAGTCTCCGCATGGTAAATGTGAGCAAATGTTGATGATGGAATGGTGGTTGCTACTAAGTTGACTTTGAGGAGTGGTGTGCTGGTGGGCCCAGTGAAGTATGGGAGCCTCATAAGCAAAACAGAATGACGAAATAAGAGGAGATCATGTCTTATGGAAGCACGAGTGACAGTAATGAGATCCAGCTTTGCGGAAGCAATTGTACCACAAAAAATGTAGGCAGCCACTATTAGATGCAAACAGGAAATACAAGATGAAAACATCAACAAAGAAATAGCAGCCATAAACCACAGCGTTAAACTAAATGGACTTAATGGACATCTACAGTGTTTCACTCAACAACAGAAAGCACATTTATAAGCACTGTGTGTACTTTTTATAAAACAGACTATGTCACAGGACTTACAGTATGCTTAAAAAAAAAGGGAAGTGAAATAATCCCCTGTGTATTACCAAATGATAGGAAAATGAAACTAAAAATCAACAGCAAAAGAAACCATAGAAAGTACACAAACTGCTGGACATGAATTAATAAACAATCCAGCCTGGTGGTTCACGAGAGTGTGACTGGGAAAGATATGTGTTCCTTTCTGGCTGTCCCTCAGCTCTCTGCTTTCTGGCTTCCGTGGTACTAGCAGATTTTCCTCTGCTGTGCCTTTCCTCCATGCTGTTCTGCCTTGGGGCCAACTGAACCTAAGCTCATTTCATGAACCAGAATAAATCCACCTTTAACTTCCATGTGTCTTGGGTTGTGTCTCACCAATAAACACATGACTTAGGCATATTTCAAAAGAAGTATACAAATGGCCAAAAGGCATGTGAAAACATGTTCCATATTTTTGGCCGCTAGAGAAATGTAAATCAGAAATTTGTGAGATTTCTTCTTACTTCAGAAAGAGTGGCTATCACAAAAAAAAAAAAAAAATTAAGATTCTGGAAAGGTAATGGGGAAAAGTAGTCCTTCTCTATAATTGCCATGAATTTAAATCAGTATAAACATTATGGAAATCAGTATGGAGATTTCTTAAAAAATATAAAGATACGTACTCCATTGGACTAACTATACCTCTTCCTGGTATCTTCACAAAAGAATTAAGGGCAGCATATTAACCATGATTATAGCAGCACAACTTAATCAGTGGTTAGATCTTGGAAGACTGATTTGTTCATCCACAGATCATTGGTTAAAGCAAATGTGATATTTATACAAACGGGGTATGACTCAGCTCTAAGAAAGGATAAATTTGAGTCCTCTTTAGAAAAATGGATGTAGTTTTGACCACAAAATACTAAGTAAAACAAATTAAGCACAAAAAGTTAAACATCACATGGTTTCTCTTATATGATAAACATGAAGTATAAATAAATGTAAGAAAAAAATCATAGATGAGAGGAAACAGGGAGACACACTTGTAGAGGGGAAGAGTTACTGACAATGGGAAAGAAATGGAAGAGTGGGATGCCAGGGGGAAGTAAAAGTCAAGGTGTGATATGTACATGTACCAAATCCGCACTGAGTACATTCATTATATAGTATAAACATGTGCTTGTAAAATATTTTCCAAAAGAAAGCTAAAGCCTTCAGAAATAATTCAGACCTTCCAAGTCTTAATTTTATCAAACTAGGACTCTTTAAATTCCTGAACTGTGGAATATTAAGAAAACTTTTGTGTTAGTTCTCAAAATACGTAGTAACTGCTTAACGTAGCTACAGAAAAGCAATACAGTGGCTTTTGTTTCTGATTGTCTCATTTTTCCATTAGAAAACATAAAACTCATTGAAAAATTCAAATGAAAATGCCCCTCTTTCAGTCTTCAAGGAAACTGTTCACAATTTCTCCTGTTGGATCCGTTTGTGCAGAACTATATGATATTGTGTGCTAGTCAGCTCATATTTCTGTGACCACAGACTTTATATAATTAACAGCAAGAGATAAAGGGGTTATTATCCCTTGTGGTTTCAGAAGTTTTTTAAAGAAGTGAATAATCACTTCTTTAAAAAACATTTTCCCTGCGTGGCTGTAGGAGACGGCGCATAATGGTGGTGCATGTTGTACAGGAAGCTGCTCATCTCATGCTTCCTGAAAAGCTGAGAGAGCAGAACGGATGGGATTTCAAAGTCTCCATGCAGAGCACACTTCCAGTGATCAAACTTCACCCACCAGACACACATTTCAAGGTTCCAGCCCCTCCCAATAGCACTGATGGAAGGATTAAGCCTTTAACACTTATCCAAACCACAGCACACTGCTAATGGAACATACTTCTACCCATCAAAGTAAGACAATTTTTATACACGTATTTTGAGCTTTTCTTCTTAAGTGAAAAATTCTAATACTGTGAATATTTCTTATTTTATTACTTTAATCCATTGCATAATGTACTTATCCCATAACCATTCCTCTTCCCCAAATATTTTATTTTCTCTACTTTTTCATTATATGCCATGCTATACATAAATACAGCATCTTTCTAACATTGCTAATACATCTCAGTTCTCTAGACCATTCTGTTTTGTAAGACATCCATGCCTCAGCATTCACAGTAAAACGGACTTGAGCTGGGTCAGAAAGCAGAAATTTACTATTTTTCTAGTAGAACTATGGTGCCCACATCAGTCACCATTCTCTCTCTCATTCCTTTACAGCTCCCCATAAGCAAACCTGAGTTTGTTATGCCTCTTTTGACTTTTAAGTAAAATTGTACAAATCACTGGGAACTTTGCCTTTTCATTCAGCCCTGACCCACCAGTCCTCTGCTTTTATCGGATTAGTGAGCAGTGGTGTTCTGAGGAATTACAGATATCAGTTTTCTTTTATTTGAACTCACCAGGAGAAAGATACAGTTATATAGCTGCTTTTTTGTCGCAGGTAATTCACTGTGGGTGATCAGACAGTCATTATTATTATTTCATAATCAATCTGCTCTTACAAAATATGTATATTTATAAAAGGGAAAGAAAACTCAGGAAGGTAAGACACTATTTTGTGCTTGATAAGAAGAGTCACCACACTGAAAAATTAAGTTATCTTGCATCAAAGCATAAGTGAACAATTTGGACAGATAAAAAGCATGTTTCCAAAACTAATATTTTGGAAACAACAATGCAGTATAAATATTAGTAACCATACTGTTTTTTATTTTGTTTATGTCTTAGGCATAGCAAAAGATGGCTTTTAAGCAAATTGTCTTTAAAAGACGCTGGCTGCTGTTAATACTTCCATGGTGCACATTTATTTGAGAAAATGAAATGGAAAAGAGAACAGAGATGTGGACTTTTAAGTTATTTTGCTGTTTTTTTAATTGTTCCTTCTATGACAGTTTTTAATCAAACAACTCTCTAATATAACTTTTGTTTTGCTTAATTTCATCTTCAACAATTTTGTCTTCTAAGTGTAATCAAATGAAAAATAAAGTGACATGCATTTAGCAATGAGAAATTAGCCCTAACACATGATTAGGTAAAACCATTTCTAGTGACACCGTCAAATTCTAAATATTCCTGATGAAGGAAGAAACCCTGAGGTGTGTGTTGACTGAAGTAGCTCTTGTCTGCAGACGAGGATCCTGCTACTCAGATTTTCCTCTGATCTAGTGCCACACTGAAATGGTGCAGCCCTGACTCTCACTTTAATTCATAAAGAATAGCATGTGAAACATTGGCAATTTTGAGATGAAAGTTTAAGAAGCCTTGAAAACTTCTAGTTTTGTGCTCTTGGAAGTCTTGAGATGATAAATTGGAAAAATTATCTACTATTCCATAGGTCTAAGTGGATGTAGTGTAAGAAAAATCGAAGTGAAAGAATAAGGCCATGAGACTCTATACAAAGAAACTCAGTATTGAAAGTTACGGAGTTACTTTTACTTTCTAGTCCTTGTGATGTCAGATAAACGCAGGAAGTCATCTTGCACATCCCAGCCTCAGTGGCCATCTGATCATAACTACCAGAAAGATCCTAAGTGAGACCAACATTACTGCCCAACTGAAACCAGGTTGTCCCTGTCTTTGTGGATTTGTCTCTGTCTCTTTGCTCATCCTTCTTTTTTCCTTCTTTTTTTCCATCCCCCTCTAGTCATTGCCGTTCCTCCCACACATTTCCCCTCAAACAGCCGTCCTTAATATTCTCAGCATGGTGCAGTCATATCTCAGGGTTCTTTGCTGTTGGAATTTTCTCTGCCAATAAAAACAACTCTTTAATTATTGACTGCTTAGTAAATATTATGTTTGAAGTTTACATTTTTAATTTATTAATGTTTCTATACCTAAGCACCATAGTACAGAAGCTTATAATGCTCTTTTAGCAAATATTTGCACAGTTACTACTGAGTTTTCTCCCTGTGTTTGCTCCAATGTGAACTCTTCAGAAGGATCATCTTCCCAACTCTGTGAAAAATTGGAATATTTGTTTTGTCTTCATTCACAGCATTGTGTGTGTGTGTGTGTGTGTGTGTGTGTGTGTATTTCTTATTCATTGAACATTTCTCTTACTTCTCATCCAATGGAAATATAAGAGACTAGAGGATTTTTCTTGGCTTTTCACTTTTTAGTCCTACTAGACAAAATATTACCTGATAAATAATGTGCACTACATTACCAGTTGTCAAAAGAAAATGTAATAGAACATTTAATATTTTAATCTACTTTAGAATTTGACTATATTTTGACAACAATATGTTTCTCTATGTCTCTTCTACTATTATTGCTATTTGTTACTTAAATAATAACTTACATTTACTTATTAAGCAGACACAGTTATCTTTTGTGACTAAAGCTATAGGGCTTCTGAGTATAAAGCATACTCCCCAATAATCTATGTCATGTGTGATGAACAAAGAAATCATTTCTAAAATGTGTATGAACAGTGAATTCTAGTGACAATGAATTCTAGATATGTATCGTGAACTATTTAAATTCTGGTTAGTATCATTTACTAATATTTTTCCCATCCATTTCCTTATGCCACAGTGAAAATCTTAATGCTAAGGTCTACCTGTGCTTGGACACAAGGCCTGGCAGATTACATTAGCTTGGAGTGACAATGCATGTTTTGGGATTTAAATAAAAAGCTGTATGTAATATCCCCAACAAGATTTTCAGAAATGTGTCATAATGAAAGATACTTATATTTCTATGAGTTTGTACACAAAGTCAAATTTTTTAACTATAGCACATAGCCTTAGGACCGTTCACAATCTCTCATGCTTTAGTGTCGGATGAGCAATAATGAAACTCACTTTCTTTTCAATTTTTATGAAATTATTTTATTATTTTTAAAACGTATTTTAAAAGTAAAAGAAGGAAAATATATTAACAGACAGACATCCATTTACAAAACAGCATGAGAAGAATACATAAAGTATAGAGTTACAGATAAAGTAGTAGGAAATTTTCAGTGGTTATTGTATTATGTATTGATATCTTTAAAGTGGTTTCTCAGCAGAACAGAGACATGTGAGATTAATTAAATAATTAATCATTAACCCTTCTTTCAGTAAAGTGATAGAAGTCAGTAGCTCAACTATTATTATGGTTGATACATTGTGTCAACTTGATAAGTCCAGAGGAAGCCAGGGTGCTTACTTCGTATACCTCCTGAGCCTGTGGAAGTGGAAGACATGGAGATTATGTGAAAGTTATATGCCCCCTGGGTGGGGGGTAAGCTGTTTACAATGTAAAGGAAGAGAAGAGGCTGCTTGCAGCCATTCCTCCCATTTGCTCCGTTTTTTTTTTTGCTGTGTTCTGCCGCCATGAATGGTTGCCCTCTGCCATGTGCCACTCTGCCTCTGAGCCAGCCAAGTATGGACTGAAACTTCCACAAACTGTAAGCGAAATAAACCTTTCCTTCCTTCATTTTGGGTGTTGGGTATTTTGTCTCAGCAGCAACAAAAAAGTAACCAAGACAACTATGTTAGCTATCCTGCATATACATACATACATAATTTCCCTTTACACATACATAATTTCCCTTTCTTTCTTTTCTCTCTTCACGCACCCCAGTTGCTCTTTACTTTTGAGCATGTTCCTTTCATTTCAGTGTCTGTCCTACCTTCTAATTTTTATTCACTCTTTCAGGTTCTTACACTAGTGAAGCAATATGTTGCTTACACATGGAGGTCTTGTTTATTTCACTTATGAGTATGGTCTCCAGTTGTGACCATTTATCTGTAAAAGCCTCAATTTCATTTTTCTTTATAGCTGAGTAATATTCCATTATATAGAAGTATCAAAATTTTTTTATCCATTCTTCAGTGGATGGACATTTGGGTTGCTTCCACAATATAGCAATAACAAATTGTGCTGAAATTCTTTCATATTAAAAAAGAAAATGATGTTCAGCTTTCAATAAATTTGGCCTAGAAGAAATGTGAGTTTCATTATAAAGAACTGTTAGGAAAAGTAACATCCAAAATTGTCATGTCATTTTAAACAATTAAGCAAGTGCCTGGAAGCTCAACCAGAACATGGAAAACAATATGATTTTCAATGAAAAAATTAAATTATCTCATTTATACTCTCATTATGATGACTTTTAAAAAATAAATGACATTTATAAATAACTTCAGTACTGAAATAAAAGAAAATGAAGAGTTTCAAGTACCTCTTTAGGATTTTTCTCATTACATCAAAGTAGATTCAAGGTTCTCACGAGGACACAACCAAAGTAGGGTGAAAAAGAATAATATATATGCTTACTAAAAGAATGTAATGTCACTACATTCAAAAAAACCAATAATTGCAATTATAAAGTAAGTAAAAAAATTCTACTAAGCATAATTAAGAGCAAGTAATTTCACAGGTTATATGCAAGCCCATGATTTACAAGTACTCCAGATGCAATGGAGGCCTATTTAGCTTTTAAATTCCTCCGCTCCAACCAAGACAAATGCTTTTCATTGGCTAGTATATAACATCTTATATAAATCAAAAGCCAGTGTCAGCAAAACTAGGTAAATAATAGTATAATTGGCGGTGAGGAAAAGAAAACGGAGGGCATGATACAGAGACAAACATGGAAAAGAGTGATTTATACTGCCTGTAAAGCCAGCGTGTGCAAGAATCAAGACACTAGGACCAGGTGATGGCTTGTGAAGGGCTGCTGTAAGGTTATGTAACTTGAATCATAAAGTTATAGCGAATGTGGATGTGACTCTCCCTCGAGATCACACGCTGTCTATGTCAATTGCTCACTATGTAAGCCAGAGTCATTTACTTACATTCTTCTCCAGTAACCATCTGGGACACTGAATTGCTCTTTTGGACAGTTCTTCAAAGTTTTCATTAGGGTAAAGATGGCAGAATAATATTTTACGGCATTCTGTCTGTTGTTACAAGTTATAAAGTGATTACTACTCGAGTAAATTGAGAACCTTGATTTTTCAACTATACTGCCTACATTTAAATGTCAGGAAACAGGGTGAAAGACAAATGAGTCCCCTTTGAAACTGTGACTTTGCTTTCAGATCATAATTACTTACATTGCTTTAATGTATGTCAAGCAGCAAAAACACAGGGAAATAAACTTATATGAAAGAAAGCTAATGAATTCATTATTTTTTTAACTCACATGTCTATTACTGATCTTTGTTTTTCATTTCAATGTTTTGTTTTTAAAAGCATCAATTCAATTAGAAGTGGTGTATGATTGGACAGTTAAAGGTAATTCTTGTATTTCAGTCTTATTTACCCTAAAGATAATGAGCGCACATTTATTCATTTTTTTCTCCCAGTGATTCATGAAAGAAAGTCAGTTGTTTTATGGAAACTAGCAAAGAGTTTGTCTGTGCTTTTAAATAGAGCTATAAATTAAGCTTTAACTAATAGAGGTTTTGATTTTTCTTGTTGTTATTCTTCCTGCTTTACTTAGTTGAAGTTCAGTCTTTCAATTAAAATAAGTAAAGTTTTTATAGCACTTAAATATATTTAATATATATTCACTTATATTCTCTTCTTTGAATTGCAGAGTTGAACTAATTTGTTACTAAGGTCAAGATATTGTTAGGTTGAGCCAGACATGGCGGTACAAGCCTGTAATCCCAGCACTCGGAAAGCTGAGGCAGGAGGATAGGAGGATCTTTGTGAGTTCAAGGCCAACCTGGGCTAGAAAATGAGCTCATGGCCAGCCTCAAATGCATAGTGAGGCCCTGTCCCAAAAAGACCAAAAGGAAAAAAAAAAAAAAAACCGCAAACAAAGATATAGTTCGGTTGAAAATTAGGGAATATAGAATTTACTCATTGTTGTGGCTTGAATCTAGATGCCCCCCAAAATGTATATGTGCTCCTTGGTGCTAGGAGTGGCTATATTTATGATGTGTAAATGGAATTAAGCATGTGGATAATGGAACAGCCACTATGATGGGTGTGGGTGGTGATAATCAATGGACTTATACCTGGGATGGACAGAAAGAAGGCAGGCTACTGATAATTCTGATGTTGCTGTTGCTGCTGCCTGCTGCCTTCTGCCTTCTGCCTACCATCTCATGGACTGCTTCTCCTCTGTGCAGTCCCTCTGTTGTGCCACCCTGCTTTGGAGCCAGCTAGCTGTGGACTGAAACCTCTACAAACTGTAAGCTGAAATAAACCTTTCCTCCTCTAATGTTGGGTGTTGTATATTTGTCTCAGCAGCAAGAGAATTAACTAAAACATTAATGCTAAATCTGCATAGCTTTTCATAGTCTTTAAAAAGAGTCTATGCCATCCTGCATGGATACACACAATGCATACATTTCAAATTTAGTTTCGAACAAAGGTATTGGACAGTTTAGTTCTTCTCTACTTCTAATTCCATCTGTTTTCTTCCATGTTTACTGTCTGTGTTTCTGATTTTTCATTAAAATATAATTCTGTTGGTATAATTCATGCCTTTCTAGTAACAATTTTGTAGAATTAAGAATGATAGAAATTTTTATTTTCCATAATGATATATAAGGTACTACATGGAAAACAATATTTTTATCAGGAAATAAGCTGAGTTTAAGCTAAGTTTTCCTAACTGGCAATAGGAACTTTGTACTCTGGGTGAAACATCTAGTAATAACATTTATCTTGGAACAGTGCCAAATAGCAGCACATCTGGTTGTCACAATGCCTTTCTTGACCAAATATATAAAAAGGAAACTTTCAAGTTAAGAAAAAGTGTGGTAGTCACAGCCAATAACATGCACCGTTAGCTGCTTACACTGTGAATTTCCACTAGTTGACAATTTCATGCATACAGAACTGTATATTTTGAAATTTTCGGTTATCTTTGTTCTCAGTTGTTTCCTATGCTTTCCTAGTATGTCAGTTGAGGCTACATACTGAAAAGTCATCATAAAATCCTTCTTAAGCTTTAAATTTCTCCTCAAAACTAGATTATCTCTTCTTACTTCAATAGGAAATGTTAGCACGAATGTTATGTGCTAAAAAGTATAATATTTGTATTGTCTCCTGTTCTTGAGTAACAGTAGTCTAGTGCTGCAAATACAAACACAATTTAAATCTGTTTTAATAGTCCAAATGACATATCCCATTATCAAGATTTTGTGATTACGAGTTCTTTCATTAGCGCTAAGAATTAAAAAAGGCCCATACAAGATTTTAACAGGAAGCTTTACCTCAGTTTTCATGCAGCTAGATTCTTAGTCTCTTTATACCACTTTCTGGGTGAGATTTTCCTGTAAAGTTGTAGTTTTGTGATGTCCCTGGGCCTATAGAGAAGAATAGCAAACAATGTAGGCAGTGGTGAGAAAACTTGTGAAATATTTCTGGTTCCTTGTTTGGAATTCTTGCAATACCATGATAAAAACCCTTGGGTACTCTATCGTGGGAAGAGACACCATATGAAATGAATTTAAGTCCTTGATATTGAAGCTGTTAGACACCTTTAGCTGACCATCAGTGGATTATTCACAAGTGAGACCGGTCAAGAGAGGTATAACTGCTTGGCAGATGGTAGATTTGAGATAAATAATAAAGAGTTATTGTTTTCACCTTTTAAGTTTGAGAAATTTTGGCTATAGAGCAATAGTTAACAATGAAAGAATATTTATAATTGATATTATTTTAGGAGGTTTTTAAGGATTTATCATTCAGGAATAGATCACATCAAAATGGAAAGTTATAAGGCGGAATAGAAGATGGACAAAAAGGATTCTTCAATAGTTTATATTCTGATGTGAATATCAATCACAGGATTATACCCAGGAGATTATTTCCTGACTTTTTTATGCTCAACAGAGAATTTGGAGGTTACTTTCTTTGAAGTCATTCCAGCTACGGTGGACAGAGGCTACTTTAAGAATGATCCTCTAACCAAAACCTGAAAAATCATTATTTTAATCATTTTGAATCTTTCTTGTTATTTTTGTGTTAATGTAGTGAGGAACCTATGAGAAGGAAATCCAGTCTGTCTTGAAATAAATGATATAGGCTTTAATGCTAAGTGAGAATAGAAGACTGTTGATTTCTAAATCCTTATGTCTTGATGGAATGACATGTTAATGAGAATGGCCTATCTCACTAAAGACTGAGATTTCAAAATCAGATGTCAAAAGAATATTCAGTGAAAGTGCATAAAAATATAAACAGATGTAATGGGAATAGTATATAGTAAGTGGATTCAGAAAACTGAATGATGCAGTTTCAACTGGAGAAAAACAATGAACAAATGTCGCAGAGAAATATAAAGAAGAAATAGAAGGCAGAATGATAATAGCCACTTATGTATTTGAAAATGATGGAGTAGGTTGAAGAATGTGAATCTCCTAGTTTTAACATAATAAAAGCTGTTATCTTGAAGAGTTGAGTCTGATGTCATCTCTGCCACTTGACATGAACAAATGGAATATTCCAACTTACTTCTCTTGTCATATAAAAACGACAGTAATTCATAGATCTTTTGGCAAGATGAAATAACAAAACATGTAGACAAGGTTTAGTAATAAGACTAAGTTAATACTGAATGTGATTATTAACTAATTGTCCTGAATACACCTAATAGCTTCATAGTCCATAAAAGACAATTCAAAATTACAAAGCACATGCAGGAGTATCTCCTATTTCTGTAGGACTTTCAAAATAGACAAAATAAAAGAGAAAAGAATGCCAAATTCTCAAATGTCCAGAAGCTATTATGAATCAACAATTGCATTACTTCTCTTATTATACTTATACCAGAAGAGAAATTGTGTTAAGAAATTAATTACAATGAGGAACAAACAACTTTGAAAATTGAAAGAAAATGTAGCATATAAATCAGCTTTTTCCTAAAAAAGTGGTAAACTAGTAAAGACAAATGAAAAAAACTAACATTTCTAGTAATAAAACAATGAACAAGAAATATAGTTAAAGAAGCTTCTGAAGAAATATAGATTCTGAGAAAAGGAAGTCTTCACGTAACATTTCATTTATGAAGATATATTTTAAGTCACAAGAATATATTTAACAAATTCCTCCCAAAGCATGTATTCTGGAGGAATAGCTTGTCTAGCTTAACTCATTTTATTAAGTCTGATGACACAACTACTATTAATAGAAAAGGAATCAAAGTAACTATTATGCAAAGCAAATGCGAAACCCTGTGGAGCACAAAATTAACTAAATGTGCTGTTGAACCTGTAGCTGTAATGCAAATATTAATCATTCAAATGTATGAAAATCACTACTTTTCTCTAGGAGGGAGTCATCAGTACAGCCTACCACCTGTTACAACGGTGTGCTACATCGCTGAGAGCATAAGTGAACATTCATCTCACTTTGCTGTTAATTTTGTCACCATTCTGACATATTGTTTTAATGTGATATGATCCAAGTCATTTCTATCTGATCAAATTGTGCTTATATATCTTATTTTGTACTCCCTTTTCCCAATATTTTGACCCTTGGATTTAAAGCAAGGTAAAATGGATAAAAAAGAAATTTATAAAATTATTTAATTAAATGTCTATTTTCAGACCAAATGAATTCTAAAGAAAAATGTAAAGTTATTGCAAAATTTATAATACCCAGGTTGACCAACTCTCACATTTGATTATTTTCTCTAAAATATTCAGTCTATACATAGGCATACACTTTAGATCAATTATACACAAATTTGTATACACAAATAGTTACCTCCTTATTAGTATTTAATTCACAAATTTTACAACCCTTCGATAATTACTGTGTACATCTGTTATTACAACTCTGATTTCTTTAAAACATTGATTTTTAACTTTATAATTTCTTACTTTTAATAGTTTTATTCCACTGTAAGAAATGGTCATCCTGTTCATCTGCATGTTTATCACATTAGTTTACTTTTCAATTTTTATTTATTCATTATCTGCATGAACATATGGTGTTAGAATCCTAAATTGTCAACAATTTAGCTTTGATGATCAACTTGTCCTAGTCATGGCTAGGCGGCAGCCCTTCAGTCTAGCCACTCCATGACCTGATGTGTCCCCATTGTTTTTTTCAGCACTCTCTTACTCTGAAATAATAAGTTGTTGCAGATGCAGCTTGTACTTGCTCTGCTTAAGATGTGAACACATCAGCCGTAATTCTCTGTTACTAAGCTTGTTTTGAGAAAACAATATTTAAAAGTCAAAACCATTGTCTAGGTTTTTGCATTTTATTGGTGATACTGAAAGTCATTACTTCTGGTCAATTTCACCCAAAAAGTTTTGAAATATAAATGTGTATATATTTCCTTCTATCAAAGCATATATCTCTTTTTATTTATTGTAAAAATAAAAGAAGTCAATTGTAAGAACAAACAGACATCCACTTACAAAATAGCATAAGAACAATACAAAAATACAAAGTTATACAAAAAGTGGTAGGAAATTAATGGCTGTTGTACTACTGTTGATATTTTCAAAATGGTTTCTCAGGAAAACAGAGACATGCAATATTGATCAAACAAATAATCATTCACTATTCCTTTGAGTAAAGCAATAGAAGACAACAGTACAACTGTTAACTCTTCTGTATATACATACATACATACATAATTAGAATGCAGCAAATCATCAAGAAAATCATTCACCATGACCAAGTCAGATTCATTCCAGGAATGCAGGGATGGTTCAGTATTCACAAATCAATTAATATAATACACCATATCGATTGAGCCAAATACAAAAACCATATGATCATCTCAATACATGCAGAAAAAGCTTTCGATAAAGTCCAACATGTATTCATGATAAATACTCTACAGAAAATAGGAATTGATGGTCTTTACCTCAACCTAATCAAAGCCATCTATGACAAATCAACAACCAATGTCATACTAAGTGGAAAAAAATTGAAAGCTTTTACTTTAAAAACAGGAATAAGACAAGGAAGTGCATTGTCACCACTCCTGTACAACATAGTTCTGGAAGCACTAGCCTGAGTAATTAGACAAGAGAGAGAAATAGAAGGAATAAGGATAGGAAGGAAAGAAATAAAATTATCACTATTTTCATATGACACAATACTTTACATGGGAGACCCCAAAAATTCCACAAGAAGACTCCTCAAATTAATTCACAAATTCAGCAGTGCAGCTGGACACAAGATCAACATTCAAAAATCAATAGTATTCCTATACACAAACAACAAACCATACCTTTCACAATAGCATCCAAGAAATTGAAATATTTAGGAATCAATCTAACAAAAGAAGTAAAGCATCTTTTCCATGAAAACTACAGTACTCTGAAAAAAGAGACCAAGGGGGATTTCAATAAATAGAAAAATATTCCTTGCTCATAGATAGGAAGAACAAATATTGTGAAAATAACCATACTACTAAAATTGTTGTATAGATTCAATGCAATTCCCATTAAAATACCATTAACATACCTTACAGATCTAGAGAAATTTAAATCCTTAAATTCATCTGGAACCAGAAGAGACTCAGAATAGCAAAAGCAATCCTGAGCAACAAGGACAAGTCAGGTGGAATTACAATCCCTGACCTGAAATTACACTACAAAGCTACTGTAATAAAATCAACATGGTACCAGGTATAAAACAGATCAGAAGATCAATGTAACAGACTAGAAGATGCAGCCACAGCCACAACCACACTCAGCCACCTAATCTTCGATAAAGGGGCCAAACAAACTCACTCAAAACATATATCTTTATATATGTGTGTAAATGGAAATCTCAAATTTACACTGAATTTTCCTCTCCAATACAGTGCCACAGGCACTATGTAACTTTCCCATTTTCCATACATGTGTTATTCTTCTACAGTGAAAGCTCTACTACCTGACATCATTGGACCTATTATCATTTAGAACTGCAGTATCCCCCAAGAGCTTCCTCTATTTTTGAGGTCATCAGATCACAGAGGATGCTACATTTACAAGTGGACTACCCCTCATTTGATCAGTTGCGTATGAACTTTGACTCACATATTCATACTATAGCACTGGTCAGGAAAAACTACGAAAGTATGTTGAGAAATTCAGATAATAGTTTAATTACAAAATATTGATAACTACTTTGGTGGGAAATGATTGCCATGGTTTTCATATGGTTTGAATGTGTTCCCTAAGGGTTTGTATATTGGAAGCATGGTCTCCAGTTGACAGGTATTGCAGAATCTTTGACAAATAGGTCCTAGTAGGAAGTGTTTAGCTAATTGTGGACACTGACATAGGAATGCAGTCCTCATGGAATCTGGGTTAGTTCTCAAGAAAGAGTTGTTATGAAAGAGCAAGCTTGGCTGCTTCCTAGCTTCTTTCCCTCTCTTGTTTTTCCTGGGTTTTTCCTCTATGCTTCCCAGCACTGTGATGCCACGCTCCACTGCCCTCAGCACAGCTGAGCTGGTGATAGGTCCACTATCTTTAAATTCACAACCGCAGCCTAAGTGGGCATGCTTTCTTTATTAATCAACCCAGCCTCATAGGTATCATTGTAATGACAGAAAATGGACTAATGCCATGACAATATAATTAGATAATAAACTAGCAGGTTTGTGAGTACAATATTACAGCTATCATAGTAGTAACAAAGGAGGAACATTATAGTAGTAATAACTGCAGCTATTAATTTATCACACCAACATTCTTTTTGAAGCTATTACCTATATAAAATGATCAATAATTAGCATATTAAAATTGCTAACATTCAAAATAGTTACATTGAATTCACTCAGATGTGGATTTTTGTTCTTACATATTTGTATTTTAATGAAAATTCATACTAATATGTTCACAATAATTTGTATATACAACCACTCATCTTCATTCTTTCTTTTATATAAAAGAGAATATAAAATATTTCTCTTATGTTCCATTATTTTTGTTATGTTAGGTCATGTTTTTGTATTTTATAGTGCACGTGTTTTAATTATGAATTTTAAGAAGCAGAGAAGCAAATTTTCACCAAATTATTTTGTTCCACATAACATGATTAAAGTTACATAATTTTATAAAACTATATATCAATTTTTGTTATTTCAAAATTATCACACATACCCGATAAAGTTTTATTTTTTTCTGTTATACTGGCACATTTTAGATGAAATTAAGTTTATTTTCCTGATGGTACAATTTTATAAGTACTTTAAGAACTACTCCAAGACTGTATTTTCATTTTAACTTACATTTTCTTTATGAACTATTGAGTATTTCCGTAAAGTTACAGGATTTCCCAAGGTGAAACATTACATTTTTTGGTGGGCGCCTTTGCCCAGAGTTATGTATGAAACGGATGTCCAGAGGTAAGGGACTTTCAGTGCCACATGTCCCAAACCTCCCGGAATCTGTGGTTAGAGAATAGAAGATCGCTTACAAGGCCACAAGGCCAAGAAGGATCAAAAGATACCACCTTACAAAATGAATTCTCTGGCCTTTGTCCTCCCCATACTCCAGTCTATTGCTTACATGGGCCCTAAGTTAAGTTATGTAGCAAACCACCCTGACTTTCCCCTGTCTGTCCTCTGCTCTCTTGTGGAATTCCCGCACAGATGTCCTTCCTGTGGCCTTTATCTTGGTTTCCTGGTTCTATCAATAAAATGCCATAGAAGCTTCAGTTCTGGGCTGTCGTTCTGAGACTCACACTGAGGGGACTCACACTGAGGGCAGTTCCTCTGGGCCTTTGTGGAGTTTGAATTGGATACTGACTTAGAGTAATCTTTAATCCTTTGAGTCGCACCATGGTTATGACCTGTGACATCTTCTCAATTAATAATTATCAAATTATAATAATGAATAGAGAGTTTAGAATCTGTGACATATGTATGATCTACATTAAGTGGTATTCCAAATCCTTCTGGCTATAACTGATAAGCTATTTTTATTCTCTAGATACATTTACTATCACTAACAATTTGTGTGCAGATATATTTTTAAATACTTCTTCACTCACTTTGATTTTAAAAATTTAAAAAATCCAATGGTATATGGTACAATAAATTAAAAATATCATTTTGAGTAGCTGATTAATGGACTACCGGAATATTTTTCAGTAATATCCCACTCTGACACATCCTTTTCAGACTCTCACCATTTTATCATTTTAATTTTCAAATATTTCTTAAGGTATTTAATTTTTCTGATCTTTATTTCCTCAATGTTAATATGACTTTGGTAATATCAGAATAGATAATGCTATCATAAAAAGACAAAATAATCAGGACCATATTTACTGATCACACTACCAACTCAGGCACTTTGTGTTTGTACCACGTGGAGAATCAGAAGACATTATGGTTGGATTGATAAATGGAATATAATTGTTGACCCAAGGGATTGGATATCTCAGGCCAATAAGCAGGTTCACATAATGTGACAGGGACATTAGCATATCTAATTAAACAATATAAATCACATTCATATTAAACTTCACTTGATATTTTTAGATGATTTTTCCTTCATGATTCTTATATTCTTTTACTAGTAACAAGAAACTATGAAGAACAAGTGACAGCCCAAAGACAGAAGGTAGAAAAACACTGCAAAGCAAAGAATGTAAGAAATGAGCAAAGTAAAGGTTAATAATGTAAAACATAAGGTATAGGGAAACATAGTTCAGCAATATTATAAAATATTACAGATTCAATTCAATCTGTAGAAATATTGAAAGTATTCCTTGTATCCATGCAGATTTACTCATTCCTTTGAGGAGTAGGCTAAGGAGGATGAATAATGCAAATATACTAGTTTACCTTTGATATAGGGGATATGCTCCCCACCCCTGTGGTTCCCTGAAACCATGGTTAACACCAAGCCCCCTATACACAAACACATATGTACTTATGATAAAGATGAACATGCAAAATAGGCACAGTAAGAGGTTAACAACAGTAGCAGTATACGCTAAAAGAGTTTACATGAATGTGATCTGCTCCAAAAGATCCTATTCTATTGCTGTGTGTTGCTTAAGATTCGATGTTTACCTAAGAGGAAGTGACCTGAATGATATAGACATTATAACACAGCATTTTTCTTCCAGACAAAGGAGTACAAGCACTGTCTTGTGATCTAGATGGCTAACAAGTGGTTACTGGGAGAGTAGCAAATACACCATATACACACTGAGCAAATGTGATTCATCCCAGATGGAACAAAATGGAGCCACACGCGATTCACTCATGCTAATCACAGTGGTACACAGCACAAAGCTCATGAGTTGTTCAGTTCTGCAGTTTTGCAGATTATAATTGTCTATTAGCAATTGAAGCTGTCAAAGGGAAACTGTGATCAAGATGAAACACCGTGTGTGATCAAAAACAAAACTTATATTTGCAAAGGTTAAAAGTTGTTACATATTTTCCTACCCTGACTTTATTATATGTAGATTTATCTACTGAGATATTTGGACCCAATTCCTAGTATTAGTAGTATTTTTAAATTCAAGAGGTTTGAGTTCCTTTACTTACTTATAGGTAACTAAAAACTTTTATATAAATGAATGAGAAATTGTCATGCTTGTTGTTAAAGTAACGTTAAATAGTTCTTCATTGACTTTGATTTAACCATTTAAAAAACTTTCACCTAGATGTCTATGTTAAAACAAGATAAAAATATCATCACCATGCAAAATGAAATGTGAATCAAAATATTTACTGAGATTATGGTTTATTTTAGTTTTTATTTAATTTGTTCTTTGATGGCGTTAATAGGAGAGAAAAATAACAACCACAAGTTCCAGAAGTAGAGACCGGTAACAAAAGCCAAATATAAACCAAGTAACACACAATAGCCAGATACCTTCTAGCAAAATAATCCTGATAATTAATTACTTAAAAATGTATCCTATATGAGAGGATGATAGAATACCAATTTATGTTATAAATGAAACTACACTAAGAAGAGAATTCACAAATGTGTTTCAAAAGGGACTATATCTTGCTAATTCAGAAAAAGAAAAATGCCTAAAGAAGAAATCTAATTTTAGCAACCTTTTATCTCTCTGAAAATGCCTAAAAATAGGAGTTGGGTAGGTGTCCTGAGAGCTTACCTGTCAACTTGACATTTATTCTTTTTTTAGCCTCTCAGATTGTTCTGTATTGAACCTAAATGTTACTGATTATTTGTGCAGGCTACTTGCTTTGGAACTTTTCTGAGAATATAGTTTTCTACTTGACTTTCAAACTCCACCATTATTCTCAGGAGAGCATGATAATTTTACTATATTCTCACAGAATGACCTACTTAGTACTGAAGAAAATGCATACGTGTAAAATAAGCTTTAGTAGTATCTAGCATGAGCATACATATTAATAAAATGTGGTGAAACTTGAATGCCATTAAGCTTTGAAAGTGTCAAAATTTTTAAACATTGGAAATGCAAGACATTAATTCATTATTTATTTTAATTTTGATAATAAATTACAGAGTTAATCTAAATATATATGACTGAATGATTATCATTTATGGCACCAAATGTGAATGACCTAGGTAAGTCAAAGTATCCAAACTCTTTGTAATTTTGTTTGGCTTGTGACTTTTTGATTGTTTGCTCCTTAACAATAATCTCTGCTTTATGCGCAAAGCTAAAATCTAAGATATTTCTTATTTGATTTTCTATTAAGAATCATCCTCGTGTTTTGGAGAGTAGAATAAACAAACATGTTTACCAACTCAAGTAGAATGAGCAAAAGTACATATTTTTTAAAATTGTGTGTGCGTGCATGTGTGTGTGCGTGTGTGTGTCTGTGCGTATGTGTGCGTGAGTGTGTATGCGTATGTGTGCGTGTGTGTGTGTGCATGCTTGTGCATGCGTGTGTATGCGCGTGTGTGCGTCTGTGTTCCTGGAGACGGAGGCCAGGCTGGTGACATTGAGTTACAGTCCCTGCCTTTCTCTACTTGTATTTATTTTGAGACACAGTCTCATTCAAGTGCCCATGTTCAACCCGAACTCGCAGTCCTCCGGCCTTAGCATCAGTCTCAGCCTCCCAGAGAGCAAACTAAGCATAATGTTTTCTAATCTGTTAATTTATTTATTTAGTTTTGCTACTCCACAATGATGGAAAGCATACTTTTGCAAAAAAGTATTATTATATAGAAAGAGGAAGGTGAAAGGATAGTTTCTATTCATAGCAAATAATTGTCTCATTCAATACAATATTCATGTCACTCAAGTCAATTTACTCTTATTTTTATAACCCCAACTCAATTTACAGTGAAAAGTTGATTATAATTTAGTATGAATAAGTACAGGATTCCTGTGACATATCAATAAAAGATTAACATACACATTTTGCCAAAAGAAACTCTCAAATAAATCACTAAGTCTTTTTTTTTTTTTTTTTTTGGCGGTACTGGGGATCGAACTCAGAACCCTGTGCTTGTTAGGCAGGCGCTTATTCCACTGAGCTATATCCCCAGGCCCATTGCTAAGTCATTGAACGACATAAATGTTCACAATCTCCATTTTTACAGATAAACAGCCTCAGGACATACCTCAGTTTATATTGGATAATATACTTGATGATCCAGTCACAATGAAAGACATGCAAAATTTTAAAATTATTAATGAATGACAAATCTTGCTTTTAAAACATTTCATCTGATCTAGGTTTCTAAATTATTTATAAATTGTTTTAAGATTAAAATAATTTATTTTAGAAATTATAAACGATAGATTTATCATTATGAATTTATTTATAAATTATTTTAATATTAAAATTCAGGGATTGCATCATTTATGTATTAACATGAATTTTGAAAAACCAAATCTTGAGAAACCAAATAGGACACTTAAAGTACATCACATTTTAAGGAAAACCCGATTAGTAAAACTCAGCTTTGTCCCATTTCTGTGCACGCATGTAATTTTAAATTAGTGGAGTTTGCCTCAAGCAGCAGGAACAATGGAAGGGTGTAGACTGGCCAGATTTCTCTCTCTGTGGACTTGTGTTTCCTCCTGATAAGCACGGCCCAAAGAATCTATTAGCCCAAAAAGGGAACACGAAATAAAATAAATGAGACAAATAAAAGAAGAAAAATATAAATATAAATTCAGTTCAGTTATTTTATAGTATAGGAGCCTCATAAAGTATGATAGATATACCCTATCCCTACATATATGGCCCATAGCAATATATAAACTATAGCACAATATGTATATATCTATATAATGCACATATATCTAAACAACATTTATATTTAAACAATAGCACAACCATAAGTATATATCTACTATATATACTATACTATATATAGTATATATCTATATAATAGCAAAATAAAAATATGTGTATATATATTAAAAATAGATATATATATAGAAACAATAGCAAACTATATATATATATATATTATATACTCATTTCAAGTCTTTTAAGAAAGCCAGTTTTATATAAACCAACATAAAAAAACTTAAAATGACTGAAACAATGTTTTAAAATTGGATCAGAGTGGCCAGTTAAACATGATCATTAGCTATATGTGCTGTAGTCTTTCTCTTTTCAAATTAATAAGCAAAAAAGATCAACAAAGTGGGAACATATACTCAACAGCCGATCACCTGGAGACTAAGCCAGAATTAACTGATGCAGTGTGACTGAGAAAGTGTGGTAGCACGGCGAGTAGCTGAGCAGACAGAGCACGTCCACTCAAAACGCTCAGAAACTCTGAGATGATGGAAACAATGTTACCAGTTGTTGGCTGCAGAATGGGATTGTTAGGTCTACTTTTATAAGTAGAGATTATAGTACACTACTATATATTTATTAGGATTATTATTTGAAAAGAAAAGGAGAGTATGGATAGAATTAATGGATTGAACTATGATGTTGGTCAAGTAAAGCTTTGATCACCCAAAAGGGATGACTGAAATGTACACGACCTACCCTCGCTCACTTATAGTGGGTTAGAATTGCCAGTTCTTTATTCCCGTCCTGTATCCCCTCATCAGTACCTTTAGGAAGGGTTTATTTTTGTGCAGATTTCCCCTATTTTAAGGCAATGTACCTTTGGTCTCTCAAATTCTTCAAATCTTACAAGCAAAAGGACTAGAGTTTTGATCACTTCAATGATATTTTCTTGATAAATAGACATGGAAATGAGAGAAGGTGACACAAAGCAAAAATTAGATCATGTTCCATGTATAGTATAATAGAAACAATAGCTCCTTTGTGTAAAATATTAACTTTTCTTTTAACCCCTTATAAAAGATTAGGGTTTGTGAAGCTTGGGACTCCGTACTTACTATGTTGCACGTATGTGGTTCTGTCTCTGTATCAACCTTACTGGAGGTGGAAGCAAAAGGAAGTGCATGTTGTCTGTATTACCAAGAGTGATTACTTCTTTTGCCTCTGAGGTGAAATTCTCTTCTCTTTTAAAATCCATGAGACAGGCAAGGCACAGAGAAATTTTGATAGTGGTGTGAAACTTTGAACTCATCACAATTATGATGGACTATAGTGAGTGACGAAGACAGAATGCAGAGACATAACTTCTTAAAAAATAACACAATGCACAAGGACTCCACACAGTCCAATAGAACATTTAAACATTGCCCTGGGATCTACTCATGGATGCTGTAACATGTACTGAATGATGAGAAAAAGTGAGGTCTCCCACCAAAGAACACCTGTCTTATCCAACAAAGAGTGTTTACAGGCTGGGTGTCAATAAGTACAATTGAAAATAATTGTCCAAATGCAGTTCGCTTTTTGTTTGCTTCGTTGATTTTTGTTCACTTGTTTGGGTTCATGAGGCAGCAAGATAACATGTGAGCAACCTGTGGTGAAACTCAGCAGGGCTCATAATAAACCCTAAGAGCCTGAGAGCTTTCATATGCTTCCACTGCAGTTTCTTGTCATTAAATAAGCAGATTCACAACTCTTAATGTTTATAGAAAATAAGAAAAAAAGCTGGAATTACCTTCTGGAAAGTTGCCCTTCCTCCACTCAGACCTGTATACACAAAGAAAGGTCGAGACCCTTGTCTACATCCAAAATGGTGGCAGGCTTACGGCACAATATTTTTTTCCACAGACAAGGAGAAAAAACAGATGTTGAAATAAAAATAGAAGTGGATATTTGGAAAAATATTTCCTTTTTTACTTGCTTGTTGTTAAATTTAGTGATAAGCTTTTTTTTATTTTAAAGATAAAAGAATGTTATCCTGAACACACACTTCGAAGATATCAATATGCAAAGCAGCAACTATTGGT
>PVLD010001379.1:113323-205396 GCA_004027595.1 Dinomys branickii
TTTTGTGTTTTTCTGTTGTTGAGAGGATTAATTGTCTGACCAATTTTGCATGTCTGTATCTGGGTTCATATATATACACTTCGAAGATATCAATAGGTAAAGCAACAACCACTGTTGAGTCCATGTCACCTTGTCTGTAGATCAGTTTTGATTGTACTATTTTTTATGCTAATTTGTGTCTGTGTGTTAATATGTTTTTCTGCTTTTATTTTTCTAAAAATAAAAAAAAATGAACTCCCTTAAAGTATAAAAAAAAAGAAAACATATTAACAGACATTTACAAAATAACACAAAAATAATACAAGCAATATAGAATTTGAAACAAGGTGATAGGAAACTAACCATGGTTGTATTACATATCGACATCTTTCAATTGGTTACTCAGATAAACAAATGTACATAAGATAGGACAGCTAGAATAGTGTTACTACTGATTTCTATTGCTTTATTGAAAGGAATAGTTAATGTTTAATTGTTTGATCAATCATACAGTCATAAACTTTTTATCTTCTCTTAATTAATTTGAAAATCATTTTTTCTATTGAAAATATTTTAAATAGTGTGTTCCTAACACGCAATTTTTAAAAATGTAGATATATTTATATTTCCTTGTTGTTGCACATTTAAAAGAACAAACTGGTTTCATTTTGAACTCAAACATAAAAGTTATTTACTCTATTCGATAATTTTTAACTAAGTAATTTGAGGAAAAGGTGTACTACATTATTGAATTCTTTGGATATTGGCAAGAGCACACATTTTGAGACTGATGATCTTGGTGACCTGAGCTCCTTGGCAAGAGAAACGGCCTGCTTCTAGTGGTGCACTTTGGGATTTGGACATTGCCTTCCAGATAAGATCTGTGGGCTCACTACTTTTAAGGAACATCCATTAGTTTTTCTTAAACTCTTGCCAAAACTTAATGGTATCTCAGGATTTCAGATCTGATATTAATGCCTTTGGTTGGTCCACTTAGACTCTATGAATGTCAAATAGGAAAGACCTAAAAATCTTGCTTGTGAAATTCAAATGGTAAAATTAAGAGATGGTTTTTTTCACATTTTGTAAAGGATAACTTTTCTTTCAGATACTTTGGCTGAGGTTTTCCTTATTATACAGTTTGGAAATTGACTTCTAACCAGATACATTGTTTACAGATATTTTCTCCAAATCTCTAAGGTGACTTTTAGTTCCTCTGATTGTAGCTTTTTTGGTGAAGAATTTTTTTAAGTTGATGCTGTCTCTCTTGTCTATTTTTGGTTTTGTTTTCTGTCCTTTTGGTGTCATATTCAAAAAGCCACTGTTTAGACCAATGTCAAAAAGTTTTCTCCAATTTTCTTCAAAAGATTTCATAGTATTGGTCTTACAGGGTTAGACATTTATAGTTAAGTGTTCAATCTTTTTTTTTTTTTGTCAATCAGTTCATGTATTTCCTTTTGGGGGGGAGGATTGGTACCGAGAGCTTTGTTAGTTTTCTGTGGCATTGCCTTGGTTGCCTCATTATTTGTGATTCTCGTTGCCTAGAGTTCAGGTCCTGACACTTATTACAGTGGTTACAGTTTCAATTCTTAAGGGAAAAATGAAAGGCTTCCATTGTTCACCCCCAGTAGAGATTCTAGGCTTGTGTGCAAAATACAAACCAGTCACTTGGCAGAGTCAACTACAAAGTCTGGTACCAGAACCCCTAGACAAGGCCTTTGAATCTAGGAGGAGAGGGAGGCTGGAGCCATATGCATACACAGGAAGGACTGGTTCCTGAAATGCAGGTACTGGGGGCTCCATCTATTGTTGGCAGGTTAGTAGGTTTCTACCTGAGATCATATATAGCTGACTGTGAAATTGGTAGGATTTGGGGCTGCCATTATCACGGGACTACTTCCACACCTATAGCCTTACCAGCTGGAGATGGCACTGTCATTGGAGGTAAATATTAGGTTAACTGGGATCTGATTAAGTAGACTGGAACCAAGTACATAGGACAGTAGGACTGCTTCCCAATGTACAGCCAGGACCTTAAGCAGAGAAAACTGTGGAGCTGCTTTTACAAAGTGACTTTCCTCAGACTTGGTTTCACACTGGATGTTCAAACATTTTACTTGGGTTATGAAGTTTCCATGAAGAATTCTTATCCTTGCCAATTAGTGGAAGGCCAAGTGGTCTTCCTAGTCCGCCATCTTGCTGATGTCATTCCATGTGTTTTTCTTAAATAAGGTTGTTTATTTATGTTTGTTCTGTTTTCCTGGCCTTGAAATTCCCTGTTAATAAATTTCCTTCTGAGGGCTGCTTTCATTACATCCCACCAGTTCTTCTAAGTTGTATCTGCATTTTTGCTTGATTGTAAATATTGTTTAATTTTGTTCTTTAATTTTATCTGTCACCCATTGTTTTTTCAGGAGGAAGTTATTTAATTTCCATGTGTTTATGGAGATTTTGTGATTTCTTTTGTCAATAATTTCCAATTTCACTGCACTATGGTTCAATAATATGCATGGGATAATTTCAATTTCTTTGCATTTAATTAAGCAAGTTTTATGTTCTGGTATATGGTCTATTTTAGAGAACATCCCATGTGCAGCTGAGAAGAATGTGTATTCCAATGTTGGATGCAATACTCTGTAAAGGTCTACTAAGTCCATTTGTTCACAGCGTTGGTTTAGTTCTGTTATTTCTTTGCTTTTTGTCTAGTTGATCTGTCTCTTTGTGACAATGGGGTGTTAAAGTCCCCGGTTACAGTTGTATTATTGCATATTTGATTTTTTACATGTAGTAATATTTGTCCTATATAGTTAGGTGCTCCCCTGTTCGTTGCATATGTATTTATGATTGTCATCTCTTTCTCTTGAAGTTTTCCCCTAATAAGTATGTAGTTACCTTTTTCATCTCTTTTCATCATTCTTGGTTGAAGTTTATATTATCTGCAAACAGAATAGCTGTCCCTGCTTTTTTTGGGTTCCTGTCATGTGGAGCATTGTTTCTCTTCCTTTGACTTTCAGTCTATGGATTTCCTTTTGAGCTAAATGTGTTTCTTGTATACAGTGTATTGTTGGGTTTTGTTTCTTGATCCACTCTGCCAGTCTGTTTATTTTCATTGGTGAATTGAGGCCATTTACATTAATGGCTATAACTGATATTGGCTTTTCTTTGTGATGTTATTTTCCTGCTATTGGGACCCTACTTTTCCCCCTCTGTCTAATTGCTTGCCTTCCTTGGTGGTTCCTTTCTGTTGTTGTTCTTGGAATTGTGGTCACTTTTATCCTTTCTAGAATATCTTTCAGTACTCTTTGTATGGTTTGTTTGGCAGTCATGAATTTCTTCAGTTGTTCTTTGTCATGGAAGTATCTTATTTCTCTATTAATTTTGAAGATAGTTTTGTAGGGTGCATCACTCTGGTTTGGAAGTGGTTTACTTTCAGAACATAAATACTTCACCCCAAGCTCTGTATGTGTTTTGGTTTCAAGAGGCAATAAATAGTGCTTTTCTAAGAATAGTTAAACCTCAAAAAATATTAAATAATCACACAGGAAGCATAATTTATCTCAAACATATATATGTATATATATATATATATGATTTCTTCTAATATTTAAAGTATATGGATTTCCTTTTCATGTTTTGTCAGTGACCCCCTAATATATTTGTTTTAATTTAATAATATAGCTAATATAATGATTTTAAAGTTTTTATTAATGAAATGCAAGTACTTTTTAAAGATGGCACGAGGTCAGAAACAAGAAGTACATGAGTATACAATTAAACTGTATTCGTGAACAAAGTTATATTTTTGGAAATTATGAAAGGTATATTTTTTACTAACAGGGAATGGTGTTGTTTAACAAATTTTTTTTTTTTTTTTTTTTGGCGGTACTGGGGATCGAACTCAGGACCCTGCCCTTGCTAGGCAGGCGCTTATTCCACTGAGCTATATCCCCAGACCAATGGTGTTGTTTATTATAAACAAGAAGGCTTATTTTAAGAAAAAGAAACATCACAAAAGTCTGCTGGAAAGATGTATGAATGCCTTTTACCAGCACAACATTCCTTATTTTGTATTATAATAGTGCCTACATTTGCTGTAGGATAGAAAGTCAGATAAATCCAAAATCCATAAAAATATTTCACTTTCAAGAAGAAAATGATGACAAAACAGTTATTTTATAATATTTCTGAAATTAGAGTTGTTGATTATCATTCAATTGTTGCTTTTCTGTTTAAATAATTACTGTCAGGTTTTCATAACGTGATTTGAAATGTTAAAGTATTTATTCCTCAATGATGATTATTATTTTTAGAATATGTTTGGTAATATAGTTGTGAATCAGTTCTTGTCACAGAAAAAATATTCCACTAATCTTTATATTTATTTCATAAAAAGCAAAAAACTTGATTCAAAATTCTGTTAAAATTTTTCTAAATTTAGAGGGGAAGGTAAAAATGTGATTGTCTTTGTTTGTTTTGATCAAATGTTTGACAAATCTACTTTCTGAAGCAATTTTAAGTGTATAACAATGTATTATCAACCATACATAGCATAAATACTAAACAGATAAATACTGAAAACTCAAAACTTGAATAAATATAAAAATATGTATTGATCACCTATTATTTATTATTTTCTTAAGATGGCCATGAAATACCCCTACAAACAATAACATATTTTTTGTTTTGCCAATAAAAATTGTGATTTCTGTTTTTAAAGTTGGAATAACACTTATATATGTACATGTACTATATTTTCTTTGTTATTGATTTGTCCATTGATGTCATTTACAATATTTACATCAAATGAAATAAGCCAGGAACAGAGAAACAAACATTATATTATCTTAGTCATGTGTATGGCTGCTAAATAAAAGTTATTTTTATAAAAGTTAAAATTAAAATAGTAGTTTCTCAAGGCTGTGGGATTGGGGAGAGTGGGATGGTGAGAGAATGGTCACAGGGTCCAGTGCTATGCTTAGGAGGAATGAACTTGGGTGTTCTTTGCCACAGCAGGATAAATTTAATTCATAATGAATTATAATGCAAGGTTGTTTTAACTTAAAAACTGAACAATAACAACTCTATTAGTACAAATAGACCTTTAACTGTTGCAATATGTTTTTGTGTTTTTAAATTCTTATCTTACTATTTATATATCTCTTATTTTCCAGATTATGTGAGCTACAATATTTCCATTACTATCATAGAGGATGTTTTTAATGTTATTTAGAATCCAAATAGGAAAATTTGTATTCATATTTTTTCTAATGCTCTAAATATTTTAAAGTAGCCTTGTTTTATATGTGTCCTAGTTTGCCCATTTATATATTACAGAAAAATTGTTGTATAGTTATTATAGATGCATGATACAAGTAAAAATGTTTTAGAAGAAATTCATCCCTATATTTACTGAAAACTAAAGCATGTTCATCTGTTCAAGCTATTATATTTTGTGCATATATAGATAAAATAATAATCAAAGGCATAAAAAGAATTTTATAAATTTAAAAGCATACACATAGTTATATTATTTTTACTAAGTACACATATTAATAATAATCATATTATATCATATTATACACATCACATATATGTCATATATTATTATATTTATATTATAACATATTTTGTTATATCATATTGTATATATTATATTGATGTCTATGTGTAAAACTATATAATATGTACACACAATTATATGTCATATATATTTTTAATAATGATACATTAAAAAGTGATGATTCTTCCATACCAACAAAAACCCAACATGAAGCCCAAATCATGGTATCTTTAGGATTTAAGCATAAATGTAAAAGAAGACATGAATATATATTCTCTGCTAATGTTTTATAAATTTAATTATAGTAAAAAGTATATATGCATAATATATAATTTCTTGGCTCAATAACTTTCAGAAGAAAATTTCAGGGGTCATATTAATTGTATAAATCATACTATTTTGCATCTAGTCACCATAACTTCTACATGCAGTAAACATGAAACACTGTACCCACTAAAAAATAATTCCCCACTTTCCATACCCCCAAGGTCATTATTTCAACAATGTTGGGTAACTCATATAGATGAGATCATACAGTACTTGTTTTTTCCTGAGTGCTTTTTTCATGCAGCTTAGTGTCTTCAAGATTTATCCATGAAAAATATGTTTAGGAATTTATTTTCTTGATAAAGCTATAAAACAATGAATCTTATGTATACCCTCTAGCTTTCATTTTAATTTTTCCTTGTAAACGTTTGTTATTTCCACTTTTTGTCTGAGAACAAAGTGCTTTGAACATTGTTGTATAAATATTTCTTTTAGATCTTACTTTTGACTAATTTTAACATATATTCCAAGTGGCAAAATTGTTAAACTTTATAGTAATTCTGTTTTTAATTTTTTGAGACATAATTATTTCATTTTCCATATATTGAACCATTTATATTATAGATACTGTAACGCAGAGTTGTAATGTTTCACACATCCTTGCCAAAACTTGTTATTTTGTGGAATTTTGCATGTTTTGTTTTTGATTTTACAATCAGTAGATGTGAAGTGTTGTCTCATTGTGGCTTTGGTTTGCATTTCCCTAATAATTACTGATGTTATTCATCATTTCATACGTCTGTTGGTCACTTGTACATGTTATTTGGACAATTATCAAGTCAAATCACTTACATATTTTATATAAAATATTTTTATCTTTGAAGTACAGATGTTTTTTACCTATTTTAGCCACTAGCCCCTTATCAGATATATGATTTACAAATATGTTATTCTAATCAGTCAAATTTTTTCGATTTTATTGATTATGTTCATTTTTAACAGTGATATAGTTCAATTTATCTATTTTATTTGTGTTGTTGCCTGTGCTTTTGATGCCATGTGCAACAAATCATTGTCAAAGTCAAGTTCATGAAGTTTCTAGATTTTTCTATATTTTCTTCTAGTAGTTTTACAGGCTTAAAGTTTTTTAGGGCTTTGATACACTTGAACTCCAAGTGTATCAAAGCCCTATATATATATATATATATATATATATATATATATACATACACACACACACATACATATATATATATATGAGACAAATTCTTTGACATGTTGGTATCCATTTCTCCCATCATTTGTTAAAAAAAAATACTGTCATTTGTCTTGAATGGGTTTCTACCTTTGTCAGAGATCATTTGGACACATACAGCAAAGTTTATTGCTGTTCTCTGTTCTAGTTATCTAGTCATGGTACATATGTTTGCCTTTATAGCAGCCAGTACTACACTGTTTTAAATATTAGAGCTTTACAATAATATTTGAAATCAAGAATGTAAGACAATCAACGTTATTTGTTTGTAATTGTTGTGGCTTCTCAGGACCCCTTAAGATTCCACACCCATCTGAGGAGTTAATACTTTTTCTCTTTCAGCAACAATATCATTAATATTTTTTATGGATACATTAAATCTATCTATATATACGTTTGATAATATTAACAACTTAGCAATAGTAATTGTCCTCATATATCAACACTAAATATGCTTCTTTATGTATTTTTAATGTCTTTCAACAATATTTTGTGTATTTTACTATTTAAACCTTTTACCTCTTTTTAAGTTGTATTTCCTTTTTCTTTGTTTTGGATTATGATACTATTATAAAAAGAACAATTTTATTATTTTATGTTTCACTTCATTGTGGGACTGTTAAGATTTTGTGCTTCTTTAGGATTCATCTTTGTCAGTTGTTTGTCTTTAGGAATTTATTTGATTTTAGAATTTATCTATTATCTAATATAGAGGTGTACCGTAGCATTATTCTCTTGTAATCTATTTTTGTTGATATTAAATTTTTATAATGTTCCTTCTTCCAACTTTGGCTTTGGGAATTCAATTCTGCTATTTTTTTCTTGCTTACTTTAACTAAAAGTTCATAAATTTGCTCATTGTTTTATGAGGGTAAGCTCTTGATTTATTGATTTGCTATTTTTTTTCTTTTAACCTGTACATAGTATAATTTGCTTTGATTTAAACCATTGAATTTGGTAACATATTGGGAAGGTGAAGTAAAAATTATTAAGATGTATTATGTATATACAAGAACTTCCCAAAATAAATGTTGTAATTATATGTTGCAAACATGTACTAATAAAAATTTAAAAGGAAGACAAGATGGTGACTGATGGAAAGCCAGAAGAGCATTTGTCAAAAATTGAACTGGTTAAACCTTGGTCTGGGACTTCCAGCTTTCAAAATTGTTACACCGTAAATTTATGTTATATAACCCAAAAAACATAACCAAATTTCAAAGCTAGTGTAGTAATATCATCCTATACATGTTAAAAGAAATTTTACTTATATTTAAGTATGTAATTTTAGGCTTTTAAAAATATATAATGAAAAGTGCAGAATTGTATCAGGAGTAAATACAGAAATATATAAAACCACAGTCATTTTCAACAAAATTATTATTTTATCATTTTTTGAATTACATTTTTAAAAAGCTATGTATATATTTTCTTTTGTTTAAATGCAATTCTACTTTATCTTATTTTACTGTTTTGTTTTATATTATACTCCTGTAGATCAAAAGCAGGGCCTAGCAAATGCTAAGCAACTGTTTAACTACTGAACTATATTCCCAGTTCTGATTATATTTTAAATACTTGCTATTGTATTTCTTATTTATCCCTTTATATTATTAAAGATACTAGTTAATTTTCATTGGCATATGTTTGTGATAATTTTTCATATGCCTGAGAAATTTTTTGGTTCTCACTTCTTGTTTTGTTGACTTGCTGTGCTTAGTCTTGGTACTTGGTGTAGGAAAGATGGGGATGCTTTCAGGAAAAATGCATGGCTAGGGTATTTCAGTGGAAAAACCCCATAGAATGCTTACATAAAGATCAAAGTCATCCGTGTGGTCAATCACTGGATGGAATGTCCTCAGGTGATAGATGATGGCAGACCTCTTACTCAATAATTCTGTATCTTTACTTCCTGCTTTATGGTATGTGTTTGTCTGATTTCTACATACAAACCCAAAGTAAGACTGAAAGTCATAATAATTTGTTCTAGATATAACTTGTGACTCCTTTACAGCAATATTGTTTCTTGTATATACATTTACCACAGGAGTCACAAGTTCTTTATCTTTATAAACTTATAAGAAGTTACACGTTACAGTGTTCTCATTTTAAGTCCAAGGAAGTGACTGAATCATAACTGTAAAATAACTATATGAAAAGTACAATATTTTAAACTGTTATAATTATATATCTTAGTGATTTTTTAAAAATCTACCCTTAGGTAATAAAGTATTGAAGGATTATAGGTTGCATATATCAACTGTTTTATTTAGTATTTTAATATCAACTGTCTTTATACTTATTAAATGAATAAATTTTGATAATTGAATAGTTGCCCCAGAGCTTTTAGATATTTCTCATAAATTAATACTTCAAGTTAGAGTTCTTTACAAGCAAGCTATATGATATTGGTGTTTTTCAGTGCCATTTAAAATTTGTTA
This sequence comes from Dinomys branickii, assembly GCA_004027595.1. Taxonomy (NCBI): domain Eukaryota; kingdom Metazoa; phylum Chordata; class Mammalia; order Rodentia; family Dinomyidae; genus Dinomys; species Dinomys branickii. Next base: position 122,826 of record PVLD010001379.1, read on the forward strand.
AAATCTTTATTATAAATGGGTAAACATAAAGTTAATTTTGTTTTAGGGGATGCTTTATGGCAGTATGTTATTTTTATGCTGGCTAACGTATACACTCTTTACTGAACATATAAAAAAGGAATGCCAGCAGATAAAATTGTCACTTAGATAAAGTGTTTGCAATGAGTTCTTGTGTGCTGTAGAAAACTATCCTCTCTATGCCTGTCATAATGCTGTGTTTGCAGTTCAGTAAATATATGGTTCAAGCCAAATAACTGTGTCAGCAGTTGATTATAGATCAATATGGTCGCAGTGCTGCTGAATGCTGAATTAAGAGAAAAAAGTTCTGTTTCAGAGACAAATAATATTGATGACTCAAGGAAACTTCTGTTTAGGATATACTTTTGATGTGTAATATACCGCATTGTTGTAAAAATAATTTTATTGTCTAAATTGCTGTTTATAGAACTGACTAGCCCTTTGTAAATATTTACTTGTATAATAAATGTTAAATAATTAAAGTATAAATAATATGTTTAAATGTAGTTTTATTAGAATTCTTTTAAGTTAGAGACATTGCAAACATTTATTTTCAAATGTATGTTTATAACGTTTTATTCTATTCTTATTACTTTTAATATGGATATTTTTCAATATTAATATACATATTGTAATATGATGAATTTACCAACACTGATATAATATTTCTTCTAAATTGTTGTACAAGTAGTAGGGCTTTTCAATTTTTCTTGTGACATGAACAGATAATTTGCAGATTTATTGATGGTGAATTGACTTTAAATATTGTAATTTTTTGGTTTTGGTGGCATACTTTTAAAGCAGTACACATTTATTTTCTTAGTTATTTAAATTTTCTAATAAATTACTGCTGTGAGCTGGGTGTAATGGTCAATGCTTGTAATCCCAGCACTCAGGAGGCTGAAGCCAGAGGATCATTGTAAAATCAAGACCAGTCTGGGCTACATTCAAGGTCAGCCTGAATTCCATAGTGAGAATCTATCACAAAAAAGACAAAAAAGAAAAATTACTATTGTGAGCATAGTTTCTCTTCTCCAATGGCTTCTCATAAAAATCAGTTAATAAATTATTCACTGACACATTTGATCCTAAAAAGAAGTAAGAGTTTTTAGAATCATTATCTTAATTTTTATGAACAGAACAAGTGATTTTGTAATGGCAAGTGGAAAATATAAAATACTTTGCAGATGTTAATAGCAACATTCCCAAGACTTGATATGGACTGTTTTGAATGGAATTTCTAGATATCCTTATTTCAATAAATGTAAGCGAACGAAAGTATTTAAATTCACATTTTTTGCAATATGTTCTTGCTAAAGTTAATTTATTCCAAATGAATTATGCATAAAATAAAGACAGGCAATTTGAAACAGTTTTCTTATATTGTAGAAAACATTGAAATATGTAACTTTGCAGATGTAGTAAACAATGTTGATATATTTTTCTTTATCCTATATTGGTTTGTAGATATTTTCTCCCACATCTGTGGTATTATTTATATCTAGATATGAAATATCTTTCTTTAAAAATATCTTTTTAAAAGATAATTACATTATTCAACTAGACATTAATCAATTGTGAATCTAACCTAAATAGGTTACAATACTTTCTTGCAATTTCCGTGCTATCAAATTTTTTGTGAGTACATGTTTCCAGTTTATGGAAACTGGATAATTGATCATTTACACAGCTTACGATCATCTTGGGCAGTGTGTACGTGTAAATAATATGGCTTAATTATTTTTCTAACCACCTTCCCCTTTCCTCCTGGTTCTCTCCTCTCCTCTAAATCACCTTTCTCCAGTTTTGTTCTTGTTGATATTATTAATCTTATCTCATGGTTACAAAATGTAGTGTTTATATTCTTTTAGCTTATTAGGTTCCTTCACATGGCAGGTCCTTATTCTAATTATTTCCTTGCTCTTCTCCCTGTCTTCTCACCTGTATGTTAAAGAATGTGTAAAAAAGACTGTTCAGAATAAGATGTTGGCAAACTAGATTCAACACACGAGAGAAAGAAATGAGACCCCTCACTCTCACCAAACCAGATAAACTCAAAATAGGTCCAGAGCCAAAGTAACACCTTAAATTATGAAACTATTTTAAAAATGGGGAAAGGATTTAGAATATTGATATAGGCATTTTTTATAGGGCTTCACAAAGTCAAGTAAGAGAAGGAAAAAACAACAAATAGACCAATAGGTTTATCTAAATTTAAAGAGCTTCTGGGGAGTAAAACAAATAGTACACAAAGTGAAGAGGAGAAAATGCTTGCAAAGTATGCATCCGGCATGGGAATAAGAACAAGAATATATTTCTTTAAAAAAGACATTCTAATCAACAATGTCAAATGAATAAGTGCTCAACATCACTAATCAAGAGGGTAATGCAAATCTAAGCCCTGATGAGATGTCATCTCGTCCAGTTTAGAATGGCGATTACCAAAAAGACAAAAATAACAAACACTAGTGAGGACGCAGCGAGAGGGAAAGTGTTACACACTGCCAGTAGGAATGCAAAGTTGACAGCTGTTATGGAAACCAGTATGCAAACTGCTTAAAAATAGAACTACCATATGACATAACAATCCCCCTACTGAATATACACAGTCCGCCATAAAATGTACAAACAGTTCAAGAAAAAAAAAACAGTAAGGGCTTCCAGGCCTTCCCTGCAAGGGCAAAGCTGGAAGACTGACAGTGCTAGGTGGATTCAAAGTGAAGGTGTGCAGTGGGTTAAGGAGATGGTTAAATGCAGGAAAATGAGCATTGTCTCAAAGTTGTTTCCAGACATTGTTTGAATGATAGGACTAGTGCACTTTAATAAACACAATGAAATATTAACTATATGTCTTTACAAGTACTTGATCATTATTCGTGCAAAACACTGTATGAAAAATCAGGTTTTTGTAAAGTGCCTAATATATTTTTATTCGGACAATATCATGACACTAAGATTACCAATGGATATATGTTAGATCACAATGTATTTTGTGTAATTTAGTTGTAAATTCATGCAGTTTCTCTAAAAATTCTCATTTTTATTCTTCTCGTGTCTACCACAAATCCATTCAAAATAAAAACTGAAGATATAAAAATGAAGGATCATTTTCTACCACTAATATAATTCCAATACTTTTATAAAAACACAAATTCAACACCAATCATAAAGTGGAGCTTGAAGTACAATCTGAATAACATATGCAGCTACTTAAATACAGAACCAAACACGTTTTATAATATTTAATCTGTTTCAATCAGTGAATATGTCTTTCTTCCGAAAACCAAGAAAAAACAGTGAAAATACTGACAAGTAATTTATTACTCAAATATAGTTTTTAAAATTATAACTCATTTTATGAGACAGGAAAGTGGTTGACGATGTAATATTCTTGGGATGTCTCTATTTTGTTGCTGAGCAGGTGTTAGATTTGAATGTTTGACAGTGAGATAGATTCAACCCTCAGCCTTTGGGCATTTGTCAAAGAATATACCGAGAGGAAGAGCCTACCTCTTCTTGGAGAACAAGGTACACTAAGGCAAAAGATGTGGTGTTGAGGGAAATCTTCTGTACCTGGAAAGGCTTTATACAGGAAACAAAACAACCTCATTTTTTTTTTTTATGTTTCAGGTAATTTCTTCACCAGTTTGAAAGGCTTAAGTTCCGCCGAAGTTAATTTTCAAAAATTTGCAAAAACAATATAGAGACACACTGATAGAACTATATATCTTTGCGTAAATATACATTTTAATCAAGAAGGAAAAACTCAACAGATACCAAAGAAGTTAGCAAAAATACTCTCCTTTGAGCTTTCCCAATTAGTAAGGGATTCAAATCTTCAATGAACCATTATTTTAAAGTATAGATAGGCAATTATTTTGAATTTAGTATTTCTTTTTCAGCCAAGCTATTAATTTATGAAATCTGAATAATAGCATTTCTGGACAATGTTTCTCTTTCTGTAGGAATGTCACTTGAAGCAATGCTTAATTAAAATGTGGGAGTTAAGCTGAAATTTAATGCATGGATTGCAGAAATTAACATATCAAAACAGGAGAAGTAAAATAAAGAATAACTCTAGTATGGAGGAGTACAGTAATATATTTGGAAGAATACTATTTTAGAACATTTTTAAAAATCGGAGTATTTGCAGTATCAGATGAAAAATTAAATCAAAGGACATTTTGGAGCTAACAATATAAAAATTCAGAAATCTATGATCTCACTTTTAATTACTCTTTTGAATGAAAAGGTAAGTCTTAAGGAAAAAGTTTACCAATGTAAACAGATGATTCTCTTTAGTACATAGAGAAAAATCAGTTCGTTCACTAATAATTCCAACAATCATCACTTACAGTGTAGTTTTCATCATCACATACTGTAGACAAAAATGTTGCCTCCAAAGTAAAGCAATTGCTTTTCTTTTTTGTCTTATGCCTTGAGCATAATAATTTCACTAAAGTATATGAATTGCAAAGGAAGATCACAAGAAGAAATCATACAACTTCACTCATATTCATCTGAAATGAAAAGCAACCTCAGACAGAAATTGATACACACCCATTCAATTCAATATATTTTTCAACAAAAATAAACCAACTCTAACACCAAAAAAAGCATACATGGATATTAAATTCTTATAACTAAATGAAAGAAACCAACTAAGAAAAACTGCATATGTATGTCTAATTATAAGAAATAGACTAATTGAGTTACTAGATTTGTAGTCACTAGAAAGTGACTGTTATGAGTTTGGGGTGACACGGACAGATGTTATTCCCTGAAATTCATAATTTAACAGTATGTAAACCCAGTACTGCAAAGCATTGCTGTATTTGGACATAAGGCTTATAAAAGGGAATTTCAGCTATTAGGAGGTAGGCCCTAACCCAATCGGGAGATCTTTATGAAAGGAGGTGTTTGGGCCACAGAAGGAGATGTGGAAGCTGTGTGTGCTCTGAGGGTTCACTGCGCACTGAGGCAGCCCAGGGGTGCAGAGCAACTATAAGCCTAAAAAAGAGGCCTGCACAGCATGCAGTACAGCTGGCCGCGGACCACACGCTCCCCCACCAGGACTGTGGCAGCAGAAATTTCTGCTGCTTAAAACACCAGATATATGGCATTTTGTTAGGGAAGCCCTAGCAAATTAATAAAAGGCTTAGGATATAGCATGGAATAGCAGAAACACTTGAGATATTTTAGAGTGGTGGTAATCTTCTGTATGATTTTGTGATTATGGATACATGACTGTAATTCCAACCTGTGAGAGAACTGATAGATTTTTATAAAAGTGAAGTCTAATATAGGCAAATTTAAAAATTTAGGAAGCAAGGGAATCCTAGGGTAGAATGGAGACATGTTAACTAATTTAGTTGAAATAAAAATGTGTGAAAAGGTAGGGGACAAATGTTTCCGACTTTGAAAATAATTGTTGCCTATTAGACTAAAGACAAAAGCACTGTAAATACAGAATGTGTTCTATATGATGAAAATGTTTTTATTTCTCATAAAGGAATGGGTTAAGAATTTCAATAACACAATACCTCAGCACTGAAATTTAAAAAAATAAATAAATGGATGCCAGATACTTGGAACAAACCCACAACTTCATTTCACACTCTTCCATCACTAACAATTTTAGGAGGCAGAAATCAGTAGGAACTGACCTGAGTACCACTATCACTCAATGTGATAAATGATATTACGTAAAACTTCAGACAGCAGAATATACTTTCTTTACAGGTTCAAATAGAATTTTCACCAAAAATTCTGGGCCAAAATAGGTATTTTGACAAAATGAGACTCATTGAAAACTGTACTTAGATATATAGGATTAAATGTACATATTTTATAAACAATCTATAATCAATGATCTGCATTTATTATTTAAGGAACTGGAACAAGGAAGCCTTATTAAACCTTAAATCAAAGGGAATAAATAATAAATTTCTGGGGCAGAAATTTATGCATTTGAAAATAGAAAAATAATAGGGATGGTAAGCAAAAGCAAAACTTGATTATTTCAAAAGCTCAGTACTTGGATAAACCTCTAGCTAGACAAAGCAAGCAAGCAAGAAGGAAGAAAGAACTGAATATCCAAAATTAATGGACTGGGATCATTACTGATTCCATGGACACTGATTTTAACACATTGATATATTTCTATTTTTTTCCATTGTTTAGCTGAAGAGTTTTAGAAGCAATGACATTTGACTAGATACCCAGATTTGTGAGATTTTTCTTCATTATTTCTTTGAATATCTGTCTTGTCATTTTTCATTTTCTAGATTTCTATTCTAAATATCATTCTCTACAGACTCTTTTTCTGTCAGTTCTCTTCAGTATCATTTACCCTGTTCAGATGATTTTACAGGTTCTACCTTAGAGTTTTTGTTCCTTATTCTGCTTGATATGTCTTATTATTTAAAAGTCCCGAGTGTACTTCAAATGTATTTTTCAGGTTCAAAATGTGATTTACTTTTCTCTCTCTGTTGAGTTTCATTTTGTTTTTGTATTTTTCTAAGACGTTGCTAAATTATTTATCTATGTTCTCTTAGCTTTCTTACAATTTTTATTTGGAAATATGTAGATCTTCAGTAATTTGTGATTATTTCCTCTGAAGTTTATTATAATTCTGTCATGTTTTCTTGAAGTCCTGTGTTGCTTATAAACCTGTGAAGATATGTGTCTGCATTTTTGAAGAACAAGTCTTCTCATAGACTTTTTGGACTAGCTTTGCCGAAGAAAGTCTATCATGTGCACAAGAGCAAGGGGTGTGGTGTTGCATGCTTTGATCCGTGATCCAATGGTGTTCACACTGTGAGTTCATGCTGTGGAGTCAGGCATCAGAAGAGAGTAGTGGTAGCAGTCCTTTGAGCAAGTGCACACTCCTTGGTAGTAAGAGCTGGAAAATTTCCAGAAAACTTCTTTGGTACTCAAAGACACTTTACTGTTCAATTATAAAAGACCATAGAAGCTAACATTGAGGACCAGAACCTACACTGACAGCATGTTTCTTGGCTTAGTCACTTTTCTCTTGTTACTGAGGCAAAATACCTGACATCCAAATTTAAAGGAAGAAAGGTTCATTCAGTTCCTAGTTTATGGAGGTTTCAGTCCATAATCAGCTGGGTTGAAGGCAGTGTAGCTTGGCATAGGGGCATCTCAGAGAAGAAACAGTTCAGGTCACAGAAGATACCAGCAACAAGCAAGGGAAGGGGAAAACAAGTCACTTTCTTTCTCTTATATTGTGTCCAGTCTACTGGGATTAGGGTAGTACCAAACCAATGAGTGGCCTGATGCAGCAATCTCCCTCCTTTAATCCCAGAACTGCATTGGGAATCAATCACACACTCTAGATTCAGCAACATCCAAAAAAGCTCCATCTAAATCTGCATGAGGCTTTGGGGGGACATCTAGACACAAGCCATAACACTTACAAACACAGAGTGGCCCACAGTCAAGTGTCTAGCAGCAGGATTATAGCCATGGCTCATGCACAGTGACAAGAAAAAGGGCCAGAACTGAAAGCCAAAGACAGCAGTAAATGCTTTGTGGTAGTGAAGGTTGGCAAGAACCGTGAATGTGATTTCAGTAGCCAATTGCACTTCACCAAAAGACATTAGACCAAAATGTCTGTACTCAATGAATGCGTGCATATGGAGTTGTAAGGGCCAGCTAAGTACCAGCCTGATGGAGGGAGCTGCCTCTGAGGTAGGGAGAGCCAAGTACTTGTGCATGTGAAGTTTTGGATATCAAACATGGTGATATACACTAACCCAGCTATAAAAATCAGCCATAGTCCTGAGTCAGACAATGCAGGGCATGACTTTGACTGGTCCCAGGGATGCTTGCCAATAAGCATGTGGTAGTCACACTAGTTCCCTGGACCATGTTTTCATAGCATCAAAAGAGCAAAGGAGCATGGGAGAGAGCAAAGTGTTTATTCACTCTTTTTTTGGAAATAAAATCTAAGAGGGAGGGAAATGCAAGTCTTTTATTATGAAAACGTTGGGATTCACTAGATCTGTGAAAGCTACTAGGTTTTTGGGGAGTCTACAATGCTGAATACTGGAGAACTGCATGCAATACATGCCAGTCACACGGGCTGTTGAGATCCTCGGTAAAGAAGTCTGATGTTCTCTGTGCAAATGAAGGCGTTGGAGACCGTGGTGAAGATTGCCGCACAGTTGGTATTGATTCCCCCAACTCTTATACTTCCTGTCCAGCTGTCTTTAGACCTCTCCCCAGTAATCCATGTGAAGTCAAACTGCTAATGGTCATTTGAGTAATGTTTCCAAAGGCAAAGACCTAGCTGTTCACTCTCATCTCAGTTTCCCTATAAAGTGCACTGATTATCCGGGGAGTTTCCTCTTCAAACTGTGCAGTTCTGGCCTGGAAGGTGTGGTAGCATTGGCAAAAGTAAAGTGTTGTTTATTTTTTGAGTAGTTACTGCATTGTACTGATGTACACACTTAGGAAGATAGTTGAGGTCTCCCAAAGTGATCTCACTGATGGATAGATGTCAAATTGTTCTATGTGGGAATAAACTAATAGTATTTTTACCACACCAGCTTGGTGATGCCACTCTGCTCTATTTTTCCTGTTGGTATTTTAGAACTACCTGTTTAACATATACTTTAACATATAGTATTTAATCTACCTAACTATCTATGTATACACACTGATTGCAATATTTTTCCTTCATGATCTTAATACATTTATATACATTTGAATACTTGTGGCCTACTTTCTCTTTTTCAACCATAAAGATATAGTGATTTTCTTTCCTAAATTTGAATATATTCATCACTTATTCTTTACTTTCTTAAAACTTCTCATAGAAAGACCCAGACATATGGAGACATTTAAAAATGTGTGTAAAACTAAGTGCCAGTGAGTGTCAGTTTTAGAAATGAGTTAAAATTCCCCGGAAAGAACAGCTTCCATTTGTTTTGAGGCAGACGCTTTAAGTCACATGAGCTCAGTGCCTTTTAGTGGTGTATCATCCTGTATCCAGGCTTGATTTGCATCATGACAGAATCAAACGGAAGAGAACTCAGTTTAGGTTATTCATTCCCTTTAAAGAAATCCTCTTACATATATAGCCAAAGGCAAATGTTAACCAACTGTCAGAGCTTAGGTCTAGATGTTCCCTCAAAGGTTCATGCAGTCTTAGATGGAGGAGCCTCTTCAGAGGCAGCAGATGTAGAGTGTGTGACAGTGGGATTGATTCATAGCACAATGTAGGATCAAGGACACCTGGATTAAGGATGTGAGTGCTACCCACCTAAGTAACCTAGATAACACATAAAGGATTGAAAGAGCTGTGGTCATCCCTTATTGCTTTGTGCCCTTCTGTCTGCCATGAACAGTTTCTCCTCTGCAATCTCATCCTGCCTTGGAGCCAGCTGATTATAGATGGTGGTTATTTAGCTTACTAATGGTGAGCTACAGAAAGCTTTTCTCCCATACATGGTGTCAGGTATTTTGTCTCAGAAATGGGAAAAGTAACTAAGATACCAACCAAACAAAAAGCAACAGTAATCATAATAAAGCAGGTTTTGTGTGTGTGTGTGTGTGTGTGTGTGTGTGTATGTGTGTGTGTCTGTGTGTATGTGATACTAAGGATTGAATTTGGTGATTTCAAATTGACCTGCTTTTCCAGGCCTTTTTAACTTTTTTTCTTTTATTTTAAGACAGGGTCTCATTCATTCACTGTGTTTCCCAGGGTGGAGTCAAACTTGCAAGGTAGCAGAAAGATTATTTGAGTGTTGGCCACTATCATAAATATGAAAACCACTTTCTTACAGTTTGGCATATGAGAATGATATGAAGCAAGATATGAATGTCTCCAGGAACAAAGGATGAAGGTCTCTCATAAACTGAGCTGGGGACTATGAAAGAATTCCTAAGGTTTTTATACTGAATACTCTTGAGCAAGCATTGTGTAACATGTAGGGTTTATGAGACATTCTCTTCCAAACCCTTCACTGTCATATATGAATAAGATATCACATTTGGAAAGCTGCCTAAATGGTACTCCGTGCCTTGGTCACTTTCTTCCAGATCATAGAACAGGTAGTAAGCTCAAATCTGATATAACCTGAGCAGCAACGGTATAGACTCAGAATTGATGATCAATATTTCCTGTTTACTGAAGGTCAATTTTTCTGCTTCCAACCAGGGACCAACTTCCTTTCTGAGTAATCTTCAATCTCTTGTACCTTTTTCTCAATCTTAGGTGCATTGCAGAGAAAGATAATGCAGTGTAGATTTTTATCTGATTGCTTTATGGATGACTTCAGGCCTTTGGTACCTCTCTTAGCTTAACATGCTATAAAAATATAGAGAAGTATTGGTCAGAAAGTTCTATTAGGTATTGACATCCAAGTCATCCTCTTCACATCCATGAGTAAGGGAGGCTTGGGTTCCACTAAAAGGATCTTGGAGTGTGTTCGCCTTAGAGAAAGGGAGCTAATGTACCTATGTGGGGGAGGTCTTTGGAGATGACTGAATGCTCTTTTGTTGTTGATACCTCTGTATGGACAGTAAGAATTGATGTTATATGCACTTCCTGTGTCTTATGTGGCAGAGAGAAGAAAGGAACTACTGCAGGTAGAAAAGGACCAATGGGAAAAACTACACGGCTACTTGCCACCAGTTTAAACATTGGAATTCAGTACAAAAACCTTGAATGCCAAAGCTGTCATCACATTATGTCTTGCTGGTTGATGAACCATAAATCTTTGCCTCCAGGCCCCTCACAGATGCTTAGGCTTGTTCCCACAGAGACGAATAATGAACCTACCACAAACTCAGGAGCTTCTTTATAATGTAAATCTTTTGGGTGCTACATGGACCAAAATATATGGTAGATATTATTAAATTAAAAGAAATTGTTCAAATGGAATCGGAACTAGGGATGAGAAAAAGGAAAGGAAAAAAGGAAAGAAAATGATAAGAACAGGATAAAATGGAAACAAATCTTTGTAAATGAGAAGAAAAGAGGCTGAAGGGAGGGGAGGAGATTGGGAAAAAAGAGTAATCAATATATATCACAAATAGATACAAGTTCCATATGATGAATATGGTCATTTTGTATAAAATTATCAAATAAACAATGAAAAAATGAATTGCAAGCATCCAACCATATGCTACTGCATATAAAAGATACACATCATAGCTGATGACACAAATAGTTTGAAAGTAAAAGCATGAAACAATTAGGAAAAAGCAAGCATGTTATAAGAAAATACAAAAATAAATGAAAACATTGGTGAAATAAATCACTAGAAAGTGGTTCACAGAGTATATTTGCAAAAGCAGAGACTCAAATATATATATATATATATATATATATATATATACATACATACATACATATATACAGAGAGAGTAGAAGTAAAAACTGGTGACTGAAAAAATGCTGCTGCAATTTTCAATACCTTATTTTTAATATTTGATAGGAAATCATGACAGAAAATCACCAGTAGTCATTAATCCTTGAACTACCCTGCCAATTAACTCAGTTGGCATATATAAAACCATGATATGACTGCAGAATGCACATGGATTTCATCTTTACATAGATCACTATGCATGAAAATTATCTAATGACATTAAACATGCTAAGTAATTATTGAATTTATGCACATTTTTCACTGTGATTATATTACATCAGAATTTTTGAAATGGAAGAAAAAAGAAATCTCTATGTTAAATCACAAATATAAATACTCATAGGTGAGGTAAGTAGTCAGGAAGGAGTTTGAAAATATTTTAAATTGAGTACAAATATTAAACTATAGTAAAATATCTAGGATGGAAATGGAGCAGGGAATACAAAAAAAAATTACAACTGGAAACACCTAATTTGAAAAGAAATAGCTTAATAAGCATTTTTCTACTTTAAGTGTCAGGGAAAAAAAAAACCATATTATCCCAAAATTAGATCAGTGTGACAGATGAAAAAGATAGAGTGTGTATCCTAAAATAGAATATTCATGAAAACGAAGTCGATGTCAAATTGATTAAATTCATGTTGTTAATATATTAATAATTTCATCAACTGCTCATCATGCGCATGACATTGTGCTTTATTGATATGACAAATAAAAGGAAAAGAAAAATGAATGATTTCATAGATTTGTGAGTGATGAAAATAAGGATAAATTAAGTATTTGCACATCAATTAACTTATACTCTATTCTATTTTGAGCTTTCCATATTTTAATCATTAAACTTAATAGTTTTCATTCTTATAATTTTCAAAGCACCATTCTTGGTATTGCACATTGATTAGCTCTCAGAATTCACAGAAATAATTATAAAATAGCACTAGTAAATTTAGATTGTCATATAATAAACATAAAAAATAGATACAGTATTGTTAGATACGATATTTGTTACAATATTTGTTAAATATCAATTTGAGGATGAGGCACATAAGGCAATTTACCATTAGGAAGAAGCAAGGAATTGAACAGACCAAGACTTGTATCTAGGACACAGAGATCCAGGACTGGTGGTTTTATCCACTACTGTGGTCCGAGTAAGTGTGCTTCACAGGCTCATGATTAAACAGCTGAGTGCCCAGATGGCCCTGTTTGACTATGATGAAGTCTTCAGGAGGTGGAGCACAGCAGTAGTCCTAAAGTCACTGGAGCCATTCCCTCCAATGGGGTATGGGGCCCTGGTCTTACTTCTCTTCAGCTTTCTGGCCTGAGGTGCACTGCTTGCTCCACCACTGTATGCTGAGCTGAGACCCAGACCAATGGTGAAGCTGACCTTGGACTGAAACCTCAGAAACCATGAGCCTAAATACTCATTTCCTGCTTAAAAGATGGGATCTTTACAAAGTTGTTAGGTCCCTCCCTCAGGAGTAGATTCACTTATGCATGTGATTAATGGGTTAGAATATGTAAGGCCACATTTGTTAGATCTGCCCTGGACCTCCTGTCTCTGGCCAGGTGATGCCCACTGCCAGTTTACAACTCTGACAATAAAACGGCCATCACTAGATATGATCCCTTCATTGTAGGCCAAAACATGAGCCAAAAAGTTGTTTCCTTTATAACATCCAGCGTGTGGTACTTTACTTTAGCAACAGAACATTATTATTATTGCTAATGAATTAAATATAAGCATATTTGTATAAGAAGGTTGAAACAAGTGATTTTTATAAAAATAATTCAAAAAGGACAATTCAACTTTATATTATTCCTTTTCATATTTTACTGTCATAATAATAGACATTTTAGAAAATTAAATGGTTTGAATTATCAAATTAACAAATAACCATGTAAAAATTATATTACTTTAATATAAATGCATTTTTAAGTTATCAGAACTGAATTAGCCCCAAATCTGAGAAAAAGTAATTTCTCTAGAATTGCAAGCAAAAAAATTATTAAAATTTTCTCTACATAGTTTTTCTCCTCTGAGTACATGTTTTCCATGGTTGTTAACTTCAGGAATCACTTAGAATTTATTTATTTCAGAGTCCAGAAGCGTTCTTGCTGTACTTTTAAAGGTGCTCTAGGGAAATGGCTCTAGGTAATTAGAGGAAATGATTGGTTGTTTACAGCAATGTCTGATACATTTGTCAAAGTTTCTGGTTTTTATGTATCTAATCATAAGTAATGTCTCATTATTTATGGACAGTTTCTCATTTTGCCTTTCAAGAGATAAAACAGAAATGTAAAGAAAGATCAGACTGTCCTTTTTAAAAATGGAGAAACAAAAAGGAAAAAATGTTCAAAAACATATATTTTATTTAAATTATAGCTGTGAGTTCACTGATAAATGAGAAAGGCGGAATAAATAGGAGGTCGGAAAGTGATAGATCTCCTGTGCTATGATCTCATTATGTGAATAATGCCTTAGTTATATTCCAGAAAGAGCAGTTAGGGATAGTTATAGACTCGACCATTTTCAATCTGTGAGGCAAAAGTGGAAATGTATTTTAGCAGGTTTCACAAAATGATAATTCTATTGCAAAAATAAACATATACAAAAACATGATATTTGGCTCTAGAAAGTGACATCTGTGATAATCACTGCAACTGGCTTCTAGGACAGTACTTGACAGGGCTATCTGATGACAATCTACTTAACAATTTGACTAATGTAAACAAATTAGATAAAAATTGCCCATGACCAGTATGTGAAATGCGTGGACTTTGAAACTGGTGAGAAGTCATTATGGTGCAGTGTGACTATGAATCTGAATTAGACACACCAAGGGGAAATGTCTAAGGAAGTAGTTGAAACTGTACTACTTGTTTTGTGTTTTATAGTTTTATCTGTTATAGTTATCTATTATTTTATGTAATTTTAAAAGCATATCAAAAACTTATTTTTGAGTCACTTTTCCAAAACTTGTATCAGACACTACAAAACACAGAGTGGCAGTGATCTCAGGCAAAGGGGATCAGTTAATCACCATAAACAGTGCTGGGAGTTTTCTAATCTTCCAGGCAAGCAGCCGTCTAAAAGTTTCTTTTAGCCTCCCTGTAGGTAGAATTCCACTACCTCTATGCTAGAAAAATTTAAATTCATACAAAGCATTGTCTCTCAGTTATTCTGTATGTGGTCATTATAGCTTGACTCTTTTATTTCATTCACTGCAAAGTAAAAAACAAAATAAAAGACAGATAATCTGAAACAGGGTCATAAAACTTTTGCAGATGTGAAGGGAATAAAGTACTGGGGTGAGGAAGGAGTGGAAAGGGTCATAAAAGGAATTAAGAAATATGATGTGCATGCACCAACGCTTCCGCTTCACCGTGAATGTAAACTTTACTGTTGTAAACATAACGCGAACAAAAGAAAACGAGGGAAGGGAGTCCACAGAGGGAAGGAAGACAAGGTAATACAATAATGTAAGAAATGTGAAGTGCATGTATCTACTCCCTAAGAGGAAAGTGAACGTATACAACAAACAAAACTCTCACAACAATACATTGTTTTAAAAATACGCTTCTTTCCATACTTCTGGAAATAGTTCAGGGCAAAGCTATTGCTTATTCATTATTATTTGCATGATATATAAAAATCTACAAGATATAAATCTTCTAAATTTGGAATGGAGAATTGTTATTGCATAAGTTTAATTTTATTTATTTTTTCTTTATGACACAAATATTGAGAAACACATAGTATTCTTATCAGGCAACTTAATCTAGATTTCCTCTTTGAATTCTGAGTATTCTACTGATCATTTCAATCTTGTTCAAATGAGTGTGCTTAAATATCCCTAAATTTTGAAATACTTTATCCTGTGATTTAAATTATTTTTTCTTGGGCTGGAGATGTAGCTTAGTGGCATAAATGCCTCTCTGATAAGCACAAGGCCTTGAGTTCAAGTCCAATACCAAAAAATATATATATATTTTCTTAAATATATATATTATTTAATATATATTAATATATATTTAGAATATATTAAATATATATTTTAAAATTATATATATAATTTAAAATATAAATATTTAAAAATAAAATATTTTAAAAAAAATTTTTTTTTCTTAAATTTAACGTTACAAATATTGAAGTGTTGTTGAGGATATTCTCAAATGCATGTTCTTCCTTTCATTTCACCCTTTAACTACTTCTATAGGCAATGAACTCAGTCTTCTGTGATGACTAAATAGAAAAACTTCATGTTATTATTCATTGGATCCTTTCCTGGAATATTAAAGAGGTTTCTTTTCATCATGGATTGATAAATAACACAAGATCCACTTACAAACTATTTGGACTAGAGACTCAGATCTCTAAATCAAAATGCTTCACTATGAAAGATTGTATAACCTCATATTTAAAACTCTCTTCCACTTCAAAAATTACTGCTCCTATAGTGTCCTTGAGGAAAGTAATATTTAAAAAATACTAAAATTTAGCCACAAATAAAAACTATTTTTTTCAGTTTCACAGCTCCATTAGTAGTTTGGCTAAGCATGTTACTTATCCCCTATGTACAAAAGCTTTCTCAAATTTAGAACGAATGGCTTTGACATAAATGTTATATATTGTTCTGTTTTTACTTTAAAATGTTATTCTTGAAGTTGAAAAAATATTTTGAAATACCCTTGAGTGACGTTTAGCAGTAACTTGTCAAAATGAAATGAGATTATTGCAACTTGTTTAAGACAAATTTCCATCAAAAACTCCAAGGCATCAGTGCGCATATAAGTGTATTTTGAGCCTACATGAAATTTTATGTGGTTTTTCTTAATAAGATTTATTATAGAGGAATGAATTTGCATTAACTCTGATTTGATGCAAACAAATCAAATGATGAAAGATATAGAATAATGAGAAAAAGTAAATATGAACAAGGAATATGGTTTTGAATTTTACATTACTATTCACTTATAATTTTCCCCCTCAATAATTTTCCAGTTTTTAAAAATATTATTAGAATATGGGCTATATGGTAGTAATTTATTTGAAAATAACTCTAGGAATTTCAAAACATTTAATTTGGTATCCATTTGGCCCAAAAATCTCTGTGAAATATCTTTTAGTAGATATTAAATATGGATGGTGGTTTCTAATGTCTTGGACTTTTTCCAGCTATGCTTATTATCAGTGAAAAAAGATTCTCAGATATATGATTTCCATTTGTGCAAGTTATATCATGCAACTTTATGGTCCCAACTCATTTTTAGGGAGATAGTGTAATATGGAAATTTTATTTACTTATACATGAAAGAAAAGTATTTCCATCTGTAGTTATTTAAGGCTTCTATAAAACGAATACAAAGAAAATTCTGTGCATTGTATGTGTTCAGCTATAATACTTTAAATTCACTTAAAGAGAGACTGAAATGATGAGCAATGCAATACAGCAGCTACTGTGGCCTGATTGCTCCCATTTTAGTTGTGGTTTATTGTGTTAGGAAGTGTGACATTTTGAAAGTGACTACTTTGTGAGGAGTGCAGTTTCGTAAATGGGTATGTGCTTTGTTAAATGGTGGAAAGAAACTAGCTCAGGCATTTTTGCTTTTCACTTTTCTGCCATGTGCAAACTGTGTTTGTCTCCTTTATTATCATCCAAACCATGTGGCAGCACCTAGACAGTGCCATGTTTGAGGAATGGGCATTCATCAGACCCAAAACCTGCCACAACTCTGAGCTGGGGTTTTCTAGTCTCCTGGACTGTGACAAACGTGCTGTTTGTATAGCAAAACAAATGTGAAAGACAGAAATTGGTTACAGAGATGTGTGGTATTGCTATGGTAAATACCTCATATTAAGGAGGCACTGTTAGAGTTAAGTGAGGAAATGTTGCTGAAACAACTTTGAAGTGGATATTGGATAAATCTGAATTATCTTAAAGAGGAGACTGAAGGCAGTGCCTCTGGTACGATTCCAGAAGAAAATAAAAGCTGAAGGCAAGATTCACTGTTCTTAGATGTTCTCTATGCAGACATAATCAAAATCGTGAGAAAAAATATGGACAATAAGACCATTTTTATGAGGTAGAAATGAGGAATATATTACTGATAATTACAGGAAAGTTTATCTTTGCTTAAAAAAACAAATAAAATTAATTTTTTAAAAATGTCTTGGATCTTAGCTAACTTATATCTGTGTCCAAATGATTTGTGGAAGAAAAAAATGAATAATGACAAGATAGCGGTCAGGAAGACTCTCTCAACAAAATATACAGCGGGCCACATGGATTCTTTTGACTACTTGTAGTAAAATACACAAAGAAAAAATGAGTTGAAGCCAAACTATGTCAGCATGTGAGGACAATTTAAACACTGGGATATAATCTAGCTACTTAAAAAGGTAAAAGCCTATTTTGGAGACTCTCTTGTGTTTGTGGCCAGGAAAACTTCTGAAAGAAAGAGATGTGTGTGGATAGAGAAGCCAGATGTTATATTTACCAAGACAGTGGAGCCATGGCATAAAGGGATTTAGGAATTATTTGAGGCTTCACAGATCCAGAGAGCCAGCATCTAAACAGAAAACTTCCAAGTGAGTGGTCCAATGCACCAGTTCAACCTGCAGACTCACTGCTCAGGACTATCTCAGTATCTGCTTTGCTGCTGCTTTTTTTTTTTTTTTTTTTTTTTTTTTGCGGTACTGGGGATTGAACTCAGGACCCTGCGCTTGCGCTTGCTAGGCAAGCGCTTATTCCACTGAGCTATATCCCCAGCCCCTGCTTTGCTCCTTCTGTGCAGTACTCATCAATGCTCCCTGCTGTGTCTCTAACAGTTGCAGGTGTAGCTCAGGCTGTAGCTATGAAGGAATAGGGGGGAAGCTGTGGAGGCTTCACATAGTATTAACACCAGGCATAGAATTTGCATAAATTTCAAAGCTTAGCTCCTTTCACCTGGATTTCAAAAGAAGCTGTGGAGAATATCAGGCTCAGGCAGAGAACTGCCATAGGCATGGACACATAGTGAGAGACCCTATGAGGGTGGTGACCCCTGAAGCTATGAGATACAGGTCCCACCTTTAAGCCTCCAGAACTGTGGAGCCAGTACCATGCGGATCAGCTGAGGAAGACCACAGAAATGCAGCTAGAATATAGGTGAAATGAAACCTGGGTCACACTGAGTGAAGCCAAAGGGCTAGTTGTCCAGATATTTGATGTTCAAACCTATCCCAGGGTTGTCCATATATGTATATAATGTGTGCCTTGAGTTTTGAACTCACTTGAAATCTTCTACTCTTTTCTTCCTGCTTATGTTTTTTTTTCCTTTTCATAAAGGGAAGGTCTATCCTTTTCCTGTAAGTATATACTTGGCATGCTTCCACTGTAAAGTGTGTGAAAATCAGATTTCCTCAGGATGATTCATACTGAGGTAAGTCTCACTTCTGTTTTATGTGAAACTCTGTTACTTAGACCTTTGAGCTGTGGTTGAAACAAACCAAGATTTCTGGGGCTATTTGAATGGAATTAATGTATTTTGTGTGTGAGAAGGATATGAAATTTGAAGACCAAGCATCAAGTGCTGTGTTCTAAAGATTCCTCCAAATTCATGAACTGAAGCAGTCCCCACTGTGATGATATGAAGAACTGTGTTTTGGGGGGAAAGTGATTCAGTCATGAGGGCTCTGCACTCAAAAACAAATTAGTGCCTTAAAGAATGCATAAAGGAAATTAACGGAGGCCCTATTTATTTGCCTTGTATTTCTCTTTCACTTGAGCACTCTTTTACGTGTTCTGCTCTTTCATCATATAAAGATAGCTAAGATCATACCATCTATAAGGAACAAGTCTTCACCAGCACCAAACATTCCTAACTGGACCTTGAAACTTCCAGAAGTGTGAGAAGTAAATTTTACTGTTTAAAAATTACCTAGTCTCAGTATATTGTTATAACAACACTAAAAGACTAAAACAGTAATCTAATCCAAATGATTCAGTAATTGCTTATTGACTACTTCACAGCACACAAGAAATGGCTAGAAATTTCCTCCTTGAGGACCGCAACCCACCCACTACCACACTTCAGCAGAAACAGGGCTCAAACCTGGACAGCTTTGGGAACCCCTGGGCGGGAGAAAGCTGAGCCACAGACAACTGTGAGACCATTGGGGATCATACCCTGCCCCCCCCACACACCATTGAAGGTGTCACACTAACCACGAGGAACATTTGGGTCCTTGCCCTGCTAGTGTGAAATCATCCTGGGAGTGAGGCTGAGCTCTAGGGAACCTCTGCATCTCTGAAAATGACAAAACAAAGGAGCAAAATGCAACCTCAGACCTCTACCCCTCCCAGAGTAAGTCCAGGAGATATCAACACAGATGAGCTTGGAAGTCATACACCTGAAATTTCTAAAATGATAGCAGCTGGAGTAAAGAAACAAGGCTATCAGGCCATAGAGGACATTAGATCTGAAATAATGTCTGAAGTAAAAAAAAAAAAAAAAACTGACAAAAATAGTGAAAGAATTGCTTACCACATCTAAAGAAGACATGGAAAAAAAATAGAGGAGCACAGTAAATTAACAGACACCTTGAATGAAGAATACAGGAAACAACAGGAACACATAAAGCAGATTCAAACAGATATCCATGGAATTGAAACTTCCATCAAAAGCTGGCAAAATCACTTGAATGAAGCTGAAGATACACTTTCAGACCTTGACAGCATTTCTGTGAATGACCATGAAAGGAAGAATTTTTTAAAATTAACAAGAAATCAAGAAATAACAATTCAACAGCTGCATGATGAAGTAAAGAAAAACAATGTAAGATTGATAGGTATCAATGAAACAGCAGGTGTCAGCAAAAATGATATAAACAAATCCATTTGGAGAAGTAACAGCAGAACATTTCCCAAGCATGGAAAAAGAATTGGACATACAGATAAGTGAAGCATATAGAACTCTAACTAGCCATAACCAAAATAAATCTACACCCAGACACATATTTATCAAGATCTCAGAAATTCAACAAAATACAGAATATTAAAATCTGTGAGAGAAAGAAACAAATCTCCAATAAGGGAAAGCCCATCAGAATCATGGTAGATTTCTCAACACAAAACATCAAGTCAGGAAGAGCCTGGAGTGAAATATTGCAGGTCCTGAGAGAAAACAACTTCCAACCTAGACTGATGTATCCTGCAAAAGTATCCTTCAAAGTTAATTGAGAAATAAAATATTTCCATGATAAAGATCAACTGAAGAACTTCATGAGTGCCAAACCAACCCTACAAAGAGTTCTAAAAGATATTCTAGGAAGAGACGAAAAAGACAACTTTAAGAACAACATCAGAATGGAAAGATAAAGCAGAGCAAGCAATTAAACAGAGGGGAACAAGAGAAACCAACAGCAGGAAAACAACACGACAAAGATAAGCTAATACATATCACTTATAACCGTCAATGCAAATGGACTCAATTCACCAACCACAAAAAGTAGACTGGCAGATTGGATCAAGAAACAGAATCCAACAATATACTGTATATAGGAAAAAATTTAACTGAAAAGGAAATTCATAGACTGAAAATTAAAGGATGATTAAAAGACGGAAAACAATACTCCGTTTGACAAGTACCCATAAAAAAGTGAGTGTCGCTATTCTGTTTGCAGACAATGGGAACTTCAAATCAAGGGCAATTAAAAGAGATAAAGAAGGTCACTGCATACTTATGAGCAGAAAACTTCAAGCGGAAGAGAAAACAATCATAAATATCTATGCACCAATCAGAGGAGCACCCAAGTATATAAGACAAACTTTAACAGACATGAAAAATGAAATAAGCAGCAACACAATATAACAGGAGACTTCAGTATCCCATTGTCACAAAGAGACAGATCAACTAGTCAAAAAATTAGCAAAGAAATAACAGAACTAAACCAAACATGTGAGTAAATGGACTTAGTAGACCTGTACAGAGTGTTCTACCCAACAGCATCAGAATACAAATTCTTCTCAGCTGCACATGGGAGATTCTCCAAAATAGACCAAATGTTAGCGCATATAACATGCTTAAGGAAATGCAAAATATTTCAAATGATTGCCTCATGCATACTATCAGACCATAGTGCAGTGAAATTGGAAATTAATGGCAAAGGAAATCACAAGAACTCCATGGAAATGAAACAGAACCCTGTCGAACAATCAATGAATCATAGATAGTATCAAAGAAGAAATTAAACACTATGTACAATCAAACAAAAATGTAGACACAACTTACAGGAACCTGTGGGATTCAATGAAAGCAATCCTCAGAGAGAAATTTATAGCAGTGAATTTCTGCTTCAGGAAAACAGAGCGAGTACAATTCAACAATTTTATGCTGCACATCAAGCTTCTAGAAAAAGAAGAATAAATCAAACCAAAAGCCCAGAGAAGGCATGAAAGTATAAAGCTCAGGGCAGAAATTAATGCAATGGAGACTTAAAAAAAATACAAAGAATTAATGAATCAAAGAGTTGGTTCTTTGAAGAAATAAATAAAATCAATAAACCCCTAGGCAACCTTATTAAACAAAGGAAAGAAAAACCTGAAATACAAAATAAGGAATGAAAAGGTGAAATAACTACAGATCTTTTAGAATTTCAGAAGATCATCAACACCTAATTTGAAAATCTTTACTCACAGGATGGAAAACACAGAGGAAAGGGACAGATTTCTAGATACATATGATCTACCAAAACTGAATGAAGATATAAAAATCCTGAATAACCCTATATCTGCAAGCAAAATTGAGAATCTAATAAACACCTTGCCAATGAAGAAAAGCCCAGGTCCTGATGGATTTACAGCTTAATTCTATCAGAAATTTACAGAAGATTTAACAACAATACTTCTCAAACTCTTTAAGGAAACTGAAAAGGAAGAAATTCTCCCTGTCTCATTCCTGGAGGTAAGTATCATCCTGATACCAAATAGAGAAAGACCCAACCAAGAAAGAGAACTACAGGCCAATATCCCTAATGAACATAGATGCAAAAATTTCAAAGAAATACTAGCAAACAGAATTCAACAAATCATTAAGGAGATTACAGCATGACCAAGTTGGATTCATCCAAGGAATGAAGGGTTGGATCAATATACACAAATCAATTAATGCAATACACCACATCAATAGAACCAAAGACAAAAATCACATGATCATCTCAACTGATGCAGAAAAAGCTTCTGATAAAGTCCAAAACTTATTCATGATAAAAACCCTACAGAAAATTGGCATAGATTGAGTTTACCTCAATCTTCTAAAAGCCATCTATGACAAGCCAACAGCTAACGTCATTCTAAGTGGTGAAAACTGAAAGCTTTCCCTTTAAAGTCAGGAACAAGACTAGGATATCCATTGTCACCACTTCTATTCAATATAGTTCTGGAAATATAAACCAGAGCAATTAGATAAGAGAGAAAACTAAGAGGAATAAGGATAGAAAAAGAAGTGAAATTATCGTTATTCACAGATGACATGATATTCTACATAGAAGACCCCAAAAACTCCACAAAAAGGCTCATAGATTTAATAATCAAATTCAGTAGTATAGCTGGATACAAAGTCAACACTCAAAAATCAATAGGATTCCTGTACCCAAACAACAAATACATTGAGAGAAATTAATGGAATGACACCTATTATAATAGCATCTAAAGAAATGAAATACTTAGGAATCAATCTAAGAAAAGAAGCAAAAGATCTATACTGTGAAAACTACAGTACTCTAAAAAAAGAGATCGAAGAGGATTTTAGCAAATGGAAAGATATTCCTTGCTTATGATTAGGGAGAACCAACATTTTGAAAAAGAACATACTCCCCAATGCAATTCAATGCAATTTCCATTAAAATTCCACTAGTACATCTCACAAATGTAGAGAAAACTTTCCTAACATTCATCTGGAACCAGAAGAGGTCTAGAATAGCAAAAGCAATCCTGGGAAACAAAGGGAGGGTAGGAGGCATCACAATCTCTGACTTGAAATTATACTACAAAGCTACTGTGACAAAATCAGCATGATACTGGCAATAAAACAGACCTGAAGATCAATGGAACAGGTTAGAAGATGTGGACACAGCTACAAACACTCAAGCACGTTATTTTTACAAAGGGGCCAAACATGTTCACTGGAAGAAAGATAGCCTCTTTAACAAATGGTGCTGGAAAAACTGGCTTTCCACATGCCAAAGACTAGAACTAGACCCATGTCTATCAACATGCACTAAACTAAAGTCAAAATGAATCAAAGATCTAAATATCAAAACAGAAACATTAAGTCTACTGGAAGAGAAAATAGGTAAAACTCTCAAAGACATAGGCATAGGCAGAGTTCATGAACAGAAACCAAACTGCACAGGAAATACTTCAAAGAATCAACAACTGGGATCTCATCTTATTGAAAAGTTTCTGCACATCAAAGGAAATCACCAACAGAGTAAAAGGAAAACCCACAAATTGGGAAAAAATGTTGTCCAACTGCCCCTCAGGAAAAGAACTCCTATGTAGCACACATTAAAAATTTTTAAAAATCAGGCCCCCAAAATTCAAAGACCCAATCTAAAAATGGGCATCTGAAATGAACGCACACTTCTCAGATGAAGAAATACTAAAGGTAAATAAATATATGAAAAAATGTTGAACTTCATCAGTCATTTGAAAAACGCAAATGAAAGCAACACTGAGATTTCATCTCAGCCCACACAGAGTGGCCGTCATTAGGAAATCAACAAATGACAAATGGGGGAGAGCCTGTGGGGAAAAGGGGCCCTTCTCCGCTGCTCGTGGGAGTGTCAGTTGGTGAAACCACCGTGGGAATCGGTCTGGACATTCTTCACAAACCTAGGATTGGAAGTCCCACTGAACCTGGTATTCCCCTTCTGGGTATTTTTCCAGAAGAATTAAAAATGTCACACCACAGCGATATAGGTGCATTTATGTTTATAACAGTGCAATTTGTCATAGCTAAATCTTGGAAACAACCCAAATGCCCATCAATTAAGGAATGGATAAAAAAAGATGGGGTATTTCTATACAATGGAATATTATTCAGCTATAAAAAGATAAATTTGAGGCTTTTATAGTAAGTGGATGCAACTACAGACCATACTCATAAGTGAAATAAATCAGACTCACACGTGGAAACATCATATTTTCTCCCTGGAAGAGGAAACAGTAAATGCAACCCAAAATGTACAATAAATAATAAGAGGGAAAGACACTGCTCAAAAGAAGGAGGAACTGCTATAAGGGAACTAAGAGAAGTACTAAGGCAAATTATATATGTGTGTGTGTGTGTGTGTGTGTGTGTGTGTGTGTGTGTGTGGTATAACTATATTGTTGGTGTCTGATGTTTTTTGGGAACAGTAAGTGATTAAAAGGTTTTTTTTTCTACCATTTTGACCAATTTTGCATGCATGTGTCTGGTAATCTGAGCAATTTATATCACAACAACAATTTACAGTATAACAACCAATGGTGAATTGCTATAATCCTGCCTAGTGCCACTATGCATTGTCTCTAATGTTCTTTTAAATTATTTTTTTCTTATTCTCTTTAATGATTTGATCAATCTTCTATTCTTACATCGGTATTCTGAGCAACTTTGTTGAAGATAACAATATGTAATATAACAACTACTGTTAATCCTTATCTGGTTTGGAACCCTATATCATTTTTAATGTCCTTGCTTTGTGTTGTTTGTATTCTTTTTTTTTTCTTTTCGTTTTTGGACTATTTTCTTTAAAATTAAAAAAAAAAAGAAATCCCTTCCTTTGGTAAAATGAATATCTACTGAATAAAATATATATGCTAGTAGATGTTACTTATGCTCAGATACAGTGTATTCAGAGCATTCTAAGAAAGATCTAACAGTCAGTAGTGATAAAACTATTGCTTTTAAGTAGTTATGAAAGTTGATTAAAATTATGACATTTTGATAATATGTTTAAATTACACAACATAGAAATCAAGAGTAAATCCACTTGAAATTTAAAGGAAAATTTTGCAATTGGATGTCACCTGTTAAGAGACTGTAAAATAAGAAAATAAATATAACCATATTATAATCTTCAAAATCATGGTTGTTGATTTTATAGCATGAATTATTGTAAAAACAGGTAATGGTAGTTATTTGGCTATAGGAGATAATGTGAGTTTAGTAAGTGGATTTAACAAGTATAAAGATATAGCAAAACTAATCAAGGTAATAATCATGTTTGTATGGTGCATACATTTAAAATCATTAGAATTTTAGTTTTTATTTAATTTTATTTACTCATATTAACTCTAAGCTACAGGATTAACAACTCTTTGTACATTTAGGAATTACATTAAGGAGTTCTGGATTTTCTTCTCATATTCTTCCATAGATGAGTTTCAAATCAGGTAGAAATAAAGAAAAGTAGTTTTCAAATATATTTAAGTGCCCATAGAGTTTTCAAACATATTTAAGTTTTCAAATATATCTAATTCCATTACTTAGACCTTTAAATTTGGGGTTGATGTGGGCATGGTTAGAAGTTTAGAAATTTAATGGCAGCATGTTAGCAATGTTTCCATGGCTCAAGATTCTAAACATTTCTGTGAAAATATTTTTGCACATTTGCTTTCTTTCCTTTGGTAAATACAATAACTTGATGAAATGATCAGACCACATGTTTTATGATGATCCATTAATTTGTCTTTTATTTTTATCAGAGCAAAAACACCAGAAATTTTAAAAGTATAATGTGAGGAATTTTATGCATTGTAAAGATTTTCATTTCTTGGTAAAAATATTCCATTTTTTAATTAAATGCCTATACACAAACTCAATAAAAGATTTTAATGAAATTTAAATCATACATGTAAGAAGAGTTTATTTCTCCTTTCACAAAATTATATTAATTATTTAATAAATGAAATAGTTTTAAAAATTTAAATAATTATGGGGAATAGGAAAAATATGCTTGAATAATGTTATTATATTTTTAAATTTGTCATTTCAGACATATCCTATATAATTCTTCTTTGGCCAAAGAACTGCTTCATGTCATCTTAAAAAATGTTATCAACATATTGTATGTTTTAATATATTTAGGTCTAGATATTTTGTTTAAAATTATAAGTAGTATATTCATTTTACTAATTAATAAATATTACAAATTTGATTACTGCTCTGTATCATGAAGTTCTCTCTGAAAGATAATATTTCCTGCATTCAGTAATATAATAAAAATGCTATGCACAAAAGATGTGGATTTTGAAGTCACCACTTCACAAGTTTTACTTCTAGCAGTTTCAAACTGGTTTTCCATTTATGAAACCCTGAACTGTATAAAAAGCAACTTCTTAATTAATCCTCTGCAGGACTTATTTCTATTTCATCCATTAAAGGCTGTTCTCTATAGTAGAGGCAGATTTCTGTACCATAATACTTTAAAAATATTATACCCTACTGCCTAGTTATTAGGATAGCCTGAAGTTATTCTTAAAATTTCATTGTGTGCAATATTTTTCTTCTTGCTATTTTTCAAGGAGTACAGTGGGTAGTGGGAAAGTCAAGTCTCTGGTGGAAAGGACAGGCGTTCAAAATACAATAATTCACCCTTGTTCTCAGTACTTTCACATGTACTGTAGATACAGAAGTATAAAAAAAGTTAACTAAAATTTTAAGCAGGAAAAGAATCAGCCGAATTATTTTTTCTTTATGAATATTGCCAACCTACTGAAGTTTGAAATTTATATTTCACCATAATTTATCCCTCAAATAAAATAAGATAAAGAAATGCAGAAATTGAAAACTCTAACTCAGACATAAGTCCACATCAAATATAGAAAGTATGATTTCTAATACTTTAGGTTTTATGAGCTAAATACATTTCCATCATGTTTTTCTTTCAGAATTGCTTTGGCTTTGCTTTGTTTTTGTCTATGTTTCTGACATTTTGCTTTTGTTCTTTTCTTTTTTGAATCTCTTTCAAATAAAAAAATTACATTCTCAAAATATATTCCTAATTAAATAGATTTTAGGATTGTTTTACATTTAAAAAATATTGAGCATGTAGTACAAAGGTCCCTTCCTCTGACTGTAATATTTTTCCTATTATTTTTATCTGACACCAATAAAGGGTATTTTTATGATGAACTGACGCCTATAAATTATCATCAATTAAAGTCACTGCTTCCTTTACCCTTTCTCACTTTCTGCTAGTGTCTATTTGTGGCCCACTGTCCCACCCAGCATGTCATATCATGTTCATGTTGGAATGTTGCGGTCTTCTTGGATGTGATAATTTCTCTATCTTTTTTTAGTGCTTCCACCATACTAAGGTATTTTAAAATATTCACCCCTGGTGGGATTTACCTGGGCTTTTACACAAGACTAGCTTGTGCTTGTAGATTTTATGATGAAAGATCATACAGGTACCCGGCCATTTTCATCACATCATATTAAGGTACATGTTACCTGATTTGGGATAACTGCTATTAAGTTTGATCCCAAGCTGAGATTTTATGGGAGGTTTCTCCATTATGGGGTCATTTTTTCCCTTTTACATACTGTACCCTTCAAAGAAAATAATTACCTACAGCTCACCAAAGGAGCAGGAAAATTTTATTTCTCTTTTCTTATCTTTCCATGAAATCTAAAATGATGAAATCATTTTTACTCTATAGGGAGTATGTTAGCAAACGCTGAGTTGAATTTCATCTTTAAGCTATAGTCTGGCTACTCTTGATGTATTTTAAACTTTTTTCTATTTATGATAAATTACATGCACATGATATAAAGAAAAGTGTATTAAATTTTATTCCTATGAGTTTTTATCATTACTAACTAAATGCATTTGAGAATGAATTTAAAGTATGATTTTATTCTTTTACATTTATAATTTCATATAAATAATACATTGCAGGTATATTATACAAAGATCTTAGTCATGTTTTAGCTGTTTATGGTCCACAAAATCTTATCTTTTTCTCACTTGATTCTACTCTCATTATCTGTACTTTGCAGTGATTGGATCAATAGAAATATTAGTATATTATTTATAAATAAGATGAGAAAGGTTGAAAATAAGCATTGTGTTCTTAGAAACAGGAAGGGTAAGATAATACTTTGTCTCATATAAATGTTTTATAAGAGAACACTGTTGTTTCCTAAAGCATAGACAACTTGTTCCAACTAAAAATTAAATATGGCATGCTTTAAAACCCAAAAGTTATATGCCTTGCATATCCTTCTTTGAAAATGTATAAAATGTGTGCATTTCCCTGTCTATTAAACTTTTTCAATACTTGAAAATAAAATGTTGGACAGAGCAAGATTCTGCAAGTCTCCAATTAATGGTCTCAGTAGAAACAGGAAGATTTCTGAGATAACATTTTAGCTAGTCAGATGCCGCTTTGAGGTTGTGAAAGAAAATTCAAAGCTTCAAGGGCAATTTATTTATTTATTTATTTTATTATTATTATTTTTTTTTTTTTTTTTGCAGTACTGGGGATCGAACTCAGGACCCTGCGCTTGCTAGGCAAGCGCTTATTCCACTGAGCTATATCCCCAGCCCCGTTCAAGGGCAATTTAAAGACTTTCATAATAAAACAGAAAGATATGACTATTTGCTAAGATTTGAGATTTCAGAGAAAAATACAAGAAACAATTTAGGATGAGGAAAAAGTACATATTTTAAAAATTTATATCTATGTTACTTTTGACTATTGTATCAGCAAATGTTTGAATATCTTTGATGATATTTAATTTTTCATTGAAAATTCTATACTCCAGATGTATATCACTGTTAGAATGTTTCCAATATGCCCTCCTTTGTGTAATTAATTACATTGCAAAACACAAGGTAAACTTGGTTCTATTATGCCAGGGGAAGTTTCAAGCAAGCAGATGATGATGGAAATTAAATGTTAGAATTAAAACACAATTCCTAAAATAGTTCCTGTATATATGATACAATGAAAGAAATGGTATTCATCCCCCTAGAGAACCAATTAAGATTTATAAAATTTAAAACACTATGTTTTAATTAAGCTTCATTTTTTTGTACCAGGAATCAAACTCAGGACCTTGCACTTGCCAGGCAGGTGCTGGTGCCACTAAGCTATATCCCTGGCCCCTAACTAAGCTTCTTAAAACATGAGAACTAGAAGTAGCAAATATTAAAAGCATGTAAAACCATTGCTTTTACTCTCCAAATATGGACTTTACATTTTGATGATAGTATAAGTAGTTGCAAATATATATCAGAATTTTTTTAAAAAATCAGATATATTACCAAATATTTAGACACAAATCATGTAACTCCCTTTTTGGAGCTTCTAAGTATTGATCATTCACACAATTATCAATGTTCACTTACCATTTTTGAGTCTATTAAAAGCCTTCACAGAAGTTTTTAGAAATAATTGATTAAATGAGACCCATCTTATTATAAATAAAAGTAAGATATTATTCCTCTCCATTATCATATTATAATCTAGTTGACGAGTTCGCTTAACGTATTTTAAGTGTCTGAGAAATTCACTATGTAAATTTAATTACATGCTAATCAATATTTTCTTAAATATGAAAACAAAATGCATAATGGAAAACGTGACTGATTTGGAAGCAACTTCATTAAAAATTCATGAGCTTCAAAGACAAAATACGGAGTGAGAGAAACAATTTGTAAATCCAGTCATGACATGTCTAGAATCCTTCTATAACTTTTATTATGCATAATGAAAAGATAAGTAAAGTTTATGAATGAGGAAATTATTTAAACACAAATTCCTCCAAAGAAGATATATAAATGGAAAGAAAACAACACCTGAAAATATATTCAGCATCATTAGGTATCATGGCAGTGAAAAGCAAATCCAAAATGTGAACCACTTCTGCTCCATTAGGTTGAACATTACAATAAATAAATAAATAAATAAGTAAAGTCTGCCACATTAATATTAAAAAGGATATGAAGAAATTTAAATAACATAATTTTCTATTAGAAATGTAAAACGATGTAGACACTTTCAAAAAATATGATAGCTGCTAAAACAGTCAAAAGAGCTGGATGTTGATGCCACGCACTTGAAATCTCAGCACTTGCAGAGTTTGAGCCAGTAGGATCACAAATTTGAGCATAGGTTGGGCAACCGAGCAACCTATCAAGAACCTGTCTTAGAAGAAAAACCAAACAGGGCTGTGGATAAAGCTCAGTTCAAAGTTACTGGGGTCAATCCTCAGTAGAACATACACACACACACACACACACACACACACACACACACGAAGTTAAACACAGACTTAACATATGACTCAGTAATGTCACTCCTGTGTCTATGCCTCAGGAAAAAAAAAACTATTTAAAATTCTAAAATAAAA
This sequence comes from Dinomys branickii, assembly GCA_004027595.1. Lineage (NCBI taxonomy): Eukaryota > Metazoa > Chordata > Mammalia > Rodentia > Dinomyidae > Dinomys > Dinomys branickii. Next base: position 153,638 of record PVLD010001379.1, read on the forward strand.
AAAATAAATAAATAAAATTCTAAAATAGATGCTCATTCTATTAACCATGAAAGTCAAATTCATTTGGGTGGGGGAAGCAATGTTCATCAATTTACATAAATATAAACAAAATATGGCCCATACATTGGTATGGTGGAATATTATTTGTCCATGGAAAGGAATATACTAGTTCTTACCCTAACTTTGATGATCTTGAAAACAGTGTACTAACAGAAAGAAGCCAGACCTGATCTACATATTATGTGATTCTCTTCACAATCAGCATATAGGATAGCGATGTATGACAAAAATAGTTTAAGCTGCTTATAGGTAAGACAAAGCTGCTGCAGTAAATGGAAGTGATTGATAATGTGTATGAATGATAAAATATTCTAAAATGTATAATATTAATGATTGTATGACTATAAATGTAGTAGATAATTAAATTTCATAGTTTACATAGATAGACTTTAGTGTATGTGATTGCTATCTCCATAGAACTTTCACAAAACTATGTCCAAGCCAGAAACACCAACAGAAAAATCTAAAGTCATATTCTGGAGGAGATTTTGAAATTCCAATTTCTCAACTGTAGGGACTCTTAGTCTCTCAGAGTACCCCTGGGAGGAATGGTAGCAGGAATGGAGAAAAGACAGAGAAGAGACAAGAGTTGGGGCAGGTGGAGGCCTCTTTACCTGATGGGTAAGGGGACGTGAAGAACAGCACTAGCGGTGTTTATTTATACCTTTGCAATGTTAGTATCATGAGACACAAGGTTGCCTAGTGACTAGTGACTGCATTGTCCAGTCAGGATGCTTTTCTCAAGACTAATATAGCTTGACTGTTTTAGGTACCGTGGCTCTGCCCTGCCCTCACACATAAAACAAATTAACAGCTCCCACTGTTCACAATCTCTCTCTTCTCTGTTTTGTAAATGATGGGTATTTAGATGAAGCTGGAAAACCTGTGCTTGCAGAATACAGTCCAAATATCCATAACAGTGGTCAATTACTCGTTTAGCTTCCAACTATCAGAACTTGTTGGTGACTTGAACATTTAGAGCTAACATATTGCTATGACATTGGCTTTTATACATCTTGTGGTTAAATTTTTTGCTGGATGTTCAAGACCAAGCTAAGGCAAGACCTGTATTAATCAATTTTAATTTCTTGGTATGTATCAACGTCAGTTAAGTCTCCTCAGGGATCACCTTGGAACCAAATACCACACTTGTAGATCTGTCAGTGTTGGCTATCTGGATGAATCATGACCATTGCTTGACCAACTTGCTTTCTGTGAAAGCTTGAGATGTATTTTTTTCTCCTGCTGTCGTTCCTTAGGCATACTACACATTTTAAATCACTTTCCTCTTTGGCCCCATGATCTCCTTGATTAGAAAATTAGGGATACAACTGAATTATAGTATGTCACAGTAGAGGTTGTCTTATATCCTGGGTCCTCATTGACCTCACAGGGCTAGGGCCAAATATGTGGTATCCTCTTAGCTCAATCCATCTCTAATTTTTGGTATCCAAACCTCAGTTGTTAACAGAAAGAAGATTAGTGACATCATGCTCTAAGAAGGACAGTAAGTTTAATATTACTATCTTATCTCAATATCAAACACCTTAGAACATGAACTATAATTTTTCTTTTATAACAATCATGGTTATCAGAATATTTAAATCCTTATAGAATGTTAACAGACAACACATATTTTTATACAGAAGTTTAGAAATCAAAACCATATATAACATTGCTGCATGACAATGATGATCACATTTTATGACACACTTAAATTTTCATTTTGACATAACATAACACTTTTAACCAATCATCTCTCTAATATATAAGAAGGTTTTATCTAATTTGCTGTGTTTTAATGGAATGTACATCACAATTTTTTGTTAAAGGCTGAGGCCTGAATCTGAAAGAAGGCCTTATCACTAAAAGCAATCTTTGCTTTACATTTCAGAAGACCTGTACACCTGAATCATGAATATATTTAATACACCTTGAGACTAACACTAATAAATTACCATACACATGTAAAAACTTTTGTTTCTTAATTTAGTTTTCTATCAAAAGCATCTTTTATGAGAAAGCCATATTGTAATTTTTCCTAAAAAGTTTTATCTTTTGACCCATGACCAAATTATTGGGGGTTGTCTCTCAAGGAAATATTGAGATTATTGGGTCATCCTTATTAATGAACAAAGGTTTGCCACCCCCTCTATTCATCAACTGGAGTCCTGTCCAATGATTTCTCTCTACTCTGAGGAATTTTTGATTATCTTTATTTTTTAGTGAACTGTTGGTAAACTAATTTTGATATCACTTAGACCAGCTGATAACTCAGGTTATCATACTTTTAAGTCTATGACCCAAATTGCATTGTACACAAATGATAAAAGAAAAATTGTTGAGCTCAAATAAAAAGACAAACAGCTGTATATGGAATGATAAACAGACAAATAACAAGTACACAGAAAAAACAAGCATGTTTACAAAATCAGAGTACACTCAAGTATTTTTTTTACTAAATTGAATCACAGTAGCTCTATTGCAATTTTAGAAATTAATAATTATAAATAGACAAGTCAGATTTTGTTGTTTATCAATCAGCAGAGATCTCATCAGAAACATTTGGAAGGAACACAATCTTTTATCTACAATTAATGTACACTTTTTATATTTTATTTTGTCTTAAGAACACTGGCAACATTTAGTTCAATAATTCTTATAAACATTATCACCTATTTAGACATTTGATTTCCACTTTTGTTGCCATCTCCTGGGCATTCTTCAATTCCTTCAATAGGCTCCAAGTCGAATCTAGTCTCATTATTGTCAATTTATTCTTCAGGTCTGGTTTCATGATGCAGCCAGACAGGATGCTCTAGCAAAACACAAACACATATTTGACCACAAATTAGCTTTATTTGTTTCACAGGACTGAATTATCTTTCTGCTGCTGTACTTCCAGCTTTTGTAAAATTTTCAAAATTTTAATAGTATATTCTGGCAAGTGAAATCTGTTATGAGATGTAAATTTTGTGGGGAAAGAGTCCCCCTTTTGTTTTTGTAATCCAATTTTCATCATACAGTGTGTGTGTTGAACAATTTTTTGACCTTGAGGATTATAAGGAATCCCTGTGGTAAGGGGAACATGAAAACTTTTATAAAACTTTTAGAAAGCATCACTAGTATATGCTGAGCTATTTTCTGTGGGCAATGAAGGACACTTTACAGGCATCCAAATAATGTGCAATGACATGTTTGGCCACTTTACCAATGTAGGCAGATGCAAAAATAAACACTGAGGTACTGTCTACTGAAACGTGGACCCAGCATAAAGAACCAAATTCAGGAATATGACTGACATCTGCCAAAGATGATTGAATTGTAGCCTTCAGGAACTGACCCCCATGAAAGGTGAGGGAAGGTATATTGTACATGAGGAACATGGTTTACAAATTTCTTGGGGCTGTTCCCTGGTCAAATGGAACTGTTTGCCTACGACACAAGCATTTTAATGCAATGTGGGATGAGAAGCAGAAGTCTGTTGAGTGGTATCCTAGGCAGTAACAGTGACAGCACCCAGCAGTCTGTCTCCAGCAGCGTTCCCCTCAGGGTGAGGTCCTGGCGATCGGTAATGAGAATGTATATGACCAATAAAACAGGAAACATGACATGACCATATGACAACTTGGAGAATGTGAATTAGATAAAGAAGATCTTTGTGTAGTGGCAGTTTCGATGTGGCACATCACACTACAGATATAAGCACTGTTTGAGAAGAAGTTAATTGCAATTGGTGAATGATCTTGCAAGGTCTGTATGACTGCTTGTAATTCAGTCTTTTGTGCAGAAGAAAAACTCATATTTTGTATTCTGGAAGAAGAGGCCATTATATAACCTCCCTTACTCAAAGGTGCCCCATCTGTGAAGATAGAGATGCCTCCTGCTCTCGGGACTGGGCTTATTTTTGAAGGGAAGACAAAGGGTGTGAGGAAATCAAATTGAATTAATTTGTCTGAGGACAATGAGAATTAATAACACCAGAGAAAGAGCCCAAAAGCTAGATAGATCTCATTATTATTGCCAAATAAAGTCTGAAAATGATTTTAGATTGATCTAAACAGTTTGGGGTAAATTGTCTTTATTGGAATAGGTAACACAAATATAAAGAAATTATCATAGCTTGTACCCATTGGAGGCCACCACCAGGCCTGCCATTATTTAAATGGGATGTCAGAATCAAGTGACTTGTTTAAACCCCACTGCTTTTAGATTGTCCTAGAAACTTTTATATCTGTTTGTAAAATACTAAAGCTTTTCTATACCAATTTAATTTAGGACAGTAAAATGGGGCAATCAACCTCACTGGAAATCAGGAGAACAACAAGGAGTTATAAAACCTTTGAAATGGGAAGCATGTTCTGTATATGCTGTCCAAAGACTGTATTTAAAGCAAGACTGTTTTATTAGCTATCTAATCAAAAAGGAGAATTTTTTATTATAAATCTAATAGACCAAAGCTATCACTGACAAAGGGCAAACTTTTATCTATGGGAATTATTATTGCATTTTATTCTTTTATATGTAATCTTTTAATTATCTCCATTAATGTAAATCTTATTTTAAAAATAAAAGAAGGAAAGCATATTAATAGACAGACATCCCCTTATAATATAGCATGAGAACAATACCAGCAGTACAGAGTTACAGACAAAGTAGTAGGAAATTATCAATGATTGTTGTATTACGTATTTATATCTGCAAAGTGGTTTCTTAGGAGAGCAAACAGAGACATGCAAGTTTGCTCAAATAATTAATCATTGACTGTTTCTTTCAGTAAAGTGATAGAAGTCAATAGTTCAACTATATTAGCTATCCTGTATATACATACATACATAATTTTCCTTTATACGTACAAAATTTCCCTTTCTTTTCTTTCTCTTTTCACTTACCCAAGTTGCTCTTTACTTTTGAGCATGTTCTTTTCATTTCACAATGCCTGTCCTACCTCCTAATTTTTATTAACTTTTTCAGGTTCTTACATTAGTGAGACACTGTGTTGCTTACACTTGGAGGTCTTTATTTCACTTAAGAATATGCTCTCTAGTTGTGACCACTTACCTGTAAAAGCCTCGAGTTTATCTTTCTTTATAGCCAAGTAATATTCCATTATATAGAAGTACCACAGATTTTTTTATCCATTCCTCAGGAGATCGATATTTGGGTTGCTTCCCCAATTTACCAATTATAAATTGTACTGCTGTAAACATGGGTGCACATATGCTGCTGTGATATGATGTTTTCAGATCTTCTGGGAAAATACCAGGATCAAGAATGGCTGGGTTAAGTGGGACCTCCAGATCTACTTTGCTGAGGAATCTCCAAACTGATTTCCACAGTGGTTTTGTAAGTCTCTATTCCCACCAGAAGTGGAGAAGAGATCCCATTTCTTCACAGCCTCACCAGCATTTGTTATTGGTTGATTTCTTAATGACAGCCATTCTTACTGGGGTGAGAGGAAGTCTCAATGTTTTTTTTTTTTCCAGTACCAGGGATCGAACTCAGGACCTTGCACTTGCCAGGCAAGCGCTTATGCCACTGAGCTATACCCCCAGCCCCTCAATGTTGTTCTAATTTGCATTTCTCAAATGACTAAATATGTTGAACATTTTCTCATGTATTTATTTTCTTTTTGTATTTCTTTATCTGAGAAGTGTGTGTTCATCTCAGATGCGCATTTTTGGACTGAGCCTTTGAATTTGGAGAGGCTGATGTTCTTTTAATTCTTTATATGTTCTAGATAGACCTTTGTCTGAGGAACAGTCAGCTAAAATATTTTCCCAGTTGGTGGATTCTCTTTTTACTCTGCTGGTGATTTTTTTAGACATGCGGAAACTTTTCAGTAGGATTAGATCCCAGTTGTTGATTCTTTGAAGTATTTCACATGTGGTTTGGTTTTTTTCATGGATTCTCTGCCTAGACTTATGTCTTCGAGGTTTTTACCTACTTTCTCCTCCAATATATTTAGTGTTTCTGTTTTAATGTTAAGACTCGTGATCCATTTTGACTTGAGTTTGGTACATGGTGATAGACTTGGGTCTATTTTCAGTCTTTGGCTGGTGGCAAGCCAATTTTTCCAGCACCATTTATTAAAGAGGCTATTAGTGAGTTTGTTTGGTCCCTTTGTCAAAGAATAGGTGGCTGAGTGTGTTTGTGGTTGTGGTTGCATCTTTCAATCTGTTCCATTGGCCATCTGGTCGGTTTTTTAGTGACTACCATGTTGATTTTATTACAGTATCTTTGTATTATAATTTCAGGTATGGGATTGTGATTCCACCTGACTTGTATTTGTTACCCAGAATTGCTTTTGCTATTCTGGATCTCTTCTGGTTCCAGATGAATTTTAGGAATGTTTTCTCTAGATCTGTCAATGGTAGTTTGATGGGAATTGCATGGAATCTGTACAATTTGATAGTATGGCCATTTTCACAATGGTGGCTCTTCCTATCCATGGAAAAGGAATGTTTCTCCATTCATTGAAATCTTCTTTGATCGCTTTTTTCAGAGTACTTTAGTTTTCATTCAATAGATATTTTACTACTTTTGTTAGACTGATTCCTAATTATTTCAATTACCTGGATGAGATTGTGAAAGAAATGCTTCCCTAAATTTTTCTCTCAGTCTCTTTCTTGTTTTTGTATAAGGATGTTATTGATTTTTGGGTGTTGACTTTGTATCCAGCTAAACTGCTGAATCTGTCAATTAATTCAAGGAATCTTCTTGCATAGTCTTGGGGTTTTCCATGTAAAGTATTGTGTCATCTCAAAATAGTGATAATTTCACTTTTTATTTTCCTATCCTTATTCCTTTTATTTCTCTCTCTTGTGTAATGGCTCTGGTTAATTCTTCCAGAACTATGTTCTACATGCATGGTAACAGCAGACATCCTTGTCTTGTTCCTCATTTTAAAGCAAAAGTTTTCAGCATTTGTCCATTTAGTATGATATTGGCTTTTGGTTTTTCATAGATGGCTTTGATCAGATTGGGGTAAAGAGCATCAATTCCTATTTTCTGTAGGGTTTTTTATCATGAATGCATGCTGGACTTTGTCAATAGCTTTTTATTCATCTATTGAGATGATCATGTGGGTTTTGTCTTTGACTCTATTGATATGTTGTATAACATTAATTGATTTGTGAATATTGAACCATCCCTGCATTCCTGGAATGAATCCAACTTGGTCATGGCATATGATTTTCCTGATGATTTGCTGCCTTCTATTTGCTAGTATCGTATTGAGTATCTTTGCATCTATATTCAGTATGGAAAGTGGTGTGTATCTCTCTTTCTTGGTTGGGTCTTTCTCTGGTTTTGGTATCAGTATAATACTTGCCTCCAGAAATGATTTAGGGAGAAGTGCTTCCTTTCCAATTTCATTGAAGAGTTTGAGGAGTTTTGGTAATAAATTTTCTCTGAATTTCTTGTAAAATTCTGCTGTGAATCCATCAGGGCCTGGGAATTTTTTTGTCAGTAATTTCTTAATTACATTTTCAATCTCATTAATAGATATTGGGTTGTTGAAGAATTTTATATCTTCTTGAGTCAACATTGGTAATTTGTACTATCTAGGAATCTGTCCATCTCTTCTGTCTTTTCTATCAGAGTAAAGATTTTCAAAGTAGGTATTAATGATCTTGGGAATTTCTGAAGGATCTGCAGTGATTTCATCCTTTTCATTCCTTATTGCATGAATTTGAATTTTTCCTTTCTTTTTTTGATAAGGTTGGCTAGGCGTTTATCAGTTTTATTTATTCTTTTAAAGAACCAGCTCTTTGATTCATTTATTTTTTATAGGGTTTTCTTCATCTCAATTGCATTAATTTCTGCCTGGATCTTTATAATCTCCTCCCTTCTTTGTGTTTTGGGCTTGACTTTTTCTTCTTTTTCTAAAAGTTTGAGGTGAAGCATTAGGCTATTTATTTATTCTTTCTCTATTTTCCTTATGTGTGAATTCACCACTATAAATTTTCCTCTGAGGACTGCTTTCATTGTATCCCACAGAATCCAGTAGATTGTATCTAATGTTTTTGTTTGTAGGTATTTTTTAATTTCTTCTTTATTTTGTTCTGTGACCCATTGGTTGTTCAGGAGGTTGTTATTTAATTTCCAAGTGTTTATAGAGTTCCTTTTTTTATTGCCAATTCCATTGCACTGTGGTCAGGTAATATACATGGGGTGATTTCAGTTCTTTTGTATTTATGTAGGTATGCTCTATGGGCTAGAATGTGGTCTATTTTAGAGAAGGTCTCATATGCAACTGAGAAAAATGTATATTCTGATTTTTTGGGCTGGAACACTCTTCATATATCTACTAAGTCCATTTGTTCACAGATTTGGTTCAGGTGTGTTATGTCTTTGCTGATTTTTTGTCTAGTTAAGCTGTCTCTTTGCATCAAGGTGGTGTAGAGGTCCCCTATTACAATAGTGTTATTAATTATTTGGTTTTTCATGTCTGTTAAGATTTGTCTTATATACTTTGGGTCTCTGATATTTGGTGCATACATGTTTATGATTGTTGTTTATTCCTCTTGCATTTTTCCCCTAACAAGTATGTAATGGCCTTCTTTACCTCTTTTGATTGTTCTCGGTTTGAAGTTTACATTGTCTGCAAACATAATAGCTACTCCTGCTTTTTTCTGGTTTCCTGTTGCATAGAGGATTATTTTCCATCCTTCAACTTTCAGTCTGTGGATGTCTTTTTGAGTAAAATGTGTTTCCTGTATACAGCATATCATTGGATTTTGTTTCTTAATTCACTCTGCCAGTCTGTTTCTTTTGACTGGTGAATTGAGGCCATTTACATTTATGGTTATAACTGATACATAGTGGCTTATCATTGACATGTTATTTATTTGCTGTTGTTTTCCTACTTTTTCTACCTGCTTAATTGCTTGCTCTGCTTGAGGGTTTCTTTTTATTTTTGTTCTTGAAATTGCAGTCTCTCTCTTCTCTGTCTAGAATGTCTTTTAGTAATTTTTATAAGGATGAGTTGGCACTCTTGAAGTTCTTCAGTTGCTCTTTGTCATGGAGATATTTTATTTCTCCATTACACTTGAAGGATAGTTTTGCAGGATATATCAATCTTGGCTGGAAGCTGTTTTGTCTTAGGACCTGTAATACTTCACTAAAAGCTCTTCTTGATTGGATGGTTTGTGTTGAGAAGTCTGCCATGATTATAATGGGCTTTCCTTTTAGGTGACCTGTTTCTTTTATCTAGCAGCTTTTAATATTCTATTCTTTTCCTGTAGACCTGGTATCTTGATTATTATATGTATGGGTGTAGTTTTATTATGGTTATGACTAGTAGGAGTTCTCAAAGCATCATTTGTTTGTATCCCAGGTTCTGTCTCCATGCTTGGGAAATTTTCCTCTATTTTTTCTACAAATATTCTTTTTATGTCATTTGTGTCACCTCCTGCTGTTTCATTGACTCCTATCAGTCTGATATTGTTTCCCTTTGCCTCATATTGCAGCTGTTGAATTGATTTTTCCTGGATCTTTGCTGATTTTAAGAGCTCCTTTCTTTCATGATCATTAGCTGCCATTCTGTCTTCAAGAACTGAAATTTTATCTTCAGCTTAATTCAGGCAGTTTTGCAAGCTTTCAATGGAAGTTTGATTTCCTGAAAATTTCTTTGAATCTGTTTCATGTGTTCTAATTCAGTCCTATTTTGCTCATGCAATGTTTCCATCCATTGCCTATGTTCATCTATTTTTTCATCTGTTTCTTCTCTAGATGTGCTGAGCAATTTTTATTATTATTGTTGTTTCATTTTTGCCTGACAGATTATTTCTGATCTGACCCTTTCTGTGGCCTGATGGATTTATTTCCTTAATTCCATTACAATCATTTCACCAATTTCAGGTGTGTGTTTACCAAGTTCTCCTATGCCAATGTCTCCTGGACTCATCCTAAGTGGGGTGGTGCTCTGAGATTGTGTTTTAGTCCTTCATCTTGTCCTGTTTCATTCCAGCTGCAGAACGCTCAATCTTCCTCTTCTCTGAAGCTCAGCAATGGTCTCTAGTGGTCCTAGTTTTCGTGGTGGTCTTGCCTGCCCCTCAGTGTCCACTGAGATACACTGTTCTGTCTTGGATCTTCCCAAAGATGGTAAAGTATACCTACTTCTCCCAGGTCTCAGATGCGAACTGTGATGTCAGTTGATGGCAGACTGTCTCATCCAGTGTCCCCTTGCAGCTCAGGGCACACGTATGACTCAGAAGTAGGCTGCACTGTTGGCACAATCAGGGATCAATCATCCTGTGACCCCAGGCAGTTTAGGGTGTAGGCAGAACCCAGATGTGAATTGCAAGGTCAATAGTTTCTGAAGCACCTGATTCCATATCTCCAGGCAGCTCAGGGTCTGCACAGGAGCCTGATGTTGGCTGTGCTGGTGGTGATCAGGGGCTGCCTGTGTCTGTGACCTCCAAGTCAGGGTGTAAGTAAAGCCCAGATGCAAACCATGGTGATAGCATTTCATGCACCCCCTGCATTAGTACCTCTGGCGGCCCAAGATATGTGCAGGGAGGGCCCAAACACAACCCGCGGTGTTACCAGCTCCTGGGTCTCATGAGTCAGGACCTACTGTCTGCTGGAAACAGCCCTTTAAACTAATCACCTTAAAGGGAAAATGTAAAGGCTTCTTTTTAGCGTCAACTGTAATGGAGTGAGAGACAAAAAAGTTCTGTTCCCTGTGAGACTTTATTCTCAGTGACCCAGCAATTACCTGGGAGGCTCTATTTCCTGCTGAATGGCCCTTTGCATCCCTCTAGGAGAGCAATCTAGCACCTTTGTTATTGCAGACCTCTAGCTGCCGCTCCCAGAGGCCATCTACCCTCCTATCAGCTTGAAAATGTTTTCTTCTTTAAAAAATCGATTTTGTCTTTGAAATCAAAAAGTGTCACCAAATCCTTGGATTCCTTGTTTTTAAGTTTATTTATAATTTTTAAGATTTTTATGAAGGGAAGAATGATGAATTGAGTGATGTGAGAGTATGGGGTGATTTAAGCAATGCTTTAAGTAATTGATTTTCCCTTTATAGTCTGAGTCAATGACAGCAGGCAAAACCGGAAGACTTCTTTGCAGCCTCTGGCTGTAGCTTCTGCTCTGTAGTCTCAGGCCTGAGCGAGCTGCTACCAGTACCTCCTGTCTCTGTACAGGGAATTGGCACCTTCAGCCACACTCCCCTCCCCAAGTGATGCTGGCAGGTGGGCCCTGCAGCTGTAGACTGGTTGTCACTGCTGCTCTAGGCTCCTACTCTGACAGTTGGGTGTCCCATTTTTGTCTGGATTTTCAAGTGCAGTCACTGTTTTGAGCTGAATGAATTTTCACTGCCAATAATGTCTGCAGCAAATGCCGCAGGGAGAGTCAAGCTATGACACAATCATATCTTGCCTGTTTGGTTCTGGGTGCACCTGGCTGTAGTTGGTGGCATGTGCCAACTGCTGTGGCTGGATCAGATGCACAAGTGGCTGAGAAATCCCAGCCACTGAGAAATCCCACATAATCTGCATATATGTGTCTGCCTAAGACCAGAGCATGGGGCTCTCTTTGTACCAGGTTTGCAGCCCTACCCCCAGCAGCACCATAACATTCTTAACTAGTTGCACAGAACTTAAAAGAACTTTTTCTTTTTTCATCTAATTGAGAAAAGCTAAAGAGTTTAAGTTCTACTAGTGGTACCTTTATTTTTCCCTTCTTTTCACACTGGGGAGTTGACTTTAAAATAGTACTCCACACTATGTCCTTCGTGGTGGTCTGAAAAAGCAAGTCAAATACAGGAACCAAGACAACAAGAGACATTTATATATATACATCTGTGGTTCTTGAAACTCTATTTGACCCATTTTAACTAATAGCAACTAGATATCCCTTTCAGCATTTGGCTTCTTTGAAGCCTATTCTTCCTGGCCTTAGAGGGCCATATGCCCACCCTTTGGACTTGATGTGCCAGTACGCAGGCACTCCAGGGCTGAATGCTGGTTCCACCGGTGTGCTCCCCACCCTGTCACGCTCACTTTGGAAATATTTCCACAACTCTTATTCTCTTGCCGGGTGTCTTGCTCAGGCACCAAAAGTTGGGACTCATTGTTCTCTCAGTGCACCCCGGGGTGGAAAGGGTAGCAGGAATGGGGAAAAGGTAGACCAGAGTAGGTCTGGGTCAGATTGAAGCCTCTTTACCAGACTGGTAAGAGGACCTGAACAACAGCAATAGGGATGTTTAGTTGTACCTTTGCAAAGTTAGCATCATGAAATTCAAGGTTGTCTAACAACTAATGACTGAATTTTCCAGTCAGGATGCTTTTCTCAAAATTGAGGTAGCTTGATTGCTTTAGGCATTGTGGCTCTGTCCTGCCCTCACACATATGACCAATCTCCAGTTTCAGCCACTCCCAACACTCAGTTTTTATGAGAATTAAGTAATAAGTCATTGATACATATCAATTATCTTTTAAAAAATATTTATTTGTCTATTATTTATTTTGGTTACCAGGAATCTAATTCAGGACCTTGTGTTTGCCAGGCAGGTGCTTGTGCCACTAAACTATATCCTGGGCTCCATGTTAATGATTCATATAGCTAAAATTATCTATCAGGAAATACATAAATTGGATGTACTATTCAGAGCATGATTTAAAAGTGAATATTTCATTAAAGATATTAATATGATGCATGGTACATGTACAAATACATAAATGATTCTGACAAATCATAAAGGAAATTTTGTAACTCTTAAAATTGAATAAGCAGTGCTATACCTCTAAACTTTTATATTACTTCTAAAATAATACTTCCAGAGAATTTTAGTGTTATACTTTTAAAAGTACATAGTTGAAAAATGTTATTTAAAAACATCCCAGAAAAGAAGCATGAAAGAAAGTTAAATATGCAAACTTAAAAAATAAAACAAATCTATAGAAAAATGGAATACAGAAGACTAAAACTAAATAAAGTTTATTCTTGTAAAAGACTAACAAAATATACAATATGAGAAACATAGAACTCACCAAAAAAAATTTCCATAGAATATGTAAGAGAAAGAATAAAATATCAAAATTTTACCTTTACTAATTTAGATTCTTTCTCCTTTCAGCATCATGCTGTTGTCGTTACTGCTTCTATTTACGTAGTTGTCAGGTACATGGTAGAAAGGCAACGCCCCTGCCATGTGTGTATTCAACGTCAACATTGAATTTGCTCTTGCTCAGTGAATGTGAGCAGATGTGGCATTTGTCAATCTCAGTGAAAGGGTGTGGAAGTCATTTCAAAAATTACCATATAACTTTCTTTTCCACAGGAAACATGAAATATGCATCAGAAAAATATATATAAAACTGGAAAATACAGCAAGACTGAAATTAGGGAAGACATGCATTTTGTACTGTAGAAACAAATATTTAGCAAAATCATCTGCAACAAATATACAGTGTTGTTGGACAAAAAGTTTAAAAGCACTATACAGGACTCTATGTGGGGTGTGTGTGTGAGTGTGTGTGTGTGTGTGTGTGTATGTGTGTGTGTGAGAGAAAGAGTGTGTGTTAATGGGGATTGAACCCAGGGATCTTCCACAAAACTATACCCCTAAACTTTTTTTTTAAATGTGCAGTTTTCTAAATGTAGAGATAATAAGTACTTCTAAAATTTCCATAGTAACATGAAAGATCCATTGCTTTTAACTTATCCTTGCAAATAGCTAGAATTACAAGAATGCACTACTGTACACAATTTGTTCATGGCTCTGAAGGAAAAACCTGAAGCACATTAACAATTGTTGAAATCAATGGACAGTCACATCTATATGTTTATATGTAAAGATAGCTACAACCACCGAACTATAAATTTAGTGCAATTTTACTTGAAATTTGGATTTGAAAGCGGATTTTTCTTTATAAAAGTTGACAAACAATTCTAGACATTTGTGTAAAAAATTTCAGGCCAAAAATAGTAAGTCAACCAAGTTCCAAAACCTACAAATTGAATAACTTGCTCAATAGGACAATCACCTATTTCATGATATACAGAAGAGACCAAGTATCTAGAATCAAAGTAAAATTTGCACAAATTTCCACATTACACATTGTGTCTTGTGTCTAGATTCCCCCCAAAACCATGCAGTCATAGGTGGGACTTTTTCAGAGGTGGCTGAATCCAGAGAGTATGATTGACTCATGGTACAATGATGGAATTCCGTGTGGTGATTAACAAGTCAGCCCACTGACTGGTTTTGAACTGCCCTATTCCTGGGTACAATATAAGGGACAGAAATAGGCTTGGCATTTCCCTTGTTGCTTTTCTACCTTCTGCCCACCTTACTTTTTCTCCTCTGTAGTTCCTGTCTGCCATGCCAACCGTCCTTGGAGCCAGCCAACTATGGACTGAAACCTACATGAACTGTGATGCAAATAATCCTTTCATCCTTTAACTTGAAATGTTGGATATTTTATTTGAGCAACAGGAAAAGAAATTAAAACATTACACAATTTAAACTTGACATGAAACAAATGTTATAATAGGGCAGAGTTGAATAATTTTTTTTTTTTTTTTGTGGTACTGGGGATCGAACTCAGGACCCTGCGCTTGCTAGGCAAGCGCTTATTCCACTGAGCTATATCCCCAGCCTGAACAAAATATTAAATAAATTATGTACAAGTTACATTTTAACAAAATAGAAAAACATAACACATATAAAATGAAAGACTGCACTACTTCAAAATGGAGCAAAATCATCTTTGTTCCCTCAGGGAAAGAAAGGTTTTGTAATTTTAAATAAAAATATATGTGTGGATTATGATAGTTTACTAATTGTTATGGCTGTGTCTGTATGTCCCCTCAAATCCTCATGCAGACATGGGGAGGGCGTATAGAGTTTTGATTGATTGGGTTTGAGTGCTACACCTGCTGTGGGGCAGATAATTGTCATACGTAAGTGAAAGAGGCTTGCTTTCCCACCGCTCCTCAATTTTGTTCTTGTTACTTTGCTGTGTTCCACAGCCATGAACATTCGCCCTCTGCCTTGTGCACTCTGCCTTGGAGCCAATCAAGTATGGACTGAAACCTGCACAAACTGTAAGCTAAATGAACCTTTCCTTCCTTCATTTTGGGTGTCAGGTATTCTGTCTCGGCAAGGAGAGAAAAGTAACCAAGACACTAATTTAGTAAACAACTCCTAAACATCACATTATTTTAAGTCAGTATAAGTTATAAATAAAAACAGGATATTTTTAATGCTTACTTATAAGCAATGAAGAAGCGTTTATAAAAATGCACTCATAGTTAGGAAAGATACATAAAAATTCTTAGCAATGACAGGAGAGAAAATCAGCCAATTAAAGAAGCAAATTATATGAAAACAGTTCATAGAAGAATGGAATAGGAAGTAAATTTCCTGCCAAGACTGTGGAATTGCCACAAATTATTGGCCTTCTTCTTAAGACTAATGTATTGTGAGTATTTCAAGGGAAAAAGTAAAAGATAGAGATAACAGTAAGAATTTCCCAGGGAGACCTGTTTTCACAACTGTATTTGATAGGAGAGTAGTGATAACAGTTTGACTTGGTCAGTAGCTGGTCTCTCATGGTCATGCATGTCTGTCAGTCTGGAGTACTGAAAAAGGTGTTAAGCTTCACCAGAATTGCTTGGGACAGTCACTGCCTGCCCTGCAGATGCCAGGTTACTCTTACTGCTACTTCATGAATTTAAACAGTAATAACGGGATAAAAGCAAAGACATGGTAAGGAGATTAAAATAGAGGGAGGAAACTGACAAGAATTGATTTATTCTCTATATAGATATTCATACAACTAAAAATAAAACAAAATTTATGTTGTGGTTAAAACTTGAAATCCTATTTATTACTATTCGTTTTCCTAAATTTGGGAAATTATTTATGTTATCTTTTTTAATTACATTTTATGTTAAATTATTAGGGAAATTTACTTTTAATTAATTATTTTTATGGGTGCAGTTATATTATTAGAGAAAATTATTTTACTAATTATTTTGATAATTTAATTAGTAAAATGATGTTGCAATTCAAAGCCAGTGTTCATTTATTACTTACTTGCTGAACAAATGTTTTGCTAAGTTAGATTTATTCATTCCTGAATGAACACTGCGATATCATAAATAGTCTCAGTGGCACATGTTTAATTGATAATGGCTTAAATATTAAGTATTCCTCCCTCATTTCCTTTCATAGAAATCATTCTATCTGCTCCAATTGTTTCTTTCAAATTAATTTTAAGAGTGGTCACTTTTTCTGAGTGGTCACATTTTAAGAATCCTCTTAAAAGGATCCTCTTAAAGTGTGTTTGGAAGTACTAGATTTATAATTTTAGAAGGCCTTTATGGAATTAGAACTTTACCCTGTGCTAGAAGCACTGAAGTAAAGGACCAGGTCCGTGCATGATTAAGAGCTTATTTGAAATTTCATCCAGAAACTGATTTTTTAACTGAAATCTCAAGATGAATAATTCACATAAATATTGATTTTTTGTTCTTTGACTTTATATCTGGGTACTTTGGTGAATCTTATTTTCTAGCTATAATAGCTTTCAATTGATTTCTCTAAGGTTTTTAAGTAGATTTTTATTTTAATATGTCAAATGTTAATCATGGAAATTTTCATCTTTTCCAGTGTTAATTAGCCGCATTTCCATGGGACAACTAGCTCACATTACTGATTGTGGCCATCACTTTCATACTCACGCCCTTATCTGGACCTTGTCAGGTCATTTATCTACAGTTGAGCTTCAGTTAACATCACTGCGTTCCGGAGTGCTCTTTGTTGACTCTACACTGTGGCTGAATCTATTCCTCTGAACCAAGTAATTTTGTCTAAGAAATATTTGAGAAAGTGTTTGAATTTAGGATTTCATAGAATAAGTAATTGTGGGTTCTTTAGGAGAAGAAAACTTGTTGATTTTCTTCCTTTCGTATTTCAATAAATAAAACATGTTATTCAATATTAAATACACCTGGAACAGGCTTTTGGTCAGTCTGCATGAAAATGGAAACAAATAAATATTAGATGTTTATAATTAGTTTGGAACTTGTCCTCTATCTGTGTGAGACTCATCTTGCAAAGCCTCAGCTGTGTGTACTTTATAGATTAAACTTTATGAACACAATTTTTGCTGGTTTGGGATGTTAAAATTAACAATTCCAAAAAGTTAGTATTTACCATATTACAAGTACACGAATCTATTAAGAAACTGGCATATAGAACATCTGTATCATTTTTAATAATGTGAAACTACTATTCATATTTTGTTACATGAAATAATTATCTGAAAATCAAGTACCATGGCTTTAAAACTGGATTCCAGAGCATCATATGGTTTTTAACAAAATTTATTCTTATTAAAATTTATACTTTTTAAGACACATTCAGTTTTCCTTCGGTCAGTCTCTCCAAAAGGTAGGCACATTGACTTAAATTTAGACATATGGAACGTGTCCTTTTATATTGTTTGAATTGCTTCACAAATAACAAAAATAAAATAACATTATCTAATATTCTTCCAACTAGTCAAATAATCACATATTGTGAATCAAAAATAGATCACTTTACTGTTGATACCAAAGCAAATGAAATTACTTAAAGTAAGTTTACATAGCAGTGCCTTAAACCAAATCTGTAATCAAATCCACTTAGATTTGCTGTTTAAGTAGGACAACTGAAATCCAATAAATGTTTTAATTGAAAACTTTGAGGAAGGTAATTTACACTGATTTTAAAATACTGATCAGTAGGTGGGCCTAGTAACACATACCTGTAATCCCAGCATCCATGAGGCTGAGGCAGGAGGATCCCATGAGTTTGAGACCAGCATGGGCTACAGAGTGATTTCAAGGCCAGTCTGAACTGCATAGAGAAACTTTGTCTCAAAAAATACTGCCTACTGTAACAACGGCTACTTATTTACAGTGCTAAATATGTGCCTATGAACCCTTTAAGTAACATTTTATAACAGTCAAGCAATTGCATCATAAAATAATTATCCATAACTTTGTCCAATTTTTTGAATATAAAATTTATAATTTATAAAAGTGAAATCTTCATTGGCTACATCCTCTGTAATTTAATGTTATTAATCTTTTTAAAAACATGTTTGTAATGAGCTACATATAACTTTCAATTTACCCAAGAGCCAACTGCCAATATGAATAAAACAAACATCTTAAATCTACTTTGCATTTATTCTGAAGTACTAAGGACAGCACACTGCGACTTTCAGAGATAAAGCTGACTGATGGCAAGTGAGACCGACTTACCCACTGGACCTGCTGCAGTACTCTCTCTATACCCCCACCCCATGGCTTATTCTGCCAGCTTGAGTCCTGGTAACCAATCACAGTGACCACTGCAGAAGCCTATCTAAGACCCCTGGAGAAATATCAAGGCAAAACACAATTCTAATAAATTTTGCTATCGGTGGAATACACAATGAAATACTAATCAGAAAATGTAGACGTAGCCTCTTCATTTTAGAGATGACACTGATATTATTTAGGATCAGGATGGTTTTAGGATCAGCAGAAGAATTTTATTTGTTCTCATCTAGTGGGGAAGTTGCATGTGAATGTGTGTGTAATAGCAATGGAGGTAGGAACACAGAGGAGCAGAGAAGTAACAGACAAAATTCAGTCCAGGTTATTAGGACCTACTGTAACATTATGATCACTAAATATATCAATCAATTGTTCAAGAGATTAAAACTAAAATAGATGTGACATAATAAACAGCTTTATCATAAGCAGGTTTATTCTTTATAAAGTATTTTATTTATACTTTATAACTATCATAAAATTTATGATTTTTCAGGTTTTCCAGAATGATAATATGAATTATGTACAATGATTTTAATTCAGTGATTTTCAGCACAGAATTATATTTATTGATATACATGGGATTCCACCCTCTACCCTCCTTAGACTTTATTGTCTATGGAAATGTTGACATATTTATTTGTGAAATATTATGTACCTATCATTTTTAGAGTAAATACTTTACTGACCTGGCAATGTGTGACTTGTTAAATTATTCACAAAACAAATTGTAAACACAGAGTTTATGGTATATAAAGACTCTGATGCTTTAGGTTTGTAGAATTTTTCAAGTGACATTTTACTCTCCCTACTTTTTGTAGAATTGTGTTAAATAAATT
The DNA here is from genome assembly GCA_004027595.1 of Dinomys branickii. Classification (NCBI taxonomy): domain Eukaryota; kingdom Metazoa; phylum Chordata; class Mammalia; order Rodentia; family Dinomyidae; genus Dinomys; species Dinomys branickii. The sequence continues at coordinate 172,864 of PVLD010001379.1, forward strand.
TATTATATACTGTTTTCAATAAAAATATTAGCTACAGTAGATAGTTCTAAGGTGAGCAGATTACCAAATATCATTTGCCCTGTCTATACTTTGTCCTGTCAGGTCACATCTTAAATTGTGTAATCATTTCAACTAGTCAATAATTCTTACTAAGTCCAACATAATTTGCATAGATTTTAGACACAAGTTTCCCACAGTGTTTGTGCATATACACCTCTGGGACATAGAAGCTCATATCAAGACATGGTAGACCAGAGGTCTAGACCAGTGATGTGTTTTCAAGTATGTTTCTTCTGAACACAATATGTGCTAGTCCAGAGGCTCTAAGTTTGATCATGATAAAAAATACCCAAAACTCTCAGTAAATTAAGGATTAGGTTATCTCACACATTAGATGCTCAGTATACAAAATACGACTGTGTCTAGCAGGGCTCTCTATTGAAGTCTTCAGAGGTTTACACAGATAGAGGATTCAATTCAGAAAGTCTCAAGTCTCATCGTGCACTTTGTTAGGAGTCCATAAAAATGTATTGTAGCACATAGTCTCTCAGAGTCATATTTCAAAATTTCTAGTTATTGTAGAGTGGCAGGTAGATTATCTTGTAATTTTTATTATTCATATTTTTGTTGCCTGCCATTCTTGTTTTTCTCTTGTTTTATTTCTTTTAACATATAATATACAATCCATCATGCTCAAGGGAACTAATCTAAAACTATGTTTATTAACTATGCGTGACTCAAATTGTAGAATCTTTGGGTAGTGTGCAATGATTTTTCCACAATAAGTCTAGTTGTGTTTCTCATTGATCTGAAAGAGTATGAACTATGGGACAATATATTTTCCCTCTATAAATTTCTAATTTTTAAGGGTGAAATAAGGACAAGGTATCTGCACTGAAATTTTTGGTCAGAAAGGGAACAATGATAGATCCTCAACAGGCATAAAAGAGCATTTCTGAAATCTTGGTTAGGCTTTACAAGCAGCTCTGACCCCCCTCTTGGGGAACAGTCACTGGACTGTGATTTGATTCTCTTCCCCAGAGGTTATATTATGTTGCATCGTGTTCTGAGGTTCTGGCTCTGTACTTAGGAATACTTCTTTATTTTCCTTAGTCTACTTTTGTTTTCTTGAGAGAACATGGGGAACACGCCTTAGACTTGTTCGACTTCCTAAACACATGTCAAACTAATGAAATTTGGAGGAAGGGAGAAAAGTTACTGATAGAGAAAATATTTTCACTAATATCATTTCAGAATTATTTTTTGTTTAGGAATTTATCTCAACCAAGATCAATCTTGTAATCAATGTAATGTTAGCCTATTTTAAATGCTAGTAAATATTCATACCAATGGGATAGAGAGAGATGATAGATGGAATACATATAGGTAGATAGACAGACAGACAGACAGACCTATCTCCCATCCTGTCAGTAAGTTTGAAGCTTACAAGGTGAATTCATGGGTTTGCAGCAAAAAGTTATAGTCTAAATTTTTTAAAGTAAGTTAATTTGATTTTGAGGTTTAACTGCCCTCTATATCCTTAAGCTGATCTTTGCCCTGAGGCACTCAAATCCCCTGAGAATTCTTAGCAATAAACGAAAAAGTTCCACTCCTATTCTTATCTCTGCCAAAATGCTGTTGAAACAAGGTCTTGCCTCTGAAACTTGTATCAATTATGTCTCTGACTGTTTGAGCATCATACCATCAAGCCCTACAGTTCTATAATGGTTTTTTTTCTTGAACTTTTGCTTTTCAGCAATCGAATTCTTTCCTTATCTTTTGGTCATATCTGATAAGGTTTAGTCAATAAAATCCAAATCAGTAATTTTCTATTTTTTGACCTCTTCCCCAAAGCTACAAAATAATTGGACCTACAATCTGCCTCACAAGACATTTGAAGGACCCAATATTAGCAAATGTTCCACTTGCACTTACAGGTGACATCCCTCTGCACTTTGCTAATTTTTTGCTCCATTCCCAACTGATAAACTTGTGTCATATATTTTAGATTTATTGATGTTACTTTCTTGTCTTAAAACTAATGTCTGTATTTACTTGTGAAATTTCAGACAGTGCTACAGTATGAAAGAAACTAAATGCTGGTGTTTTTAAAAAGGCACAGGTTTTACTTATTCTGCATGTACAATTCAGGTTATTGGCAAGATTTACTCCACACAGCTACCCAAATCCAAAGATATCTCATCCACAGAAAATATCCTGCATAGTAATGGCATTGAATGCGATGCACAATGTGGGAGGCACTGACTTTATCCTAGTTTATTGGTCACTCTGTTAGATGGTAAGTGAGACATTCTTAATGTATTTCTCATACTGAGTGGGCAAGAAAGACTCCATTTTTCTGTTTTCAACTCCACATTAAGAGAAGTCACTTACAGTTCAATTAGACTGTATTTGACCCAACTTTTCACCCCAGTCCCCTTGGTTACTGATCGACTCACTTGAAGTGCAGCAGAATCATAAACTGGGAAGAGAACAAACAGGACAGATTGGGCAGTAGGCTAAAAGTTAAACTGCAGTGGTCATTTGGAATTTGGCTGTCCGAACTTCTGGGAAAAGTAAACTTTGTTATAATTATGTGACATTCTTGTGAGATTTCCAAAAATGGAGTAATGGTTACTGTGGAAACCTAAAATGTACTTAAACCAAAGGTGAGCCCCAGATCGTGCATTTTCTCTGATTCCTACTTAAAGACTGTCCATCAGCTGTTGTCTTGATTGCTTTTCTCTCATTGCTCAGATGAAATACCTGACACCCAAAATTAAGGAAGGAAAGGTTAATTTAACTCACAGTTGTAGAGATTTCAGTTTATACTTGGCTGGCTCCAAGGCAGAGTGGCACATGGCAGAGGGCAACAGTACATGGCAGTGGAAAAACAGCAAAAGCAACAAGAGCAAAAAGGGAGGAGAGGCGGTAAGCAGCCTCTTTCTCTCCCTTATGTATGCAAACTATCTGTCCCAGAGCAGGTGCAGAACTCGCATCCATAATCCTAGCATTGGACTATGGATCAATTAGATATCTAGAAGCCCGCCCCATGACTGCATGAGGATTTGGGGGGACATCCAGATACAAACTATAACAGCTACTTTAATAAAGCTGTGTTCATTCCTGCCTTTTTTGGTTTTCTTGTGTGTGCCTTTTTAATTGAACTTGCTTGGTGTGCCAATACTGAGAAAATTTTATGCAAGTTTGTTTTCATGTCTTGGTCCATAAAATTCCTTTTAAAGAGCATATTAGGATTTTTACAATTTCTTTCTCTGCTCACTTGTGTTTTAAATGTTTTATCAAGCATCTTGCCAGTTTTGTAAAGTAGGACCATCTTTCTCAAGGAATTGGGAACCATCCTTCTGAAATGTGACTATCAATGAAGACAGAACCCTCATTGTCCAATTCATGTATATGAGGAAGAATCTGACTAAGAATCTAAGCTAACTACCTTCTTCACTGGTTTGAAACAATTTCTGGTAATGAAAATCAGTTTAATTTTCTTTTGGTATAAGGAAGTAACAAACACATTGCCTAAAACCCTCTATCCCAAGTTTTAGCAGCTCATTGTGATTTGTCCCTCTTTTACAATAAAATTTTGTCCCCCAAATTTAAATTCTATGTTGTCATTAGAAACAAGATACTATAAGAGGTGTGGGAAAATTTGGAAGACAAAAGAAATGTATACCAATCAGTACAGCCTCCTGTACAATGACCAGTAGAAACACATCTGTATATACACTACTATAGCCTCATATATTGTACCTAACTTTCTAAACCTGAAATCCCACAAAATAACTTCAAAGTATATCTGTTATAAGGTAAGTTAATGGACACTTCTCATTTATGGGAACTTAAATCTAGTAAAAGAAAATTATCTCCAAAAAAATACTCATTTGATAATCATTGAAATTTTAAATGGAACATGAAATTAACTCAATGGTCTATTATTGAAATTCTGTGTTTCTCATACATTTTTAGTCATAAATTCACAATAATTTACTGTATATAATCTTCATTATCTTCAAAATCTTTTTAGAAATTTTGTAAAATCTAGATCCTTGTACTCCACAGGCTGCTCACCTCTGTATTGTATGCACACCATTTTGAATGAGCATGCATCTACGAACAACTGAGGCCCAAAGACAAGTCAGGTATACTTAAAAAATAAAATAATAAATCATGATTTGACTAATGCACATTCACTTCTAGAGTTATATTACTTTTAAAGTATTTGATTCAGCAGTTAATGATGTTAACATTCTGCTTTGTACTTTAGTTCACTTGAACCAATTTTCTTCTATTTTATTTGAATAACTGCTAAGAAGAACCAAGAGAGAAGCTTTTCTATTATTATTCAAACAGAATATATTGTAGTACTACACAATCAAAGTTTGTTTCTGGAAGAGATTTTTACTTGAAAATATTCCTCTAAATACATCAATCTTTTGGCAATTTTTCAAAGAGAACTGCAGATTGATCTACTCGATTATTGTGTTATCTTTTCAAGTAAAAATATTTAGGAATTATATCCAAATACAGTCATTTAAACAAAGCTGGATAGAAGAAATTAAAATAGAATGAAGAAAAGCAAAGAAATTAATGATAAAAGTGTACTTATAAGAGAAACTTTAACTTTAGGACACAGAGTCACAGGTTACAACTTCTTTTTGCCTTCCAGGAACCTCCAAATTTTCACCTAAGGGTATTAAAGATATAATTAGCTTGTAAATTGGGTCCATAGATTTAACCTATAAATTGAGCCTTCATTTCTCCTGCCACAAACCTCCATCTGTAAGGAAGAAGCACTATGCACATGGCAGCCTAACTCTAAATTTCAAGTACATTCAGTGGTTTGCAGTCTGACACAGCCCACCAAGGGAGTAGCCTGGTAGACAGTAGGCACATTCATCGTGTGTTACCCCTCTTGAAGACAACTTAAAACTACAAAATGATACCCAACCCCACACTGTCACACTCCTCAATCCATGAGCAGCTGCATTCCCTTCTGGGTGTGTCTTCTCTAATTCTGCTGTATGAGCCTTTAAATGCCTCTCAGTGATGTGTCCTGCAATTCTTTCTTCTACATAAATAAGCAAAGTACAAAATGCGAACTGGCTTAGGTAACTTGAAGTCACTGTCACAGTTGTGCAGACCTCTTTGGATGCCTTTCAGTAACATCCTTCTGCAAGCTACTGTGAGATAGACTAAGACACTGACTGTCATAAGTTCAGCCAAACGTTTTTCTTTTTTTGTAACTATGCACTTTGATTGCATGGTCTCTCTGCAAGCCTCTAAAGCTTCGTTTCACTTTTTAAATGATTAGAGGATCCTAAAATCAGATTAAAGAATGCTTCCCTTACCCCTTTAAGTTTACTCTTCCTTGAAAGAAAGCTCTCTTACCACTTTTTTATTTTTTATTTCTTTGGGTACCAGTAATCAAACTCAGGACCTTGCTCTTGCCAGGCAGGCACTTGTGCCACTGAGCTATAGCCCCGGCCCTCTTACCACTTTTTTAACCTGTGAGTCTAAGCTTTAATAAATTTTTCTCTTCTTTCCTAATTTCCTTAAGAAAAAGAGCAGAAATGTTTTCTCTGGGGTAGAAACAGGAAGGGAAAGAGAGGACTCCTGCAGATGTATGTAGGGCGCTAATGGTGTGGATTCTGCCTGGGCATGAGGTGCCTGCTGTGAGCTACCTGAGAAAAGTGATCAGATTCAGGTCACTAGGTAACTGCCCACAGCAATGGTCCCAGCTAGCCAGTCTTCTTCTGGCAGGCTAGAAGCACTACCACATCATGTAGGAAACTGGGCTACATGTTCCCTGGCCATACCTTGCTCTCCTGGAGGCATGAGGCACACACAGGGCCATGCCCCATAGATGTCTGCTGTTATAGTTGACACATTGTGTCAACTTGGGGAGACTGGAGGTTTGGTGGAGTGACTCAGCAGTTCTGCATCCTGGGGTGAAAGGATACCCCCTTACCCTTCTGGGATGCTGTTCAGAGTGTCAATTTGAGAAGTTTAAAAGGTTAACTATGTGATTCAGCAGGGAGCCAGGGTGCTTACTTTATATATATCCTGAGCCTGTGCAAGAGGAGGGCCTGGAGATGATGTGAGCGCTACACACCCCCTGGGTGGGGGGATCCTGCTTACAATAGAAGGGAGGGAAAGAGTCTTGCTCTTCTCTGCCCCTTCTCCCTGTGCTCTTGCTGCTTTTCCTGTCTTCCTCCACCATGAACGCTCGCCCTCTGCCATGCACCATTCTGCCTCCGAACCAGCTGAGTATGGACTGAAACCTCCACAGACTGTGAGCTAAGTAAACCTTTCCTCCCTTAATTCGGGGTGTCAGGTACTTTGTCTCAGCAACGAGAAGAAAGTAACCAAGTTACCTGCCGTGGAAGTTAATCCAGTTTTCCTCTTGTGAGAACGGCTGCACATCAGGGAGCAGGAGTTATGTCCCACACAAGAACCACGGTCTTCCCAGGCTCTCCACCTGCTGCCACTTCCTTCAGCCCTCTTCTCGGGTTTCCTTGGCTCTGCTGCTCCTGTCAGTGCGTGCTTCCGCTCCATCTCATCGGTTTCTGTCTCTTACAATAATCTCAGTCTCATGCTCATCTCCTTACCTGAACCTGAAGGTGCTTTGTATTTTCTGTGGACAAAGGGACATCCACAAACTTCTATTTTGTTTAACCACGCAGACTTTTGATGCAGTCCCTACATAAGTTATAGGTTCCTAACAATATCGAAGATGGTTTGTTGCAGATAAACTTCCTGTTATGTGTGATTATACCCTACCCTTCTATGTTATTATGAAAGATACCAAAAGTTTGTATGCTTTCAGAAGTTTAAGAAAAGCCTAGAATCTGAAAGGTTTCTACATGAAAGAGCAAGGATAGATGCTTCTCACAATAGCAGAAGGAAAAACTGACAATCTTTATCTATTAGGTGGCTGACACATATCGTTAGACTCCAGAAAAATGGGTCTATGCAGCCCATTGAGAGGAAAGATGCTGACCGATCTCAGATTTTAGAGGACCTAGAATGATCCTGTTCTTTGGTCTTCCTTTATGTCTTTCCACAGCACACAAGGAAGACTGTAAAAGACCTGCTCCTTTCAAAAAGTAACTCAATGTCTATTGCCAAAATATTATCTTTAAAATATATTTTAAGTAATGAGAACATATTACAGCAGAGGATTTATTTCTTTCAAAGATTATAATTCTATAATTTAGCTTGTCTCAATATATTAGACAGAGAAATTGTCCTTAAACTTTATTTAAAATGAACAAAAGTCCATCTGACAACCTTCAACAGTTCTTTTTTCTTTTCCTCCTTTAACTCTTATGGTTTTATCTCTATGATGTTAGAGTACCCTAGAAATCTGTTACAGTCCTGAGTTCGATCCCCAGTACTGCAAAAAAAAAAAAAAAGAAAAGAAAAGAAATCTGTTACAGTTACATAAAAATAAGTGTTAATTGGTACCACCTAGGGAAAATTCTAACTAATCTAAACTAGCAGCAACAATAAAATCCAAGGGAATAAACAAACACAGAACTAAGAAGAGTCAACACTTCGGCCCCTACTCTGGAAGTCAGCCAGAACCCAGAGAATTATAGACAGGTCCCTGCAGCTTGGGTGTCACCCAGTCTCTTGGACAGGGGGATTGTGATGACTGGAAGCCAGCAACCAGCCAGCCAGTGAGCAGCCAATTTATCTCTCAGCCTGAGTGTATTGCAGTTGTGTTAGTTCAATACATTTTCAGATACTCCTCTGTTAAATAAGGATTTGGCTGCTAGTTTACATCTGCATATATTGTAAAAATGTCAATATAAACATTAAAAAAGCTGCAATACATTTTATTTTATATGCACAAAGATACTGGAACAGAACTTGGTTCTGATATATTTTCCAGATATTTTCAAATATTATTCCTTCAAATAAATATTTTCCAAATCAAATCAAACTCACTTAAGTATATATTTTTAACTTATTGGTCTATGCATTGCTTAAATAAACAGCAATACCTCAGTCATTAACACGTCTGCTTGCAAACAATTCAGTTGTTAAACAGAAATGTTTGAGAAAATTTTGCTTCCATTCACAAACTCCATATCATGTGACAAACACAACCTTGTCCATCTTCTCCACACAAACACAAATGCCATCTTCCCCAAAATTGCAAAACAAATTAGATTTGTAAACCAACGCACCACTGTACCTACTTTATACCTAGTAGGCATAGTTCTAAAAACTATTATTTTAATCTCATGATTCTCAAAAAAGCATGGCCTGGAAATTTCGTGAACCTATAAAAATCTGTACATGTGTAGTGATGTAAGCATAAGAGGAAAATGCCAAAAAGTACTTATGTAATAATTACGAAGAGAAAATTTTTTGTAAGGTTAACTTTTCTTTAATATAGATCTCATAGCCCAGAAATCAATACCATTCTCACGGAGCTAATTCTGAGTTTTCATATTTTTGGCCTTGAGCCTGATTACATAAAGTTAGATCAGAAAAATCTAAAGTATAAAAAGCTTAAGAGGAAATGAGTTTTATTCTCTCTCTCTAAGGAACTTTTTGACAACTAAACAAGTTATATTGCTCATTTTATTATACTTAAGACAATTGCCCCATGGCTTTATTAAATAGAATTAATAGAATAGAGTTCTATGCCTCTCACTTTAGAACTTGGAATGAGTAACGTTGCTAGGGTTAGGAATACAGCATCTTATTAGGGACTATTCATGTGTAACACTAACCAAAACACACAAAACACAAAAACATGGAGAAGTAAAATAATAGCAAACAACTGACATGGAAAACTTAATGAGAAATTATTTATATTGATCTCAGGAGGGAATTACACACACATTTGTTGATAATCTTTTTATATATGATTGTATAAAATGCAAAACCTTAAACTGTACCTTTTTTTCCATAAACCCTCTAAATCATGTTTTAGATTATATTTTCATATTTCTATTAGATTCCTTTAATGCATTAATTGCCATTGTCTAAACATGTAGCAATTCTACTTACTTCTTGAATGATAGTTCATAATTCACATTTATTTGGGAATTTATTACTTATTTTCTCTAGGTTTCCACATTTGTTACCAGAGAGTGCAGTTATTTATCAAATTCCTGAACTATTGGTGTTATCTTTCATATTGATTCTCATTTCTGATTTTGTGGTTACCAATTTTCCATGACACTTATTTTCCTCATTAGATTTTTTTATTTTAAAGAGAAAAGAACAAAACCAAAATAACAAAACAGACAAAAACCAAACAACACAAAAACTGTAAAATATGATACAGAATTTCAAAACAAGCTCATAGGAAATCAACAATGGTTGCTGTATTACTTATTTTTATCTTTAAAGTAGTTGCTCCAATTACAAGATAGAGACATGCAAGATTGATCAAACAATTAAACATTAACTGTTCCCTTCAATGAACCAATAGAAATTAGTAGCGCAATTATCTTATTTATCTTGTGTTTGTATATATATGTATATGTATGTGTGTGTGTGTGTATATATATATAATCTTCCTTCTTTATTTATTTTCTCCATTCCCTCATTCCAGTTGTTTTTTCCTATTAAATAGTTTCCCTTTCAGAATATATTTACCTTTCAGTTTTATTTACTCTTTCAGATTCTTACAATAGAGAAACAATACTGTGTTTACACATATGGGTCTGATTTATTTTGCTCATGTGTGTGGTTTCTAGTTGCATCATTTTACCTATAAAAACCTTGAGTCTATCTTTCTTTATAGCTTAGTAATATACCATTGTGTAAAAATACCACAGTTTTCTTTATCCACTGCTCAGTTAATGGTCATTTTTATTGTTTCCAAAATTTTGCTATGACAAATTGTGCTTCTGTGAACATGGACGCACATATATTGCTGTGGTATGATGTTTTTACTTCTTCTAGGAAAATACCCAGAAGTGGAATAGTTGGATTAAATGGAATCTCTAATCCTAATTTTTGAGCAATTTCCAGACTGATTTACAAAGCTGTTGCACCAGGCTATATTGTCACCAACAATGGAGAAGTATAACTTTTTCCCAACAGCCCCTCCAGCATTTGGTGGTGGTTGATTTCTTGATGCTTACTGGGGTGAGATGCAATCTCAATGTTGTTTTAATTTGAGTCTCTTGAATGACCAGTGATGTTGAACATTTCTTTTATGTATTAATTTGCCATTTGTATTTCTTCATCTAAGATGTGTGTATTCATCTCAGATGGGTTTTGAATATGGAAAGCCCAAATTTTAATTCTTTATATGCTCTATGTGTAAGTCCTTTGTGTGAAGGACAGTTAGCTAAAATGTTTTTTTCACTCTGTGGTTGTATTTTGACTCTACTGTGATTTCTTTTTAAATACAAAAGGTTTTTAATAGGATGACATCCAAGTTTTTGATTCTTTCAAGTGTTTCCCATGCATTTTGGGTTTCGTTCATGAAGCCTGTGCCTACCCGTATGTCTTCAAGATTTTGACCTACTTTCTCTTCCAGTGGATTTAGTGTTTCTGCTTTAATATTTAAATCTTTGTTCCATTTTACTTTAGTTTAGTGCATGGTGATAGACATGGGTCTAGTTTTAATCCTCGGCATCTAGAGATCCAGTTTTTCCGGCACCATTTATTGACAGGCTATCTTTCTTCCAGTGAACATATTTGGCCCATTTGTCAAAGATAAGGTGGCTGAGTATGTTTGCAGTTGTGTCCACATCTTTTATTCTCTTCTACTTGTCCTCATATCCATTTTTTTTCTAGTACCATGTTTATTTTATTACAGTAGCTTTGTAATATATTTTCAAGTCATGTATTGTGATGCTTCTTGACTTAATTTTGTTGTCCAGGATTGATTTTTCTCTTCTAGGTTTCTTCTTGTTCCCGATGAATTTTAGGATTATTTTCTCTACTTTTGTGAGGTATGCTAGTGATATTTTGATTGGAGTGTTACTGAGTCTGTATAACAATTTTAGATATATTGCAATTTTTGGAATGTTGGTTCTTCCTATCCATGAGCAAAAGATATCTTCCATTTTTGAATATCCTCTTCAATTTCTTTTCAGAGTAGTATAATTGCCAATACACAAATCTTTTATTTTCTTTGTTAGATTGACTCCTATGTACTTCATTTTTTGAATGCTATTGGGAAGCACGTGGTTTCCCTACTTTCTCTCTCAATAAGATTGTTATTTGTGTACAAGAATGCTATTGATTTATGAGTGGTAACTTTGTATCCAGCCATGCAATTGAATTTGGTAATTAAAATAGGAGTCTTTTGGTGGAGTTTTTGGGGTCTTCTATGTACAGTATCATGTTCACAGAGAATCTTTGAAAAATGATAATTTCACTTCTTCCTTCCCTATCCTTATTCCTTTTATCTCTCTCTCTTGTAAAATTACTCTGGCAAATGTTTCTAGAACTATGTTGAAGAGAAGTGGTAATAGTGGACATCCTTGTCTTGTTGCTAATTTTAGAGTGAAAGCTTTCAGTTTTTGTCCACTTAATATGAAGTTGCCTGTTGGTTTGTAACAGGTGGTTTTTATCAGATTGAGATAAAGACCATGTATTCCAATTTTCTGTAAGATTTTTATCATGGATGAGTGCTGGACTTCATCAAAAGGTTTTTTGCATGTGATCATGTGATTTTTGTCTCTGACTCTGTTAATATGATATTTTACTTGTACTGATTTGCGTATGTTGAACCATCCCTTCATTCCTGAGATATATCCCACCTGGTCATGGTGTATAATCTTCTTGATGATTTGGTGAATTATATTTGCTAGTATTTTATTGAGGATATTTGCATTTATGTTCATTAGGGGGATTGACCTGCAGCTCTCATTTTGGTTGTACCTCTCTCTGGTTTTGGTATAAGGGTAATACTTGCTTCCAGGAATGAGATAGGGAGTACTGCTACTCTTTCAACTTCATTAAAATGTTTGAAGAGTATTGGCAGTAGGTCTCTAAATTTCTTGTAGAATTCAGCAGTGAATCCATCAGGTCCTGTGTTTTTCTTTGTGAGTAACTTTAATCACATTTTAAATCTCATTAAACTGATATTGGGTTATTCAGAATTTTTTTATTTTCTTGATTCAGCTTTGGTAATTCATAGGTATCTAGGAATCTGTCCATTTCTTTTGTGTTTTCCATCCAATGAGAATAAAGATTTTCAAAGTAGGTATTGATGATCCTCTGAATTTCTACAGAATCTGTATTGACCTCACCCTTATAATCCCTCAAAGCATGAATTTGAGTCTCCTTTTTTTGATAATTTGACTAAGAGTTTATCAATTTTATTTATTTCCTCAGAGAATAAACTCTTCAAGTCATTAATTCTTTGTATTGTTTTCTTGGTTTCCACTGTATTAATTTCTGCTCTGATCTTTATAATTTCCTCTTTCTATGGGCTTTGGGTTTGTCCTGCTCTTTGTTTTCTAGAGGCTTGTAATGTGACATAAGATTAATTATTTGTGCTCATTCTGCTTTCCTGAAGTGAGTATTCACTGCTATAAATGCACCTCTTATGACTGCTTTCACAGAACACCATAGGTTCCAGTATGTTTTGTCTGCATTCTCACTTAGTTGTAGATATTGTTTACTTTCTTCCTTTATTTCATATGTGACCCATTGGTTGCTTAAGAGGGTATTATTTAATTGCCATGTATTTATGAAGTTTTTGAAGTTTCTTTTGCCATTAATTTCTAGTTACATTGTACTGTGGATATACATAATGTTTGAGACAATTTCATTTCCTTTGCATTTACTTAAGTATGTTCTGTGGGATAGTACATGTTCTATTTTAGAGAATATTCTACATGCAGATGAGAAGAATGTGTATTCTGATAATGCTGGGTGCAACAGTCAAATACATCTACTAAGTCCATTTGTTCACAGGTTTGGTTTAGTACTGTTATTTCTCTGCTGATTTTTTGCCTAGTTGATCTATCTCTTTGTGACAATGGGATATTGAAGTCTCCCTTTACAATTGTGTTATTGTTTATTTGATTTTTCATATCTATTAATATTTGTCTTATACAGTTGAAAGCTCCTACATTTTATGGGCATATATTTATGACTGTTTTCTCTTCCTCTTGAAGTTGCCCCTAATAAATATGTAACGACTTTCTCTATCTCTATTGATCATTCTTGGTGTGAAGTCAACATTACCTGTGAAAAGAATTGCTACTCCTGCTTTTTTTTTTTTTTTTTTTTTTGATTCTTATTGTGGGGAAGTTGTTTTCCATTCTTTGATTTTCAATCCATGAATTTCCTTTTGTGTTAAATGTGTTTCTTGCATGTTGTTGGATCTTGTTTGTTGATCCACTCTGCCAATCTGTTTCTTTTGATTGGTGAGTTGAGGCCATTTACATTGATAGTTATGACTGTTATATATTGACGTATCATGGTATTTTCCTGCTGCTAGGTCTCACTTTTCCCTCAGTTTAATTGCTTGTCCTTCCTGGTGGTTTCTTTCTGTTGTTGAGCTTGGAATTGTGGTCATTTTTATGTCTATGTAGAATATCTTTTAGTATTCTTTGTTGCATTTGTTTGGTGTTCATAAATCTCTTCAGTTGTTCTTTGTCATGGAAGTATCATTTCTCCTTTAATTTTGGAAGTTGGTTTTGCAGGGTACATCAATCTGGGCTGGAAATTGTTTGCTTTTAAGACTTGAAATAGTTCACTGCAATTCTCCTTAACTTGAGGGTCTGTGTTGAGAAGTCCACCGTGATTCTGGTGGACATTTTTACAGATGATCTACTCCTTTTCCCTAACAAGTTTTAATATTTTATTCTTGTGCTGAATTTCTGGAATCTTAATTATTATACATCTTGGTGTGTATTTATTTTGTTCAGGAATGTTTGGAGTTCTAAATGCTTCATTTATGTGTATGTCAAATTTTTTATTTACACTTAGGAAGTTTTCTGCCATTATTTCTGTGAAGCAGTTTTAGTTTTTAATGTCATTTGTTCTCTCTCAAGCTTTCTCATTGACCCCCCAATCAATCTTATGTTATTCCTCTTTGCTTCATCTTATAGTGTTGGATTGATTTTTCATTTTCTCTTGCTAATTTTAAGGTGTATTTCTTTTCCTTATCATTGTCTGTAATTCTGTCTTCAAAATCTGAAATCCTATCCTCTCTTCTTTCAACCTGTTGCATGTACTTTCAATGGAGGTTTTAAATTCTTGGGTTTCTATTTGAATCTGTTTCATGGGTTCTACTTCTTGCCTATGCTGGGCATTATTTTTCTAAGGTCACCCATTCTCTGGTCTGTGTTTTCTCTAGTGTCTTTTATTTTAAGCATCATTTCTTTCTGTACCTGAGAGATAATTTTCCCCATAGCCTTGTCCACCTTTTTTTAAACTTCTGCTGCTGTCATTTCAGAGAGTCCCAGTGTTTGATTTCCAATTTTAACTATCTCCTTGAGTTCTGGACTTGTCTTGGGTGTGCTGGGGGTTTGGGGTTGAATTTTGCTTCTATGTCTTCTTATTTTCCATTTTTTTATATTTTATTTCTATGTTGATTCATTCCAGTTTCATATGATATATAGCTTTATCAGTAGTATTCAGTTTCCCTAGAGCATATCTGTTCTTCAGGGATATTTTCTAGATGTAGTTTATTTCTCACAGCTACCTCCACATTCTAACTTCCCCACTTGTAAAGGATGCAAGATTGCTATTTGGCTCGGTTCCTAATACTTTGATACTTGGCTGTGATGGTGATTATTTCCTTATATAGTCACAGTGTTATACAAAGAAAAGAACTATTTATAACATGTACGACATCCTAGCTAAAATAGTACAGTTAGTAATAAGGATAGTGTCAAGTGCATCTTAACTACTGATGAACCATGACAACCTTTAACCTGTTACTTCTCGCCATGGCAGTAAACTGTAAAATTATGTAATACAATCAAACACATACTATGCACTTGTATGCAGTGATTTCCCCTTTATTCAGGTGATTTTACCCTTCTGCCAGGATTAGGGGGCTTAAGATGGTTAGGGGGTAGGCTAAAGTTATGAGTGAGGTTAAATGTAGTAGGGTCAGGGTTGGAAATTAACCCAAGTTTTGGGAAGCTGGACGACACTGGAGGGAGAAGATAAAACAGAGTAGAACGGAGCAGTCACAGAGACCAGAGACAGTGCTCCCGCACCCGAAAGCTTAAACTGAAGCAGTAGCTGAGGAAAGGGAGAAAGTGAGTCTGTAGAAGAGAATGAAAAAGGGTAAGAAACCAAAACACTGGGAAAAGAGGGGAAATGAGAAGGAAAGTGAAAATCAACAGAAGAAAAGAAAGAACGAAGAAGAAAGAGAGGAGAGAGAGGTGAGAGAAACAGAAAAAGAAAACAATGAAAACTCCAAATACAGAAATAACTACTGAATACAGAAGAAAATGAGATGACATCCGTTCAGACAGGAGAGGTAAATCCAATCAGACAAACAAAGGAGATTGAAAGTAGCAACATACCTGTTGCTTACAGAGACAGTATGCCTCATTACTGTGTGAAAATGTGACAGTGGCCATTATTCATCCCAGAAACGTGTTGGGTAGGGGGCTGATCTTGGCCTCTGGATGTGGGGCCTGGCATGAGACTTCTGCTGGTGCAGCTTTCTGGAGTTCAACCATTTTCTCCTCACTGATGCATCAGACACTTCCATGCTGCTCAACTCAGCAATTACTGCACACTCCAAATGTGTGTGTGTGCCTGTGCACTTGGGACCCATCATCCCCGAGACAGTGCAGGAAGCACCAGCGGCAGACTCACTCTGCTTGCAGGCCCCGTCGTCCCACAGAAGGAGTGGAAGAGACATCCATTTTCTTATTAATAGTTCATTAACTTTATGCTTTACTCTTCCTTTGGCCAGGTGTGGTGGTGTATGCCTGTAATCCTAGCACTCTAGAGGCTGAGGCAGGAAGCTTATTGTGAGTTTGAGACCAGCCTGTGTTACAAAGTGAGCTCAATGCTAGTCTGAACTACATGGTGAGACCCTGTTTCAAAAAGACAAAAAAACTCTTCCTTTATTAATTACAATTTTGGGGTGTCCCTCTCGCTCTTGTCATCTTTATTATTTGTTTCATTAATACTTAATTTAGTTCCTCATTTATTTTTCTCATATGCTAATTTTCATGTCCAGTTTGATCCAAACTACATAGTTTTGCTCTGCAAGACTCAGTGTAAATACATTCTAAATATAACATTGAATTATTTTCTAAGAGAAGAATTTAAGGAATTAAAATAACCCATTTAATCTATTTTCATATATTTGTTAAAATATATTCAGGATTTATTTACATTCTTCATTGGTAAATGCAGAAACAGAACTATCACTGAGTAGTGTATTTTAAGGAACTAAATAAGGTCTGAGATTCATTTCTACTGGAAGATAAAAAGCCTGCACAAGTGTAATGGATTCCATCAAAAAACCCCACAAGATTCTTGCTGGAGAGATAAAAGGAGTTTATTACAGCACAGAAGGAAGCACAAGTAGCCAATTTTTGCCAGTTCCCCTTGTCCTCTGTTTGAAAGATGTCACACAAACAGCCCTGATAGAGTTTGTATTTGCTGTAAGTTATGCTATAGGAAAATAACCTAAAACATTTCAGGTAGAGAGAAATCATACAAACTGACACTCTGGAGAGAAATACCATTTTTTTTCTCCTCTAAGGTCATAACCAAACATGTCACCTGCTCCAAGGAGAAACAATATATCTATTTTTCAGTACTATTGACTTTCCAATCATCAGCTAATCCAGAACAATGTCAGAACATATTTCTACTCATAAAATAGGTTAGAGAAGCATAAAGCCCGTAGAAAAATTACATCCTGACAGTATTTTCTCTCATTTAAAATATTCCAATACTTAAATAGACATAATGCATTGTTATTTATGATCATATGTGTTTGGAGTTCTATATTTTATTATATAGTTATGTACACTTTCTAAGTCTGAGCTAGATTTTAAAAGACCCATTTTACAGAAGTTTATATTAAAATCTACTAGGGGGCAATTGAAAGTTATTCTCCCCAGCGCAGTCGTCTAAATAGTCAAGCAAGGAAAACTAGTAAATTTAGCAACTCGTTCAAATGCAACATATACAAGAACAAAACAGGAATAAAATGTCCCATTAAAGAAACATCATAACCATATAACCTCCCTGTGTTTTAATTTAAGATTTATCAACATTTTAACAAAACTATATGAGACAAAGCATAAGCACTTATAAGCAAAGGGCAAAGACATAACGAAATTTGAAACATAAAAATGCATTCTGTAAATGAATCCCAATCCAGAGTCTATGAAACAAAAACAAACTTCTACTTCTGTCCAGTGTTCTCAGTGGAAAACCTCCACATGATATAGGTGAAGTAAACTCCCAACCTGAAAGATACCTGGGATGAGTTTGTGTTCTCTATAATTGAAGAGTGAATTTTAGAAACAACAGAGGTTAAGAGCAGAATACATTTACTGAGGGAAGGAGAGCTTCTGTCCAAGAGAGGGACAGAAGGGGGCCCGAGTGTGTTATCCCAGTCATATGTATTTGAATATGTTACATTATCTTAGAGATTATAGATCAGCATTTCTTAGATTGAATGAGTATATTATTTCAGCTGTTCTGTTTTCTACTTATGTACATTCTCTGGCAGAGAGATATGTCTCACAACAATGGTGTTTCTCTGAATTTATCTCTGTAGTAAGTAAAGGATTGATATGACTGTTAAATATATGTGTATTTCTCATGTTCATCAATGTATATTAGAAAGTACACAGAGAGATTTGAAGAGAGAGTGTAGCGTTACCAAGGATGGTATTAACTGGGAGGATAAATCCTTGTGATCAGGTTTTGTCTTCAGTATTGCTGCCTACTAGTAACTTGGTAAGTCACTCCATTTTTATCTCAGCTGTTTTCACTTATTAAACTCACAATTATAATTAACACAGCTGTGTTAAATTCATTAATTACAAAATCTATTGATAATTACTATAGTTTCATAATCTAAATATCAAATAATTATTAGTCTTTTAGTTTTTGTGCTTTATTTTCGGTTTTATGCTTGCTGTATGTAAATGTTAAATTTATTTGAGTAGTTGGTACATGCACATAGCTCCTCCAATTTTTTCAATTCTTGGCCTATACACACAATAAACATCTGTATATTTCAATTTCAAAGTGATAGTTTTATAATTTTCTAGATGTTTAAAAGTCTGTTGATTTTTTATAACTATCTTCAAAATATTAAATGTACAGGCTAAAATATTCTTAATCTCTCTAAAAGCTTCAAACATTTTAATTATTCAAATTTTCTCCTTTGGTAATGTTTCTATCTTTATGAAAGCAAATGTCATCTGGCTCCTTTAAATACTTATGTATCACATTCTTTGCAGTGAGGCCTAAAAATTTCATTTCTCTCTAGTTTTGTAATGATGTGTCAGATTTATGATTGTATTTTAGTAGAGTAACTTATCTCTTGGAAAAGACAGAAATACAGGAGAAGTGTTAGAAACAAGCTATTAATTTTGGAGGGTGTTAGGTTTTTTGATGTTTTTGCATGTCCTGGATGGTAAGTGTATGCTGGAAGAATAGCTTCCCTTGAGCTTCCACTGTGCTGTGAACTGTCTCCTCACTCATTAATTGATCTTTACTATGCAAATACTTATTTCATTCCATTTGTCAACTTCTGTTACTACTCCGTGACCTGGTGGAGCACTGCTCAGGAAATTGACAGGAAACTGATGAATGGATGAACTGGGTGGACATTACCCGTGAAGTAAACACAAATGACCAATAACTATTTTAAAGAATATTCAACATCTTCCATAATCAGGGAAATTCAAATGAAAACTACATCAAGATTCCATCTCATCCTAGTCTGAATAGCTATCATTAAAAAATACAAAGCACTATAAAGCCTGATAAAGTTCCATTGGGAAAAAGAAAAACTTGTAATTCTTTGTGGGAATATAAAACAGTATAACCATTACAGAAATCAGTGTGGAAGCACCTCTGAAAGCTAAGAATAAAACAAATATGTGGACAAATATACTACCGATTGTGACATAACTAAAGGAAGTAGAATCTTCATAGTAGAGATGCCTGTATATATGTGAGCACTAATGTTAAAAAAATGAAAAAATAGCTATGATTTTGAGTTATAGTAAGAAAGATGCATTTACTTTAGACTCCTGAATGAGAAAATAAAGCATTTTCTTTCTCTCACTTAGTATAAAATGTAGATTTTAATTAAATATGATTTTTATAATTTAAGTTCTTATAGTTCAATTTGAAATAGTTAAAGTTATATATATTTCTCTGGTTTAGAGATGCTATTTCACGTACTGCATTTCACTTTAAGCAAAACATGTTTTTAAAGATTGGTAGGTTTTATTTTAACTTCTTTTTATTACTTCTGTTTTATTTTGAAATGAGCTCTTAGTATTCAACTATTTATGAATACAGATTTGAAAGAACATATATTTAAATATTGTTTGTGCAATAAATGCTTTATATAAAAAATCCAGTTAATTACAATTTGGTTCATTACTGGGAGTATGCTCATCTTCCTACAATTCTATATCATTCGAAGGTAATTACAAAACTACTTTCTACACTATGAATTGTAGCCTAATTAAACTAGCCTCTGGGCAACTATCATGGTGATGCTAGATAAGCAGCATTTCTTGAATTCCCGCAATACTCCTCTGATCTTAATTTTGCTGATTTCCTGTGTTTTCTGCCAACTTAAAATGTTTTAACATTTTAATATGACTCAATACTGAAATAAAATCTTTGGTCAGCGAAAATTCAGCAAATTCTTCTTTGAAATAGATAAGAACATAAAATTGCAAACATGCTAAAAAATCAGAAATAAAAATATATACACCTTATGTCACTATTAAGCGAATGTATACACCAAGTGCCACAGTTATATGAATAGTTTTTGTGAATTAAAGAAAAGCAATTGACAAAAACATGTCTCTTCAGAGATTTATTGCAACATAAAAGTATTTAATACACACTAATATATAAGGGGTTGGTTTTATACATCATACATTTCATAATTAGAATCTAAGAAAAATGTCACAAAATTAGAATTCATAACATTGATGTATTTGACATCACTTTTAATTATATGAATTATGCAAAATATTCTAAACAAGGTAGACTAATGATATAAAAGTTCTATATATAATACATTTAATAGATTGTACATTACTAAGATTTGCTTAAATTTGTCTTAGTAAAATGGAAACAGATAATATTAGGCATTTTTCTTGCTTTTTCTCTTCGTGGAGAACATTGTAATAGTTAACTTGAGGTACCAAACTTGAGTGTTTTAACAAAATCTATAAATCTGGAAAAATGCTGTGTTGTGTGTGCCTGTGAAGATGTTTCCCAAGAGCAGACCATGTGATCTTCTGCACATGAGGTATGGAAGACCTTGCTCTTTGTTATTTCAGTCACATTGGTCATTTCCTTGCTCAAAAAGATACAAACAACTCATGTTTGGCAAAAGGGCTCTTCAAAATTTTCCATCTGTGTGGAACAATTTATTGGACTGTGCTGCTATAGAGAATATGTAGTATTTCAACTATATTGGCTGCATATGTCTTAGTTATACTAAATATCAGTTTGATAATGTTTTGTAAATGCTGAAATGTAGTCTTTATTGTTGCACAGTGACATCCCCCCCAAGATAATCAATTTTTATCCTGGACAGATGAAAGTTCTATTCCTGAATCTAAAGAATTAAATGAATATTTTCCAATATTACTCTGAGGGATGGGGAAAGAGGAAAAATGTACACTGAGAGAAAAGAAAGAAGAATGAACACAAAATGCTATGTAAGAATACAAAATTTAGAAATGTGCAATATTTACAAATGGCCATTAAAAAAGGTATTTGCTATGCATAAAATTTAAGACTGTAGAAAAAGATAAAGAAAACATTGTGGAGAACTTTGAGTTGTCCTCTGACCATATTACTTACCAAATAATAATTACTAAAAACGGGCATAGACACTTCTGCAGGGATGTGCGTGTAACGAGTAAATAATTTGCCAATATACCTCTAACTTTGGTGTTGCTCTGTATGTCTTCTTTGTGCTCTGTGAAGTAATACATTTTGTAACTTTTTGTTGTGTGTGCAACACTATGAGAATAATGCATTAGTATAAAATATGTACCCAGAACACTGTATAAAATGAATTTTAAGGACTGCTAACCATTGCCCTGGAAGTTGGTTTTGGGGAGTTAAATATGCGATATTCTTTTTAAAAATGATCTTACATTATTAAATATACCCTTCATCTTTACGTTTAGTGTCCTTCTAACCTCAGTTCTTACTCCTCCATCTTAAACAGTGTTCTGTGTTTCACTTTCTAATCACTGCCACTGTGAAGGAACAATGTTTCTCTTCAGAATATTTTCATGTATAACTCCAGTCTCAAAGGAAACACTTCCTTAGTGAATTTCATGATTTATACTACTGGAAATTACACAAGAAACTAAGAGCCAATTTAATAAATTGGTTTTCATAAAATTCGTGAAAGCTATTTTTCTCTTTTATTTGACATTATAAAGTGTCTTTTTTGTTGGTCATTGCTAAATTAATTATAGCCATAATCAGCATTTTCACCACTAAATTGAAGTAATTTAGCCTTGAAATAATAAAAAAATTTAGACTGCATTTACACGTTTATTTCAGTAAATTTTTCCAGAGTGTCTATAATATTTTAACTGGAATAATTATAATTCCCTGTTAGTCTTATTTCTAAACTAATGTTTTCAAAAGGCAAAGATGTTAAATATTCTTTTTCTAGATATCCACTTTTCAGAGATTTGGAGATATTCTGGGTATAGATGTATATCAATTAAAGTTAATTTAAAATTTTATATTAATTTAAAATGTTCTGAACATGTTATGCATAACTGTACAGAAGATTTCCATTTTACAAGAAACCTGGAATTGTGCTCCTTTGAATTTAAGCTGTGATATCTAATCAAAATCTAGATTCCACAGACACTGAAGAAGCAGAGTCAGTCAAATACCTTCACGTGCTCATTCTTTAGCACAGTGGGCTTTTCAGCTACTCTGTGATCCCTCACTATTCTTGTTTATTTTTTCCTAACTCACAGGAACACATTAGACTTCTTCATGTATCATCTAACAACTACTTTGTGATGAGAAGGATCAACACTAAGAATTTTAACTTAATAACTGATTTGAACTTTGCAATGACCCTAAACATGGCAAATCCTATTATCACCTTCATTTTTGTCCTAATGAAGCTGAAGAATCGTGGCAATGTAATTCAATTTTCTATAGCTCTACAGCAAGTAATATGCAGAGCCAGTGCTGAATGTAGGCCATCTGCATAAAGCCAACACTATTTTTCTCCTTCCAGAAGCCAGGAACAATAAAATGAGGTAATTTTCTGGCATCGCATATCCTACCACATGGTACACAAGCCAAACTGGACAATTTCTGTTCCCTGTCACTTAAGCAGAAGCATATTTATTTCAGTAAGAATTTGCAGAAAACTAAAAGTGTTCATTTAGTTTTTTGAGCAAGGATTCCATTTCATATTGGACATTCTTTAATACAGAGGCAAGATACAAATTGATATGTGAAAATCATGGCAATATAGTGGTGGGCAGGTTTTAACACATAAACTCAACTCCATCACTATACTGTAAATATTTCCAAACACTAACAAACACTTCTGTATAAATCTCCCAGCATCCTCAAGGCACACATCTACTGATCTATTGAAAGGAACAGTTAATGTTTAATAACTTTTTCTTCATGCTTGTATCTGGTAATCTGAACAACTAATTTAAAGACAATGATATTCAATATAACAACCATGGTTGAATTCCTATCATCCTGTTTAGTGAAATTCTGTATCATTTCTAACTTTTTTAAATAGATGCTCATAAATGTTTTATGAAAAAATTGCAAACATCCACAATGACAGCATGTATGTTGGCACTGGCTTAACTGTTAAATAAATTCTTCCATTTTATTAAGCGATACAAAGTCATGGTCTGCGTGAGGGAAGTATAGAATAATGCAACTCACTTCTTTCTATCATTTTGTCACTTAACGAGTAATTGTAAATATTCAGTAGTGACAAATTATAAATATACTGAGATTGCAAATATTCACTTCATGCATCCCATATTTGGCAGTTGTTCTCTCTTATTTCCATTATTGGATTCTCAAGTTCATGTGCTTCATTAAGGAGTAGATGTAAATCATTTATTTTTCTATTTTTGTAGTTTGAAAATTAGTAATATGAAAATATTTCAACATATATGGAGATACAGAGAATGTTAACACATCACTTAGATTTTCAGAAGGTGATGCTATTTTAATGCAGTTAATACAGCATATTTAAAGACAACCAAAACCATATATTACTTCTATGAATATTTCATTAGTGTCTGTACATGATAAAGTGTTTTTAAAACATATTTCAATATTATCTAGACAAAATTAGTCATGCTTTTACCTTATAGAATATCCAATGTTTCCATTCATCTGGTTGTCTCCTAAATAATGTATTTTAATGATTTCTTTTTATAATTTGCCCATATAAGATCCACATCCTGTAATTAGTTAACTTCATGTTAAATCTCTTTCAAACTTTAGACTGCCTCTTGTCATATTTTTCCCTTGTAATGTTGTTAAAGAAACTAAATTATCATGTAATGTTCAGGATCTGTATTTTCCCACTGTAAATTTACAATGCTTTTTCACATAGTCTTCTGCCCCTTTCACCACCAGAAAATAAATGTAGAGTGAAATAAAGAGTACCAATAAGATTTACTTTCCATTCTGGTTTGAATACACGATGTTGAATTTTTCTATCCAAATGCACCTATATGTCTATCACTATGCTTATTGGACATTGATGATCATTGGGTGGAAATATTAAATCATTCAAAATTGTGGAACATTTGTGACTTAATTCTATCCTTAATTATATCACTTTATCCCAGATATTTCTGTACAAGTACTTCAATTTATTAATTTTTGTGTTAAAGGACCAAAATAGTAAATAAAAGGCACAATAAATGAATCTTTTCTACAAATTTTTGAGTTTTCTTTTGCTTTTACAAAAAGGGAAAGATCAGAGTATTTTGAGATTTATTAAGAACTCACGGAATGAGACACATTTTCTTGACTGCTTCCTTGTTATCTCTATTTTCCCCACTCTGGGTGATGCTTGACAGAGGGCCATGCGCGACCTGGGTAAGGGGCATGCCGCCGATCAAACCCTCCCTTCCTGTGCTCTTCCAAGTCAGGGTATGGTAAGCATAACCCCACCCTATCACTAGAGTCAGCAAGTTCCCCAAGGTGGGCTTGTTACTTTCAGATGAAAATGCTAAGTTGTAACTTCAACCTGTTGCTAGTAATCCTGGGTTCTTTACGTTCTGAGCAAATCTGAATGGCACATATCACTGAATATGCATCTTAGGCCCAGGCCCTGATGGATTCACAGCAGAATTCTATAAAACATTCAGCGAAGACTTAATGCCAACACTCCTCAAACTCTTCAATGAAATTGAAAAGGAAGCCATTATCCCTAAATCATTTCTGGAGGCAAGTATTATGCTAATACCAAAACCAGAGAAAGACCCAACCAAGAAAGAGAACTACACACCAATCTCCCCAATGAACATAGATGCAAAGGTACTCAATAAAATACTAGCAAACAGAATGCAGCGAATCATAAGGAAAATTATACACCATGATCAGGTTGGATTTATTCCAGGAATGCAGGGATGGTTCAATATTCACAAATCAATTAATGTAATTCACCATATGAATAGAGCAAAAGACAAAAACCACATGATCGTCTCAATAGATGCAGAAAAATCTTTTGATAAAGTCCAACATGCATTCATGTTAAAAACTCCAGAAAAGATAAGAATAGAGGGCCTCTACCTCAATCTGATCAGAGCCATCTATGACAAACCAATAGCCAACATCATACTAAATGGACAAAAACTGAAAGTTTTCACTTTAAAGTCAGGAACAAGACAAGGATGTCCACTGTTACCACTCATATTCAACATAGTTCTGGAAGCATTAGCCAGAGCAATTAGAAAACAGAGAGAAATAAAAGGAATAAGGATATGAAAGGAAGAAGTAAAACTATCACTATTTGAAGATGACATGATACTTTACAAGGAAGACCCCAAAAACTCCACAAGAAGACACCTTCAATTAACTGACAAATTCAGTAGAGTAGCTGGACACAAAGTCAATACCCCAAAATCAATAGCATTCCTATACACAAACAACAAACAGGCTGAGAGAGAAATTAAGGAAACCATACCTTTAACAATAGCATCCAAGAAACTGAAATATTTAGGAATCAATCTAACAAAAGAGGTAAAAGATCTATTTAATGAAAACTACAGTACTCTGAAAAAAAGAGATCAAAGAGGATTTCAATAAATGGAAAAAATTCCCCGTTCATGGTTAGGAATAATCAACATTGTGAAAATGGCCATATTACCAAAATTGTTGTACAGATTCAATACAATTCCCCTTAAATTACCATCAGCAGACCTCACAGATAGAGAAAACAGTCCTCAAGTTCATCTGGGGAACCAGAAGAGACCCAGAATAGCAAAAGCAATCCTGGGCAACAAGGACAAGTCAGGTG
Source organism: Dinomys branickii (assembly GCA_004027595.1). NCBI lineage: Eukaryota > Metazoa > Chordata > Mammalia > Rodentia > Dinomyidae > Dinomys > Dinomys branickii. Next base: position 198,575 of record PVLD010001379.1, read on the forward strand.
GAATCACAATCCCTGACCTGAAATTATACTACAAAGCTACTGCAATAAAATCAACCTGGTACTGTTTCAAGAACAGACCTGAGGACCAATGGAACAGACTGGAAGATGCAGCCACAACCACAAGCACACTCAGCCACCTAACTGACAAATGGGTCAACACACTCACTGGAAGAAAGATAGCCTTTTTAATAAATGGTGCTGGAAAAATTGGCTTGCCTCTTGCTGAAGACTGAAAATAGACCCAAGTCTATCACTCTACACCAAAGTCAAGTCAAAATGGACCACAGATCTCGATATTAAAACAGAAACACTAAACCTATTGGAAGAGAAAGTAGGTAAAATCCTTGAAGACATAGAAGTAGGCAGAGAATTCATGAACAAAAATCAAACTGCAAGAGAAACACTCCAAAGAATCAATAACTGGGACCTCATCTTACTGAAAAGATTTTGCACATCTAAAGAAATCACCAGCAGAGTAAAAAGAAAATCCGCAGATTGGGAAAAAATCCTAACTGTCTGTCCCTTGGACAAGGGTCTTCTATCTAGAACATACAAAGAATTTAAAAATATGAACCTGTCCAAATTCAAAGTCCCAATCCAGAAATAGGCATCTGAGATGAATATACACTTCTCAGATAAAGAAATACAAATGGCAAATAAATATGTGAGAAATGTTCTACATCTTTAGTCATTTGAGAAATGCAAACAAAAACAGCATTGAGATTTCATCTCACCCCAGTAAGATTGGCCAATATCAAGAAATCATCCAATAACAAATGCTGGCAAGGCTGTGGGGAAATAGGAACTCTTCTGCATTGCTGGTGGGAATGCAGACTGGTGAAACCACTGTGGAGATCGCTTTGGAGATTCCTCAGCAAACTAGATCTAGAGGTTCCATTCAACCCAGCTATTCCCCTCCTGGGTATTTTCCCAGAAGTCGGAAAACATCATATCACTGCGATATATGTGCACCTATGTTTATAGCAGCACAATTTGTAATAGCTAAATCGTGGAAGCAATCAAAATGTCCATCCACAGAGGACTGGATTAAAAAAAAAACTGGTGTTTTTACATAATGGAATATTATTCAGCTATAAAGAAAGACAAATGAGGCTTTTATAGGCAAATGGTCACAATTAGACACCATACTCATAAGTGAAATAAATCAGATATGCATGTGCAAGCAGCATATTGTATCATTAGTGTAAGAACCTGAAGGTGGGAATACAAATTAGGAGGTATGAAAGGAAACTGCTCAAAAGTAAAGAGCAGTTGGGATGAAGGGAAGGAGAAAAGGAGGAAAGGGATAGCTATGTAAGTATGTATATATATGCAGGATGCCTAACATGGTTGCACTATTGTCTCGTGTGGCTTAAATGTAAGGAATAATCAATGATTGGTTGTTTAATCAATCTTGTATGTCTATTTGCATTATCCTGAATATACACTTTGAAGTTATCAATGTGTAGTACAACAACCCTTGTTAATCCTCTGTCACCTTATCTATAATTCAGTTTTTGTACTGTTCTTGTGCTACTTTGTGTCTGTTTGCTGTTTTTGTTCTTTTACTCTTAAAATAAAAAAAAAAATTAAATTATATTTGTGTTACAGTTATGCAGTATAATTCATTACAGTGTCAAATCAAACAAGTTTATACTGCTGGATTTGTATATTCTACTTCATTCCTATCATCTCCATTCTATTTATTCAATTATCTACTTTCTATTAGAAGTAGATATTTTTCTAATTTATAGTTTTTCCATTTTGTGTTCTTTACACTAAAATGTAAGTGGATATGTGACTATGTGCTTTTTACACATGGATATATACACCAGGCTATATTTGTGCACATACATAAATATATGACTTATCACACATACATTTATATGAATTGCTATAGAATTTATAAAATTCTTCATTTCTATTAATTTTTTATTCACCCAAATAAAGCTTAACCCTCTATAGCCCCATAACCTGTTCCTCTCTCATACTAAAATTTTTCTTTCTTTTCTACCCAAAACTCAACATATGAAATTTGCAAATATTCTCTACCTAATTGTGGGAAACTGTACACACATTCCGACCGATAATAATGTTGAATAGACATATTCTTATAGACATATTCTTTCATCCTGAAAGTCAGTAGAATATTCTTTATGCAAACTATCTCATGCTGCATCAGATTGCAAATAAATCCTGAACATTTTTTTGTTGAATAGCAATATTAGCAAGTTGCAAAGCATTTAGTTTTTTCTTACTATTACAAGTCACAAGCCATTCTATATTTGTCTAGTGCAATATTTCCTTTTAAAGCTATTTAGTACATGTGTTATGAGACACACTTGTGAATATGCTTAACATGCATCATCTTACTGAGGGACAATTATGTTATTTACAGAGCCATACTTTTACAAGTATGATTAAGTGCAATATCACTGTGTGTATATTTTCATAAATTTGCAGGCGTATATTTAGGTTGGTGTTATTAATTCAAATATTGGAGCTCTTTTGTGAGAACTGTGCTATTTTTAATTCCCAATAACTGCATGTGAGAGTGGCTCTTTTCCTCCAGTCTCACTGGAATCAGTAAACATTTGGACTTTTGTTAATTTACTCAGGGAAATATAGTGCTTAATTAAAACGTTAACTTTTGTTTCTCTTATTTTGTGTAAACTGAATGTTTATGTATGTGTAAAAGTGTAATTTGAAATTACATTTCTATTCCATGGGCTATTCTCCTGTTTGTAGAATTAAGTCATCAGCCATTTTACTCTGCATTTTCAAAAGCTCTTTGTTTACTATAGGTCAATAATTACCTTTACAGTTTATTCTTAAGATAATTCAAAAGTGGACAATTTTTAATTGTCCCATCAAAATACATCTTCTGAAATGTATCTTTAATACTTTACTGTTACTTGCACTGGACATTTAACTTAACTCATATCTTCTGACTACCACTTAAAGGGAGAAACATTTTCAACATTTTGAGGCTAAAATCTTTAAGATGAGTTACCATCTGTGTATAGTCACATGGTCTCCTCTACAGTAGAACATCCTTAAGCAAGTGATTCTCTGAATGTTTCTGTGAAAGGTCTCTGTCTGCAGTGACAATGACCACATAGCACACAATGGCGGGGATACCATTAGAGAGTTGTGGCCAGTGTGTCTGAGGGGAGCATTTGTCTCATCATAGCTAAGAGGACTCTTGCTATTTGACTTGCCTTTGAGCCTTTCTTCTCTCAAAATTTTACTACCGAAATCACATTTTGCAGCAAATGTTGATATGTATTTTCAAAAAGAAAAAAACCTCGAGTGAGTTGTGTAATTTTGAATCCTAACACTGAAATTGTCACCAGCAGCAGGTGACTGCTTGGAAGCAACACTCATGGGATGAGAGTTTGATATTTGTTCTATCTTCTTTTGTCAGTTTTTGTTTTGTATTGGTACGTGTTTGCTGGAGGTAGTGTGTGCATTCCTCACGGGGAGCTGGTGCGTGTGTCTAGCACAGGTTAACTCTTTCTGTACCCCACCTCTTCTCCCACCCCTCCCTCCTCCATCTCTTGGTCCCCTTCTCACTTGCAAAAGATTTTACTCCTTGTTTCCCACTGTCCATCTTTCATTTCACTCTTCAGTTTATTCATACTTAGTTTTCTTGTATGGAGTGACCTATACGGTATTTTTCACTTAACATTATCTTATCAAGTTTCATCCATTTTTTCTAAAAATGACTCAAGTTCATACTTTCTATGACAGAGTAGCGGTGCAGTGTGTGTAAGCAGCATATTTTTGCTGTCCATACATCTCCCTGACCATATAAGCCACCTCAAGATTTAGCTGTTATGAATTGTGCTGCTCTAAGTATAAACTTTTAAAATTCGATATGATGCAACTTGCTCATTCTTGTTATTTCTTCTGCAACTGTGGGTTCTATTCAGAAAGTCCTTGTGTATGCTTTTATGCCCAAAGTAACATTAAAGAATGTGGCAAGCTCTGGAATGCAAAAAGGGACAAAAGGGATTTTTTTAAAAATGAAATTTGCTTTTATTTGCTGACCCAAGAAGATTTTAAGGGGCTGAGTAATTTTGCAAAGCAAATGATAAACATGGAGACTACCATAATTCTGTGTACACTGACTACTTCTAACCAGGAGAATTGACATAAGGTCTTTTTTTTTTTTTTTTTTTTTTTTGGTACCAGGAATCAAACTTAGGACCTTGTACTTGCCAGACAGGTTCTTATGCCACTGAGCTATAATCCCTGGCCTGAGGACCTTAAATTCAAAGGCTAAAACATTTGATCCAAAGTACATGCTCGTACGTAGCAGCTCTCCCCTCCTGTGCATAGATGCTCTATTCTGGTTTCCAGAAACGCTGATTTTTCCAGGATATCGAGTTGAAACTTGAAAACTTGTCAAATTGTGCCATTTAAATTGTTAGATGTGTGAACAGGTTAAGGTACAATCTAAGGCATTTTCCAGAAAACTATAGTACCTTGAGAAATGAAAAGAGAGCACAGAAGGAAATTACATGGACCCAAAGACCCCCATTTCCCAGTGTCACAAACCTGCCCACCCAGGCAGATGGCATCGTGGAATCATGGCTTGCTGACCCCGTGGCCAAGCTTGTAGGGGAGATCACCTCTTCTTATGACTGAGTCTCACTCCTCTGTCTCCCTGTCTGCCAACACTCAGGTCCCAGTACATGCAACATCAGTGGATTTTACATGAAAGAGTGAATTATTTTAAAGCTTTGGATAACATTTTGGGGTAGTTTGTGATGGCATTAGGCTATAGAAATTAGATTATAATTTTGTGTCAAGTGAACAGCAATATGGATACTATTGTTGAAGCTCACATTTTCACATGCTTTCTCTAGTAGCCCAGAGAGCTTTCTTGTGTGATCATTGGATGTTTATATATCAGAAACTTTTGCCCTTTGAATCAAAACTGCTCACGCTTACTTTATCTGACTGAAAAACTAATATTTTCCTCAATATACAGCTTTCCTATATTACAATGTCTTGCCTCTGAAAGAAAAATATATAATATGATTACAAGAATTATGTATGTGTTTGTTAGTCTTATTCCTGGGACAAAATACTTGACACTCACAAATTAAAGTGGAAAGGTTCATTTTGGCTCACAGGTTGTATCGAGTTCAGTCCATAATTGCCTGGTTCTAAGACAGAGGTGGAAGTCAGAGGGGCGTGGTAGAGGAGGAATAGTTCATGGTATGACAGGCAAGAAGCAGAGAGGGATTACCCTTCTAGACCACAACCATATCTCTTCCTACCAGGCTTCACCTAGGCACATCACACTCAGATTAATCCAGTGGTCAGTATCATATCACCATGATCCAATAACTTCAAAGCCCCACTATAAGTGAAAGAGCCTTGGTGGAGACATAGATACAAACCATTACAATTTGACAAACATAAATATTATATCCACTGAAGGACCAAATTTAATTCCTAAGATCTTGTACACTAAAATGACGAGGAGCTACTAAGGCAAGTAACAACCCAGAGGTGGTACTAGATGCTGTTGAGAAATAAAGCTGTTTCAACAGCCCACTTATTTGCGTGATTGCAAACTGGTAAGAAAGTATGACTGTGATAGAACAGCTTATGTATAAAATGAGCAAATTCAACAATGCTGCATAAATTCACCATAATCCTGGTAAGTTTTTGACAGCACACAGAATTTTGTTGTGCAGTGTAATATATTAAGTTCTCATCAGTGCTATTTTACATAGATTATGCCACTTTTCAATTCTTAAATCTTACACCTATAGGAATGAAACACCATCATTAGTCACCTAGAAGGAGCATTTTTCAATGTTACAAGCCTGAACTATTAAAGTGATATCTGTATGAAGACATAACATTAAAGGAGAGTAACAAAATAGGTATGTGGGGCTAGGGATGTAGCTCAGCGGCCCAAGTGCCTGCCTGGCAAGTGCAAGGTACTGAGTTAAATTCCTTGCCAAAAAACATAGATATGTGAGCACAGAATGAGGGTGCATCTATCAGAAACAAAAAGGAAAACTAATATGAATCAGTGTTCACCTACATTTAAATTCAATCTTTGAGAAAATCAAACACATGGAGTAGAGGTTAGAGCAACAGTGGTCCCAAAATGTAGAAACTGTTGTGAGCCTCTGCAGTGTAACCCATTTTCCATATTTAGTACATAAGATGAGGACATAAACTGAGTTTGAATTCTCACATGTACTTGATAAGACCATAACATCACCTTCAAACAAGAGCTTATCTTGGTCCATCTGTTCACACTTTTGGTTCAGGTCTCTTATTTCTTTGCTGAGTTTCTGTCCGGTTGACCTGTCTCTTTGCGTCAGAGGGGCATTTAGGTCCCCTATTACAATAGTGTTATTAGTTATTTGATTTTTTACGTCTGTCAAGATTTGACTTGTAAAGTTAGGTGCTCCATTATTAGGTGCATAAATGTTTAGGATCGTTACCTCTTCCTCTTGTAGCTTTCTACAGAGTGTTCCACCCCACAGCATCAGAATACACATTTTTCTCAGCTGCACATGGGTCTTTCTCCAAAATTGACCACATTTTAGCCCATAGAGCATACCTACCTAAATGCAAAAGAATTCAAATTATCCCATGCATATTATCGGACCACAATGCAATAAAATTGGAAATTAATGACAAAGAGAACTCCAAAAACCACATAAACACGTGGAAATTAGACAGCAACCTACTGAATAACCAATGGGTCACACAAGAAGTTAAAGAAGAAATTAAAAATTACCTACAAATAAATGAAAATACAAGTACAACCTATCGGAATCTGTG
>PVLD010001380.1:0-117288 GCA_004027595.1 Dinomys branickii
AGCCAGTAGATGTTTATGGTTAGCAGAGAGAAAGAAAATCAAGATGGTTGGTGGTGTGGCTGGAAGGACACAGTGACAGAAGTGGATGAGGGGAAGTCTAGGATTTGTTTTTGACACTATAGGGATTATGGTTACCTGGAGTCTCATTACTGAAGACCAGCAACTGACTCAAATGTTTTAAGCTACAAAAAATTCACTGTTCCATATAACTGACAAGTCCTGGGTAAAAGTTTCAGGTGCATGTGGCTATAGCTATTCGAGTGGTATCAGCAGGAGTCTTTTCTTCTTTCCCAAAAAGAGGTCAGAAATGGCCATATGCAGCCCCACAGGCTTCTGTCCAGCCAGCTGAGCACAGGTCCTGGGGTGCCTACACTGGCATGTGTGCATTACTGACCTGATCTCTAATGGAACAGACTGGGAGCCACGTGTGCTGTCCGAGAGCCAAGGCCTGGGGTCCCCCATCCGAACCCATTCATAGTAGGGGGGAAAGGCTCTCTAAGGGAAGTCTATCCACAAAGAAGGACTTTAACTGAACAATGATAATAGATGTTTGATAAACACTACATTCCCACTTCTTAGCTGTTTGAGAACTATACAGACCTTCCAGGGTAATTTTTAAATAATCTCCCTGTTTACCATAATGCAGTCATTCCACACAAGACTTAAACCTGGCTGGCCCATTACTGGAAGGAGCCACTCTACATCCTCAGTCCCAACCGCAGACCTGTGGAAGGCCTGTCTGTTTGCTTTGGTACTAAGCTAACCCCTGAGGGTCTTTCACTTTGTGGCCAGACTACCATGCTAGAGGGAAAATTAGACAGCTGAAAGAACAAAAAATGTCCTAGTTGAGGAGGTAGGGGAGGACAAACAGTCCCTCGTGGTCCACACCCTTGACTAAAAGGCAGGGAAGAGGTTCCCTGGCTCTCCAGCGAGCTGCTCTGCTTCTGCTGTCTCTGCCTTAGTGCTCTGGGGCCCTGTGGGAGGGGCATTAAGGGGTGCAGGTTTAGGGGACACAGGGAGCAATCTTAAGGGGTGAGTAATCTTGCCTTGCTTTCCAGGTTTGTGGGGTTTCTGGCGATACACAGTTCCGTTAATCATTAGGAAACTTCTCAGTCAGTTTGTTTTCGAGCATCCCTGGAGATATTAGTTAAAGCTAAAGACCTTCTCAAAAGTTAGAATTCTTGAACGGATTCCTGGTGGCGGTGGTGAGGGAGAAGAGGGTTGTCTCTTAGCAACAGGCCCAGCCACTCCACCCATCCCAGGAGCCCAGGGTTCTGGGGCCTCTCTGGGCCTCTGCCACAAGGCTGTACAAATCCCTAGCTGGCTGGGAGGCAGAGCTCTTTGCCCCTTCCTTCTCAGGCTCCATCTCAACAAAAGGCTGCTTTGTAATGGAAACTTCTGTGGTGCTGGGAGGGCACAGCAGGGCCTGAGGAGTCAAGAGGCTATCACGCCCCAGGCTGCTCTCCCCTGGAGTTTCCAGCCTCCCTTTCTCTGCTTGAGCTGACTTCAGCTAGAAGCACAGAACTGGCTCTTAATTATCTGACTCTCAGCCATATTGGGTTACTGGCCTCGGGCAGAAAGGGCCTCTCCTAGCGAGCCATTTTCTTCCTCTTCGTTCGGATGGGCCCCAGTCAACCAAAGTGTGTGTCTTTTTCTTGCTAGACCTGATTGAGGCTGTAGGAAGGATCACACTGCCGACATCCTGACATTGTCTTCTAAGTCTCCCAAAGTTTGGCAGTCTTGGTAGGTGCATGGCTCAGTGCCAGGGGCCATGAGAAACAGTTTTATCAGCTACTCTGCTGCTGTATGAGTTCACTGGCTTCGGAGTGGGCAGTGGGGGAAGACATACCATCATATGCCAGCCCTCTTAGTTCAGCTAATTCCTTTTTAGAACTTACTATTTGGAAAATAAAATTTTGTCTCTAATTGCAGTTTCTTGAGTAGGACTTTTTTATACTTATAGACCCAACTGTAACTACAGGTAAGTTAGGCAAAAAAGGAAATTGATTAGTTCACGTAATTGAACAGGCCTGGGTTTTATAGTGTCTATAAGAAATTCTGTTTCTCAGTGACACTTTTCTGAGCAAGGAAATTCATTCCCAGGTGGCTCCTCCCCAAAAGAGGTAAAGATAGCCCTAGTACCTCTGATCTTCCCCATCACCTTAGAAACCAAAACCCAAGAAGCATGCTTCTCCTCTTAGTAGTTGCAGAACCATCTTGGGGTCAACCTGGGTGCTGTGTGCTTATCCCAAGACTCTGATAGGCCTGGCAGAGTCACAACCCCCAGGCCACATAGACTGAGAAAGTGGCTAAGGAAGACAGTTCCCAAGGTCAGAGCAGGGTGCAGACACTATGAAGCAGTACTGCACAGCAAAGGGATCAGTGCCATGTGAAAATGGCAAAAGAATTCAGAGAGTAGGTCAGGATGGAGAGATAGCAGCTCCCAGTGTGAGTGAATCAGTGGGAGTGAACCAGACTGCCTGGGGGTAGTGGGTGGAGTGGAAGAGACGCCCCACCAAGGGACAGTAATTTTTCAAGGCAGTGAGAACAGGAAGTGGAAGAATCCAGAGGAAAATTGAAACAGCATTGTGGAAGTCTAAGAAGATAGAAGAGTCAAGAGTATCAGCCAAGGGATCAAGCCAAGGAAGACTTTTGATGGAACTGGATTATCTGATTAGTAGCTGGTGGTCTGGAATCCTGAGGAGCACAATGACAGCAGAAGGTGTTGGAGCCTGGATGCAGAGAGTTAGGAAAAGGACAGCACTGAGGAAGAGGTTAGAGTCCCCACAAGGTAGGGGAAGGGTGACAGGAAGCCAAAGATGGGCAGAGAGGGGGCAGCAGGAGTTTACATGGAGAGGGGTATGATGCCATAGGGAAATAGGACCTGTGCCAGAAACAGTGTAGGAAAGAGAGGTAACATAGCTTTTGGAGTGGAAGTTCATCAGCGACACTTACTGGAAGGCTATGGTCTTGGTTAGTTTTCTCTTGTTGCTGAGACGAAATACCTGGGTCCAAAATTAAGGAAGGAAAAGTTTATTTAGCTCACTTTGTGGAGGTTTCAGTCCATACTCAGCTGGCTCCAAGGCAGGGTGGCACATGGCAGAGGGCAACAGTTCACGGTGGGAGAAAACAGCAAAAGCAGCAAGAGCAAAAAGGGAGAAGCAAGAGCAAGCCTCTTCCTCTCCTTCACACTGTGTGCAAACTATCTGCCCCAGGGCGGTGCAGCACTCACACCCATAATCCCAGCATTGGGCCGTGGATCAATCACAAACTCTGGAAGCCGTCCCACAACTGCATGAGGCTTTCAGGGAACAGCCACACACAAACCATAGCAGCTACCAAACCTTTTCCAGGTCTGCAAAAAGACTTAGGTGGCTGGAGCAGCAGGGATGGTTCGGCGCATAGTGCAGACAGGGATAGGCCCAATAGTGACGCACACACAGGTTTCATTACGTGTCCTGGCATCTCACTGCAGACAGCATGGTACTGAAAGTCCGGCTTGTGTGAAGAGTGTAATTTGCATGAAACTAAAATAAGCACTCCCTCCCTATTTGTTTGTTGAGACTGTATCTCACTATGTAGTTCAGGCTGGCTTTGAACTTACTATGTAGCCCAGACTGGCCTTGAATTTGTGATGATCCTCCTGCCTCAGCCCCCCAAGTGCTGGGATTACAGGCATGCACCATCACGTTTGGCTTAAGTATTACCTGTACCATACATTAAATACATATAAGGCACTGATCTTAGTTACATCTTTGTGATTATTAACATATGTAAGCACTACTCACACCAAGATAGAGAACATTTCAGGACCATAAAAGATTCCCTTCTGCCCCCACCCAAACTCCACTTTGACCTCTGTCATCAGTTTTGTCTGTTCTGGAACTCCATCTCTGTGGAATCCTACAGTATGCACTTTTGGATCTGACTTCTTGCCTGTAACGTAAAACTTAATGAATTCATCCATGCTGTTGTACATGTCAACAGTTCCTTTTCTTACTAGTCGATGATACCCCATTATGAATATATCACCATTTATCCATTCTATCGTCAAGAGCGCTTGGGTTGTTTCTAGGTTAGAACAAAAGTACGCAATTCCTTGAATTTTTAAGAAAGAATTTTCACTATCTTATTCTGACACGTGTACAGGACCTTGCACAGGTACCAGTACGAGCAGGGCACCGGTTCTGGGCTGTGTGGCCATTGGTCTCCCCTGACCCCACCGGTCTGGGCATGAGTGTCCCAGGGAAGTAATTTTTCCCTGGAGTGGGGAAATAGGGAACCGAGCCTGGGAGGGCTCTGGGATACCAGCCTGCTAAGACTTACTCCCTCTTTTCTAGCCACCTCTGCCTCTGCCCTGGCCACGGCCGCCCTGATCCTTCCTGATCCTGCAGCGGGGCTCATCCGTGGCCCCCCATGAGCGCTCCCGGCTGACCGGTGGGGGCCGCAGTGGAGCCGGCACGACGCGGGGGCAGCGGGGCCATGGCCTCGCTGGACCTGCCGTACCGCTGTCCCCGCTGTGGGGAGCACAAGCGCTTCCGGAGTTTGTCATCGCTGCGTGCGCACCTGGAGTACAGCCACACGTACGAGACACTGTACATCCTCTCCAAAACCAACAGCATATGCGATGGTGCTGCAGCCGCTGCCGCCGCCGCTGCCGCCGCCTCAGGGTTCCCCCTGGCGCCCGAGCCCGCCGCCCTGCTGGCCGTGCCCGGTGCCCGGCGTGAGGTCTTCGAGAGCACATCCTTCCAGGGCAAGGAGCAGGTGGCTGGGCCGGCGCCCGCCACACCACACCTGCTGCACCACCACCACCACCACGCGCCGCTCGCTCACTTCCCGGGAGACCTGGTACCCGCCAGCCTGCCCTGCGAGGAGCTGGGTGAGCCAGGCCTGGTGCCCACCGCCGCCGCCCGTTACGCGCTGCGTGAGATCGAGATTCCTCTGGGGGAGCTGTTCGCCCGCAAATCTGTAGCATCCTCGGCGTGTTCCACACCACCGCCCGGACCTGGCCCTGGCTCTTGCTCCGGGCCTGCTTCTGCCTCACCCGCGTCCCCCTCGCCCGCCGATGTGGCATACGAGGAGGGCCTGGCGCGCCTCAAGATCCGCGCGCTGGAGAAGCTCGAGGTGGACCGGCGGCTGGAGAGGCTGAGCGAGGAAGTGGAGCAGAAGATCGCAGGTCAGGTGGGCCGCCTGCAGGCGGAACTGGAGCGCAAGGCTGCAGAGCTGGAGACCGCTCGCCAGGAGAGCGCACGGCTGGGGCGCGAGAAGGAGGAGCTGGAGGAGCGTGCATCCGAACTCTCTCGCCAGGTGGACGTGAGCGTGGAGCTGCTGGCCTCCCTCAAGCAAGACCTGGTACATAAGGAGCAGGAGCTGAGCCGCAAGCAGCAGTGAGTAGGCCCTCGGGGCCTGTTGCATGTGCCCCTGTGTCACTTTGCTGGTGCCGCCCTGAGTGTCTGTGTGTGGCCGTGGCTTTGTAGGATGGGATCTGTGGTGAGCATGGAAAGGTGTTTCTTGTGCGTCCAAGAGTAACATACTCTTGTGTGTTTGGAACCACATGCTTGTTGGTGAAGACTGCCTGGCTTTCGTGTTTCTTTTGTCACTGGGGTTGAACCGAGGGCCTTCACATTGAGCCACATTCCCAGCCTTGCCCACTTTTTGAAACGGGTTTACCAGGTTTCTAAATTGTCCTGCTTGAGCTCAAATTTGCAGTCCTTCTGCCTCAGCTTCCCAGAGTGCTGGGGATTACAGGCATGTGACACTTCCCGGCTTAAATACAATGATTTCAAGTTTGGGTTTTGGCTTTTGGTAATGGTGATTGAGTTCAGGCCTCCACTTAACACTGAGTTACACTCTTAGGCTTTTTTAATTTTTTATAAAAAAATAGGTGGTGACCAAAAATTGTTGTTGAGGCTCCCGGCTCAGCCTCCTGGAGTGCTGCAGTTCCAAGTGTATGCCACACCCTGCCCAGCTGACTGCCTGTTTCTTGCCCTTCTCTGTCCCAGCCATTGCCAACACTGGCATTTGGGTACCATACCTTCTTCACTTTTGCCTACTCAAAGACACAGTCTGGTTTTCCTCCTCTCCTGTCTCCTTTATCAGATTTTCCCTGTCTACCTAATCATCCCTAAAAGCTTGCAGACCTGATGGCATTTCTCATGCGCCATAACTCCACTTCCCCTTTAAGCTGCTTCCCCTTTCTCTCTCCTCCTTACAGAAAAAACTCCTTGAAAGTTGTCCTTATACTCCTAGTCTCCGATTTCTTTCCTCGGATTTTCTCTAGAACCCACTCTGATCCGGTTTCCACCTCCACCTCTGTCCTCGTATCACTTCATGAGGGTGAGGCCAGGTCTTCATCTTACTTAGCCCAGCAGCATTTGACTCAGCTGATCCTTAAACACTTACTTGGCTTCTGCAGTGCTGTCCTTCTGAATTTCCTTTTCTTTCTTTTTGTCTGCTCTTTCTCCATCTTCTTTTGTTGGCTTCTCCTCGCTTCTCTTGTCTTGTAGGATGTAGGATTATGACTCTGTAACTGTTTCTGTTTGATATAAACTCTGCGAAGACAGAGGTTTCTCTATTTTTTTCACCAAAGTTTCCCCAGTACCTACAACAGTGCCTGACACCTAGAAAGTATTCAGTAAGTGTTGAATGGATGTGTGAGCAACCACGCATGCGTTTGGGAGAACGTACTCAGAACTAGAGGTGTGCCGTGTGTTGGTGCAGCTCCTGGTGATTGGTGTAAACTGTGCTTCTGCATCTGAGTGTGTGTCTCTCCGTGCTGATGTGATGATGTACTGTATTTTGGAATGTTTCTGAAAGAGTGTGTGTATGTCTGAATGTGTCCGTGTGCATGTGCCTCCAAGGTTGTTTGCGTGTCTCAGATTAAGCGTGTGCCTGAGAATGAGGATGTGTATGAGAATGGGTGGGACTGCGCTGGGGGCTGTGTATGGGGCAGTGTGTGGGTACAGGTGTATGTGGCTATGTGTTGAGGCCAAAGGTAGTTGGGTATGTCACTGTGTTCCTGTGTGAGCCAGCAGGGCCAAGTATGGAACAGAGGTATGGGCTGTATGTGTGCCTGAAGGTATTTTTGTGTAGGACTGTGTGTGCCTCCAAGTATTTCTGGGTAGGCGAGTGTCATGTCCAGTTGTGTGTTTAGGGCTAAGTGGAGTATGAGTGTGTGGCTCAGTGTGTGCTTGCATTTGTGTGTGTGTGTGTGTGTGTGTGTGTGTCATTGTGAGAAGCTGTGTGCCAGGCCTGTTCTGTATGGCTCTGTGTGACCATTAGCAGCTAGGCCCTGTGTCTTCCCACTAGCCAGACTGCCCTCCAGAAGGTGGGGGGCAGGCAGGGTGAGGTCCTGGGGTAAGGGACTGCTCTGGGCCCAGGGAGGTGGTGCAGATCGACCAGTTCCTGAAGGAGACAGCGGTGCGGGAGGCAAGTGCCAAGCTGCGACTGCAGCAGTTCATCGAGGAGCTTCTGGAACGTGCTGACCGTGCTGAGCGGCAGCTGCAGGTCATCAGCAGCAGCTGTGGCAGCACACCCAGTGCCAGCCTGGGGCGTGGAGGAGGCGGCAGCGGCGCGGGGCCTGGAGCCCGAGGCCCAGGCAGGATGGTGAGTGCCCCACGCCGCACCAGCCTCTCACCCGGCCCCCACGGCTAGCGCTTATGTACCGTCTCACACCCGCTGGAGTGCTCCTCCTTCTTTGGCTCTTCCCTTGAGAGCAGATCCACACCTAAACTAGGGGTCCAGGAACAGGGCACCTCTCTGACTGGGCAGGAGTGCCGGTCTCTGAAGCCAGGGGAAGGCGCGGTCCAGCAGCCCAGCCCTCAGAGGTGCATGTCTGCCCATTCCTGCGACTGAGAGCCCAGGAGCAGCACTCCAGAGTGTGGGTGCTGGGCAGGTGTGGGGAGGGGGCGGGTAAACCTGCCTGTTTGGGCTGTCTGTCTGTCTGTTTGTCCATCTTTCCCAACCTTTTTCTTCTTCTCCCTCCTTCCTCTCTTCTCTCCATCTTGTGCCGTCTTTCTCCTGGTGCTGCCTGCTCACCACCTTGCCTCCTTTGCCCACCCTTCCTTTCCCACCTGCTCTGGGGTCCACAGCGAGATCACCACGTGGGCCCAGCCGTGCCTAGCACATACGCAGTGTCACGGCACGGCTCCTCGCCCAGCACAGGGTAAGCCTCGGGCCTGGTCTGACCCACACAGCCCACCCTTAGCCTGGGAAGCCCCGCCAGCCTGTGGGGGCTTCCCTCCTCCTGTGCCCATCCTCTGTGGGTCATCTCTCTGCCTTTCCACACTCAAAGGGAGCTGTTGGGAAGCAGGGTGGGTGGGTTGCCCTTGGCTGGTGGTAGGGGCACGGTGGGGAGCTCGGGCAGCCTGGTGCCCTTCACCCCTCACCACTGGGTCCACCCTACCCCAGGGCTTCCAGTCGTGTGCCAGCTGCATCGCAAAGCTCAGGCTGCTATGACAGTGACAGTCTGGAGCTGCCCCGGCAGGAGGAGGGGACCCCTGAGGACGGTGGCCCTGGGGGTTTGGGCTCAAGGGCCCAGGCTACCAATGGTGCCTCAGAGCGGTCCCAGCCCCCTCGCAGCTCAGGCCTGCGGCGCCAGGCCATCCAGAATTGGCAGCGCAGACCCCGCCGGCACAGTACTGAGGGTGAAGAGGGTGATGTCTCAGACGTGGGCTCCCGAACCACTGAGTCAGAGGCTGAGGGCCCCTCAGATGTCCCTCGCTCCGGGCCTGCTATGGCTGGGCCCCTGAGCAGCTGCAGGCTCTCAGGTAAGTCCTGGGAGGGGGTAGAGAGGCCGGCTGGGCCTTCTCAGGCAGAGGCAGTGGATCTATAGGGCTACTGCATCTCTTTCCTCTTGCTCACCCCCAACTTGCTCACCCCTCTTACAAAGTACAGAGACTTGGTGACGAGGCTGCAGGCACAGGGTGCTCAGGTCTGCCTCTAAAGGGGTCAGTATGCATGGTGGACCCAGGAATGTGTAGAGGAGAGTCTTTGAGTGTCCACTACAGACTCAGAGGCCCCTGGCACAGTGGAGCAGAGCCCCTCCCATCTGCACCCAGGCCAGGCACATCTGGGAGATTAGGAGGTTCCAGGGTTAGGGTCGGGGTGACCCCTAAAAAGGTTTACAGAGGAAGGGGTGCCTTTCCTTAACCTGTAAAATCGGGGCAGTGTACCATAGAGGAAGGGAGAGCAAAGGCCTCTGTCCTCCCTCGCGGCGCACCAGTCCCCGGCATGGGTCTCTCATGCCCGCTCTCCCTGCAGCTCCCCCCAGCTCCCCTCCTGCCCCAGCTCCTGGCTGACACCCTCACACTGGCCTTCGTCTCCACTACCCCTTTGATCTGTATTCTGCAGCCCGCCCTGAGGGAGGCAGCGGTCGAGGCAGGCGAGCTGAAAGGGGTAGTCCTTCACGCTCCAACGAGGTCATCAGCCCAGAGATCCTCAAGATGCGAGCTGCCCTGTTCTGCATCTTCACCTACCTGGACACACGCACACTGCTGCATGCCGCTGAGGTCTGCCGGGACTGGCGCTTCGTGGCCCGACACCCTGCTGTCTGGACAAGGGTGCTGCTCGAGAATGCCCGAGTCTGTTCCAAGGTGCCTGTCTCTGTCCTGCTGGGAAGCCACCTTTCTCCTGGCAGAATCTGGACCTTGCAGCCCTTATAGCACCTTACTTCCAGCCTGTCCCCCCTAACCCCCAAAATGCTCTCACAGGGCCTTCTACTTTGGGGGTTCCATCTCCAGCCAACCAAGTTCAGGCCCCTCTTCTCCAAGAACCCTCTCTCCCCACAGTTCCTGGCAATGCTGGCTCAGTGGTGCACCCAGGCCCACTCACTGACACTACAGAACCTTAAACCCCGACAGCGGGGAAAGAAGGAGAGCAAGGAGGAGTATGCCCGCAGCACCCGGTGAGGCCTGCATGGGGTGGGTGTTCTGGGGCCACAGACGTGCAACCAGGTGGGGGTGCTTCCCGGAGAGGAGGTGATCACAGACAGCTCCTTCACCTCTTGGTTGTCCTCAGGGGCTGCCTTGAAGCAGGGCTGGAGTCCTTGCTCAAGGCAGCGGGGGGGAACCTGCTGATCCTGCGCATCTCCCACTGTCCCAACATCCTCACCGACCGTTCGCTCTGGCTGGCCAGCTGCTACTGCCGTGCCTTGCAGGCCGTTACCTACAGGTGGGTCCGCCCGCACCAGAAGCAAGCCCGTGGCCTCTTGGCCTTGGGTCTCAAGGATCCCTAGACCCTGCATGTCCTTCCCCCAGGTTCTCAGGTAGAGGGACAGAAGAGCAAGAGCTCTGTGGCCCAAGGGGAAGGACCCTTGGCAGGAGCAGGAGCCACCACGGTGGGCCCCTGCAGTTTTTTCTTCTCAACAGGAGTGCCACAGACCCTGTGGGCCATGAGGTCATTTGGGCCCTGGGCGCAGGCTGCAGAGAGATTGTCTCCCTCCAGGTGGCCCCACTTCACCCCTGGTGAGTCCACACGGGAGGGTGGGAGGGGACGGGGTTGGGCCTAGTCTGGGACTGAAGACCGAGCAGCCATGACCCCATTCTGTAAGCTGCTGGGGAGACAGACTTGCTCACAGTAGTGATCTGTGCACTGAGGCCTTGGGAGCAGGGCTTGAAAAATCAGACCTGGAGTTCTGCCCTAGCTTACAGGCAGCACCATGTGGACAACCCAACCATGTCTCAGTTTCTCAGCTTGCAAAAAGTGAAGGTGTATTAAGTCCCCAACCTTATAAGGGCTATTGCTGATGGAGATCATATTCCCAGGACCTGCAGGGCCTACAGTAAGTGTTCAGTAAGCATACGACAGACAGTTCAGGGTCATCGTTTAATATACCCAAGCTGCTTGTTAGAGAATCCAGGATGTGAAGTTATCCCTCACTCTATTTTGAGCTTCTCAAGCCACCAGGCTTTTTTCTATTCCCTGTACCTTGCTCTTCAAGCCCTGTCTCCATGTTACCAGTGTCTCCCAGGCCACCTCAGGTGCCTTCACTAACACCTTGGACTCTGCCATAGCATTCCTGCCTTAACTCCCACTATACCTAGTCCTGCTAGCATCTATTTTGCAATCTTTAAAAACCAAAACAAAACAGGGTCTCCCTATGCAGTCCAGGCTGGCCTTCAACTCACTGTGTAGCCCAGACTGGCCTCAATCCTCCTGCCTCAGCCTCCTGAGTGTTGGGATTACAGGCATGTGCCACCGTGCCCAGCTACTATAGTCATTTCTGTTTCAATCTCCTGCCATAGGCTCATGCAGCTCTCAGCAGATTTGCTGAGAATCTACTCAGTCATCACCAGAACCAGTACACGTCCATTCTGTATTCCTGGTACCAAATACGTGGCATGTGCCAAAGAGTTGTCTGCCACCTACATGAATGTTGAGGCACAGTGTTAGGAAAAGGGAAAGTCTGGTGTGGAATAGGGTGGGCAGACCCAGCCAAGTACGGAAAGGCAGGCTGATCAAGGCCAGGAAGGACCCTTGCTAAGGGGTCTAGGTTTTTGCATTTTATCTAAAAAATACTGGGAAGCTGTTAGGGGGAGCTGGGCTTTTTAAAAGAGGAATGAGATCAGATTGCTAATGTTCTGTGCAATAAACTCTGTGCTTGAGAACAGGGACCCTGTCCAGGTTGGTAGCACTGCACCCTCAGGGCCTGGCTCAGTTTTCTCAGCCGTAGTAGACACTTGATAACCACCTGCTGATGGATGCTGAGCGGCTATAGGAATGAATGGGCACTGTCAGCAGTGTGGAACATGAATTGGCAGGCAGGAACCTAGATGAATGCCAGGAGGGGTCTGAACTGGTTCTAGTTACTCAGGAACCAGAAGCTGCAGGATGTAGTAGCTGAGATGGGAAAAGTTGGATAACTCCAGTTTCCTGACTTGCCCAGCTGAGTTGTTGGTGGGACACTTGCCAGGGGCAAGGAGGGGCCCCCAGAGAGGAGCATATTTGGAATGCCAGGCATCCAGGGGCCTCACTGGTGCCTCCTTTCCATTCTTCAGCCAGCAACCTACTCGCTTCAGTAACCGCTGCCTGCAGATGATTGGTCGCTGTTGGCCTCACCTCCGGGCCCTGGGGGTTGGGGGCGCTGGCTGTGGGGTCCAGGGCCTGGCATCACTTGGTGAGTTTTTTCTTGGGACAGGGTGGGTAGTGATGAGAGCCAGGAAAGACTGCCCTGTGAAATCCCACATGGGCTTGAGGCTGCAGCCAGGGTGGTGGCAGGGGACCCAGGGCGCTAGGCAGGTGACCTAGAGAGTTTGTCAGCAAGGCCTCTGTTCTTCCTCTTTCTAGCAAGAAACTGCATGCGGCTGCAGGTCTTGGAGCTGGACCATGTGTCAGAGATCACCCAAGAAGTGGCGGCTGAGGTCTGCCGAGAAGGCCTAAAGGGACTGGAGATGCTGGTGCTTACGGCCACCCCTGTCACCCCTAAGGCCCTATTGCATTTCAACAGTGAGTAATAGGGGAGTGCAGGACAGGGTTTGGCTGTCACCCATCACCATGCCCTGCAGCAAGCTAGCAGAAGCAATTCCCTATCCCTCCTCATCAGCAAGCACCAGCACTGGGGGGTACACTGACCAGAGTTCTGTGCTGGCTTTGCCACCAGTGCCTGCCCAGGCCAGTGTGGTGTTCCCGATCCTCCAGCATCTGGTCCGGTTCCACAGACCCCCGCTGTGCCACGCACTACTATTGGCCTTGTGTGAGCCCCTGGCCGGGACAGAGAGGTGAGGAGCACGGGGTGTGGAGCAGGACTGCCCTAGGTTCCGGATCGGGCTCTATTCCTCATCAGCTGTGTGACTTTCAGGGAAATAACCACTCAGAATCCTGTATTCCCATCTTGTAGGACAGCGATGGTGAACCTTTTAGACACTTAAGTGTCCACACTGCAACCCAAACCCTACAATTAAACCTGAATATTGAGGTGCTAGTTTAGAAAAAAAGCAACTCACATAACTCATGACATCATCACAGAGTGCGCTGTGCATGCTTGCCGCGGTACATGTGCCATAGGTTCACTATCGCGGTTCTAGAAGATGCAGATGGTGGGAAAGTAAAGACATAATGTGTGTAGCCCCTGGGACAGTTCTTGGGGCAAGGACTTTTTCTCCCTGGACCCCAAATCATGGCTTCGTTGTCTCCCCACCTCCCTCCTACCACCCATTTTCAGTCACTCCTCTGCCTTCAAGGTAAGGACATGGGTGTACAGCTTAGGCCACTCCTGCCCATATGAAACTGTCATCCGTGACCACGTAGCCCCTGGGAGGCCCCATGCCCTGAGCTTATCAGCTTCCAGACCCTCCTCTCCACTCCCCTTCAGCATGTCCTGTGGGGAGGGCACTACTTGGCCTCTGAACTACTGCTCTCCAGGCCCCTCAGCCCCTACTGCTCTGCCTCCCTCGCCTGACTTCATAGCCACACCCAGCGGTTTGCCAAGTGGCAGGCCACGGTATAGCTGTCCGCCCTGCAGGACCAGTTGCTAAAGCCTCTGAGCAGTTGACTGTTACCCACTTAACCCTCCCAGAGTGCCGCCGTCCACCTTCTCCCCAGTCCAGCTGCGCGCCCTGGCCTGCACAGGCTTGCCCTTTATGTTCCCAGGGTCTAGCACACAACTGTCCCTCAGTGGTGGTCTGATTTCATTCATTAGTGAGAGGAGGCGGGGCAGCCCCATCGCCCAGGCCAAACATCAGCCTCCCGCACCCACCTTTGCCAGGCATTTGCCGGAACCTCAAGTCCATTGTGGTCCAGATTGGAATTGCCGATTACTTCAAGGAGCCCAGCAGCCCTGAGGCCCAGAAGCTGTTTGAGGATATGGTGACAAAACTCCAGGTGAGATGAGCCTTACGGCCGTTCAAGACCCCGTGTGAAATCCACAGGCTGGGGCTGCTGTGATTGAGCACGGCAGGACTCCACCTGCCCATCTGAGACAACTAACCCAGGGTCTGGTCCGCAGGCCCTGCGGCGGAGGCCCGGCTTCTCTAAGATCCTGCACATCAAGGTGGAAGGCAGCTGCTAACCCGGGCTGGGGGCTGCAGGGCCCCTGCCAGCCCCATACCAAGGCGCTCTTTGGACTCCAGAGGGACCCTGGTTTGAACTAGACCTTCAGTGGCCTAGTGTTACTCCAGCTTCCAGGGAAGGGTTGAATATCCGGTCCTTCTGGAACAGTGGAGCTACAGGCCTGATTGAGGGCATTGCCTCCCAGGGGCAGGAGCTTGGACAGAAGGTGTCCTCCAACCCCCCACCCCATCCCCAGCTGGAGCAGCCTTCTGGCTCAGCCATAGAGGGAGCTGTCACCAGCAGCACCTGATGTCATCACCTGGAGGATCTGCAATAACCACCCAGAGGCTCCTCAGCTGCTTGGGCAGGCCGCTTCCTCCTGAGGCCCTGTCCTGTGGTCAGGGGCTTCTGCCAGGCCCCAGGCCAGAGGGGCTCCATGAGGCAGCTCAGACTCAGCAAGGAGGACTTCTTCCACCTACCTGTCCCAGGCTGCTGCGGGACCCCACTTCAGACAGCTCACCTAGGCTCTGGATCCACATTCTCCAGGGTTACCAAGCAGGCCTAGAGCACTGCGGTCAGCTGAAGGCCTGGGGTGGATCCGCAATGGGGTGGGCTTGGAAGGGGGACAAAGTCACCCAGAACTTCTCCCCAAGATGAGAGCAGTCCTCTCAAAGGGTAAAGGGAATTGCCGGGGGGAAAAGTTTACTGCTTAGACAAGACTTTCTCCCAATCCCCATACCCGCCACCATACACTGGAGCTAAATTCCAAGCTAAGAGGTGCATGCTTCTCTCCTACCATCCATTCCTGAGGGACCTAAGGGATGGTCAGGTCCCAGCCCTGAAGGCCCCATCTGCAATGAGAATTTCCTTCTAATCCAGGTGCTTGGGCAGGAAGCCATGGTCTTTGGGTCCCTAAGGTGGTCTGGAAAGGGGAACTGCATTGTCCACTCAGCTGGGGCCTAGAGGGTGGCTTGCTTTGCTTATCTAGTTAGCTTGCTGAGGATGTGGCTGTGGCCAAGGCAAAGCACCCTCAGCTGACTTCCCCTTTCCTCAGGCTCCCCCCTGCCTACGGTTGAGGTTGCAATGGATCTTCACCTTGGGCTCAGAAGCCACAGAATGCCGGTGGGGGTTTTCACTGGCCCCTTCACGCAGTGCCCAAAAGTCTGGCACCAAGACTCCAAAGACTGAGACTCCCCCCACCTCTCGGAACTTCCGCAGAGGCTTTGAGGCTGAGGTTCCTTCCAACCTTCATGTGGATAGTTACTTCAAACATCTAGCCTAAATCCACCCTTAGGGTTTGTTTCCCTTGCTCCTGTACAAGATCAGGTCCCAGACCAGCCATAGGCTGCTGGTCCTGGCAAAAGTTGGGATCCTGTCCTTCCCCAGTCTTCTCCAGGGACCCATCTCTGCCACAGCTTAACTTGGACAGCGAAACCGGCCCTGGGTACCTTGTAATGAGCTCTCCAGTGCCACCCGCTCTGGGCCTCAGCAATGCACCCAGCTCCCCTAGCGCTTTTCATCGCTGATCTGACTTTTCTTCCTGTGGCTTGTTCTGTCCCTGCCCTCTGAAGACCTGAAATGCCAAGAGTGTCATGCTGGCAACTCCCTGTCCGGTCTTACACGAAGCCTAGTGTGTGTGGCACCCCTGCCCCACACCTCCAGCTGCGTCCATCCGTTCCCACCTCCCCACTCCCCAGTAGTCACAGGAAAGAACAGCACAACTTTCCTCTCCTCTAGGGGCCTGAAAGGAAGGTGGAGATCCGCAGGACCTGGGTGTGTCTGTCCTTTCTTGCCAACTGCACTCCTGCGGCCCCTGCTCCCTCCGACCCCAGGACCAGAGGTGCTGCCCTCCCCGTTTCCTGGACAAAGCACAAAGGGATGCCCTGTTTGGCCTAAGCCTACCCAACTAAGGGATTTTGGTTGCCTGAATACAAGGCTCTGGGCAGTTTCTTCCTGGGTGGGACTCACTGGAGTGCCTGGTGTCAGTACTGGGGAAGGCAGGCAGCAGTCACAGGCACTGAACAGCGGGGGAGATGTGGTGCTGAAAGGACTGGTGTTAGCCTCTAGCATTCCTTCAGAGCACTAGGGGGCGGAGACAGACCCCTCCTGCCAGGTGCAAGTGTGCCTCCCACAGGCCTCCGTCATTCCACAAAACCTAAGTTCTCCACCTTTTATCTTCTGGCTCTGAATGAAGGCTGAGGGAGTACATGTTACCCAAAAGCCAGGTCACAGCTTGTCTTGTACACCCGCCCCTGGGCTGGCAGTCTTGTGTACACTGGCCTTCACGCATGCCCGGAGAACCAGCACCTGATGCTGTTTGTTTGCTCTCTCCCTTGGAGGGAAGAGCCCTGCTGCTGAGGGAGCTTCTGCTTGCCCGGGCTCCATATCCCCACTTTCTTGGCAACCACAGAGCTACAGCTGAGGATGGGGAACTGGGACGAGCCTGGCTTATTTAGAAGCGCCTCATCCCACCTTTACCCACTCAAAGGGGAGCCT
Source organism: Dinomys branickii (assembly GCA_004027595.1). Lineage (NCBI taxonomy): Eukaryota > Metazoa > Chordata > Mammalia > Rodentia > Dinomyidae > Dinomys > Dinomys branickii. The sequence continues at coordinate 16,483 of PVLD010001380.1, forward strand.
GTCTTCGTATCTCATACCTAGTAACATGCAAAAAAAACAAAAAAGTCTTAAGAAGGCAAATCAAAGGAAACCCTCCACAGCCCTAGCCTGTGGAGAGCTCCCATGAGTAAAGGCCACTAGTACCCTACTACTACCCCCACCGTACAGCCCATACCTGGCCCCTAGAGCTTGGCCTGAGTACTTCATGCCTCATTCAGCCTGCTTCCCCACAGCACTGGCAGGAGCAGAGATGCACATCCCTGCGGGGAAAAACAGACTGCCTAAATCCCGGCTTCTGCCGGCCAAGAGACCACTGGGAGATCACGGCCACTCACTCGCCCTGGGAGCACAGGTTAAGTCAGTTCCTCAGGAATTGCTTTAAAAGACAAGGAAAAAAAGAGGCCTCCTGTCAAAGCCTAATACTCCAAGGTTTGGCTGTGGTCCTTTGTGGTTCTCCCTGCCCCACTGACCCTGGCCTCAAGTATTTTGAGATACAGGAGGGGAGCTCCCTAGACCCCAATCCCTCTAAGGCGCTAAGGTGAAGACCTTTCCAGAATGACTGTTGGTGCCAAAGACCCAGTTCCCAGCAACCTGGAGTGGAAATCAGAGATGGTGAGTGGGGTACGGTGCAAGTGCCCAGAGGCGGTAACTCCCACTGACGGATCCGTCCCCACCTGCCAGCCCCAGAGGAGCGTTACCTTCCCTCTCCCAGGGGCCTGGCACTTCTCTCTTCTGGTGGCCATGCTTTCTCACCCAGCCTTGTTCCAGGCCTGCATTTCTGTATATACTGCTGTGTATTGTGTGTATGTATGTATTCCTGGACAAGTGTGCTCATCTGCAGCCCTTGCCTGAGGATAAGGTTTAGGGTCGGGTGAAAATCAGAACACTAGGGCCTTCCTCCCCAATTCCTTGGGACCTTGGCCAGTCCCAAGACTGCCCTGACAATCAGGCAGGTGCCCCGTCACAAAGTCACACCTCCTCTGCCACCCCAGCAGGGATCTTGTATCCAGAGCAGAGGTCTGAGGTGATCAGGCCCGCTTCATGGCTCTTGCCAGTAGGCTTGGCTGTAAAGGGCACTGCCAGTGTGGACCTCCACAGCTGGCCCTTAGCCCCACCTTCCCCCACAGCCAGGCTGCACTGGGCCTGATCCCGAGTGGGTACTTCCCCACCCCAAGCACATCAGGCAGAGGGGTGGAGAGCAGCTTTTGATTTTACTTTTATTTCTAAAGTGGTGCCTGTACCTCCAGCCCCCAGGGGGCCTTCCCTGGCCCCACTTCTCTGCCCCACCCAGGCATTGCCATCCCAGCACTTTGCTCTACATTACCCATGGATGCCCTTTGCTGAATGTACCTGTGTATGTATTTAAAAAGGACTCATGGGCATCGCAGGATTTATGGCTCTGTATCCAATAAAAGATGGTGAAACTGGTATATCTGCCCTAGGAAAGTAATGTGGCCAGATCTGTCATTCTGTAACACGGCTTCTCTGCAACTAAAGTGCACTGCGGTAGAAGAAGGCTTGACAGTCCCACACGGTGCAGAACTGGAGAGCGCTGCCTCAGGCCTATGAGGAGCTCTGGAGGAAGGGTGCCCAGGGGGCTGCCCAGCCACAGCCCACCTGCTATAAGTGTCTGCAACCCGAGAGCCTGGAACAAGCATTTCTCTCACTGGGAGGAGCCAGGTTCAAGAACAAACCTAGCACAAACGCAGCAGGAGTTTCCCAGCCCCAACCTCCCTGGCTGGTCTGGCTACTGTATCTGAAGGGACTGGCCAGCCAACAGCTTTGCCTCGGGGAGATCAATTTGATGGCTAGAGTCCTAAAATATTCAAAAATAGCAAACAAAACAGATACTCAGTGACTCAAGGTAACATCCTTTGCCTCCAGCTCCAGTAATTACTAAGAACATCTCTAGCTGTAAGAGCAGCTATCAGGACCAGTTTAACTGAGGTGGCTGGCCCTTAAGATTTCACTGGATTACCACCAGCTGATCTGTACCCATCATTCCAAATTTTGACTGGTCCCATGAAAGCAAAATGCACCCACAAAGTCACTGGTGACTGAACCAAAAAGACTGAGTAGATCCTCTTTCAGCTCCCTTCTCAATGTATGAAGAAGTCACCCGAATTGAGGATGGGACCTCCCAACATCCTCAGCTTCGAGATCTTAGGTCTGAGGGAAACAACTCGAGTCAAGACAATGTGAAGTTGGAAGCAGATAAGGTAACACAGCACATCTCACAGCAGAGAAGTGCTGGGAGGCAGAGCTAAGCAAGACGCCAGAAGGAAGCAACTCCGTATATCCTCACCACCTCTAGGGCAAAGAATGCAACCATAGTGAAACCTCCAAATACTAGGGCCTTCCTCCCCAATTCCTTGGGATCTGCCCAGTCCCAAGAGTGCCCTGATAATCAGGCAGGTGCCCTGTCATGAAGCCCCTCACCCCCCGCCAGCAGAGAATCCTCTTCTACCTCCTAGGTGAGTGTGTATGCAAGAAATGGAACCATGGTGCCCAAATAACTTACAAAGTCAAGTCTGAGTCTTGAGTTTTATTTAAATAACCTCCAGTGAGAACAGAGCGGACCAAGTACTACTACTTCTCCAAAATACCAATGAACCAAGCCAGCGACGGCAAGCACACCTGCAGCCAGTTGCCAGTGAGATGGGTGGGATCTCTCAAGGGAGGCGGCCTCGACCCCGGCCAACTGCTGGAGGAGCATCCACAGTGGAGCGGGGGTTCTTGATGGTCTCATCAACAGACACGATGAGGCACGCAGCCTCGGAGGCCGCCGTCAGGGCATTGATCCGCACCATAGCTGGCTCCCACACGAAGGCTTTGAAGTTGTCAGCAATGTCCTCGTTGTTGATGTCCACCCCATACCACATGCCTCCCTAGAAGAGCAGGAAAAGAGGGGAGGCACAGTAGGAAACTGCTCCCAAGTTTCTTATGTTCTCTCTCAATACTTGGGATTGTTAAGAACCCTTAAGACTCCCCAAACCTGACACCATTCCCTAAGGCAGACAGCTTCTTCATGTAGATCACACAGGAAACTCTTCCCAAATGACTCCTGCCAGTTACTCCCCTCCCACCCTGGACATGCTGATTGCACGAGAGCTCTGGGCCTCTGCCAAGAGCTGCTGTTTCCAATACTGGCACCAGGGCCGTCCTCTCATCACACAGAAGGCAGGTACCCAGCTGCCCCAGGTTTTGTTTTAGCCCATCACTTGGGTTAGGTGTGCACACCTCACCTAAGCACAGCAAACCCTGAGAGGCTAGCCCCATCTACCCAAGTCTTGGACTGTGACAAGAGGAAGCACCCACCTGGGCATGCCGGGCCCGTAGTTTGTTCAGGATGTTTGTAGCATCAAAGCCAGCATTGTCACATAGCTGGCGTGGGATAATCTCCAAGGCCTTGGCATAGGCCCCAATCAGTAGCTGCTGTTTTCCTGGGATAGTCCTTGAATAATCCCGCAGGTACTTAGAGAGCTCCATCTCGATAGCTCCACCACCAGCCACCACTGAATCATTCTGCAGAAACAAGACCACCTTTCAATGCAAGAGGCACTGGTGCAAGCTCCAAGCTGGGCCACTCAGCAGATCCTCTGGCCCAGGAAAGAGCGCCTCATTCCTCCCCGCATCCCAAGCCCTGAGAGAGAAGACACAGTCCTTCCAGCACATCCCAACTTCAACCTAGTGAACCATAAGGTCACCATCAAGGTCACATGTAGCTTGAAGACACTGGCGTAATCACCAGGACAGTCAAGTCCACAGTTTGCTAGCAAGAACAAATCCTAGCCTGTAAGACAGCATGACTTATTTTTGAGACTGAAGACCAGTTTCTTTATGATTTTTGGGACAAATCAGGGCCCTCTAAGCCACCCCAAAAAAGGACAGACTACACAGGGAGGGGATCAGCACACAAATCTCAGGGTCTAATCAGCTAGGAAGGTAGCTGTGCAGGCAGGAGGCCGTCAGCCTAGTACCTTGATGGCCCTCCTGACAATCATGATGGCGTCATGCAGAGACCGCTCTGTCTCCTCCATAAACTGCTCAGCACCGCCGCGGAGGATGAAGGTGCAAGTCTTGGCCTTGGGGCAGCCAGTGAAGAAATTGTACCTACACCCAGGATGAAAGCGTACATGTGTGAACTCCTTTCTGCTGCCATCTTTCTATGTCTACTCTCTCTGCCAAATCCTCCACAACACTCAGCAGCTATTCTTCTATTCTTCATCCAGAATGCCCAACCCCAACCTCAAAGGCATTTTTTTAAGATAGAAAACTCTGGGGCTGTGCTACTGGTGCACCAAGATTATAAAGTCAGACTTAAGACCCAACTAGACCTTCTGCCCTCCTGTAACACTCTATTTACCTGAGCTCTTTGCCCAAAAGGCAACACCTCAACAAAGAACAATACCAGCTCTATACCACACTCAGGAGATGGGAGAAGGCTGTCCGGCTGGTGCTGTGAGTTCAGTCTACAGGCAGCCCAGATGCACTTACCTTTCACCTCCAATCTGGGTCTCTTCAAATAGCTCGCAGCGGCCCAGCACATCTGCTGACAGAGCATGCACACTGCTCTGGATTGAGCCTCCGCAGGCCTGAGGAGAAAGGCAAGGCCACCTAGCAGTGAAGGCTCACAAAAAGGCCAGCTGGCTTCCTGTCACCCAGTATCCAACCCAGTTCCCTGCTGGACCGTGCCATGGCCCCCCGAGCCCTATGCACAGGACAACCTGTCCTTTCCCCGAACCTGAGGCCACCCCCTGATGAAACTGCAGAAAACTGGGCAGAACTAAATAAATACAGGGCAAAGAGGCCAGGCTGAAGGAGACAAAGACCCTTTCGCTTTAGTCCACACCCCTTTCCTAAGACTAAGGTGCTCTGGGCCTCACAACTGAACTTTAGGAGTAGAACCGTAGTTCTAAAAGCAACTTTAATGAAACATTCAAGAAAGGGAAAACATCTGGCTAGAAGTAATACTCCTTCAGGCTGTCTGGATGATTAGAGCATTACTACTAGATTCTCTCAAAAGCCAGTTAGACAAACTTTAAAGCAATTCTATTACCAGTTACATAAACACTGGGAACAGAGCACTTCCTGGCCTCCCCCCAAAAAAAGTTAACAGACACACTTACATCAGATGTAGAAGAAAACCATTCAGCGCTATGAAAATGAAGCAGTAACCTGTTCAGCACTCAGGAGGCTGAGGCAGGAGGACTGTTGTGAGTTTGTGGCCAGCTTGGGTTACCAAGTGAGCACAAGGCCCGTCTGAACTGCATAGTGAGACCCTATCTCAAAAAGACCATAAAAGCAAAGAAAAGAAAGCAGCCCACTGAAGCTTTGTTACCATCATTGTCCTCTTCAAATCCTCCTCAGGCACACGGCCAGCACAGAACATGTCCCTATCCGCGAAGTACTGGGTGGCCACATCCCCGATAGGGAGTTTGGACAAAATAACTTTGGCTCCAGAATTACAGATCTTCTCTAACTTGTCATAAAGAATGTTCCATTCAGCATCAACGATTGCCTGATAATCCTGAAGAAATACAGAAAAAGATGAGGATGTTTTGAGATGGAGATGGACTACAATATGACCCCCCCAATAAAACATACTGATTTGTGTAGGAATTAACGGGGGTGAACAAAACAGCCACTCCTCAGCCCAAATGAACAAGGATGCTTTTAGGTGAACGGACACCAGCTAGTACTTTCAAACACAAAAGCAGAGTAACCCTGGACCAGGGAGTTACACTGGAACTAGCATTGCCAAGTATGAAAACCAGTCCAGCCTGGTGAACCCTCGCCTCTTGTGAGGGACTGCACCCATGGACCTCCCAATGACAAGCCCACTCCCCAAAGGTCATTCTGCACTGGGTGCCACTGTTAGTTCCAGGGGCAGCCTTGATAACAGCAATGACAGCAGAACAGAAATGCGGAAGACCCACTCAGGAAGGGGAGGAGCCCCCACCTGTCCAAGAAGAGGAGCCAAAATTCTAGGCAGGTTGTGTCACTAGACAGGCCCTGCTGGCCCTTCTGAGGCTGGGAGAATAGTTAAGTATTTCAGCAGGTCTTCCACCCCCAACCTGCCTCAAGCTGAGGTATGAGAGAGCACAGTGTACGAGCGGTGGGCCCAGGATTCAGCCAGCACTACCCAGGAGGGAGCAGGAAGACAGGGCACCTACAAGGAGCCTAAAAAGCAGAGCTGGGCTTGAGACAGCCAAGAAGACTGGAGACTCTGACCCAGAAGCCTGTCCATTTCCATGCCACCGTCAGCCAGAGGGCCTACCTCCACCGAACGGACTCTGATCTCAGCATTGTCTTTCTCAGCTTTCAGCTCGAGTTCAACATTTAATAAGGCGATCATGGGGTTATTGTACTTTTTAGGTTGCATTTCAAATCCAGCATAAGAGAAAGTCTTCTTGAATGCAACACCAGCCACCAGCCGAGATTCCTGGTTAAAGACAGAGACAGATAGTTCATTGGTTGTGATACCACCATGAAATAAGACCAAGCCCACACTGCTGGGAGTGCTTGCCAAGCAGGCACAAGGAGGTCCTGGGTTTGGCCCCAGAGCTGCCCCTCCCTAACCTCCAAAAGCTAGCGCTTATCCATTCCTATGAACCAGCAAGAGTAAAAAAAAATTTTTTTTGTATCACTGGTGTAACAAATTCTAACAATTATGATAAAATTAGGGACAAATCAATTTTTTCGCACAATACTGGGAATTAAACCCAGGGCCTACACACTGAGCTGCATCTCCAGCCCTTTTTTGAGAAAGACTCTCACTAAAGTGCCCAGGCTGGGCTCACACTTATGACCCTCCTGCCACAGGTAGAGGGAAAAGGAATGTAAGATGAATTAAGATATATTATGCAGACATACCAATTCCCCATGATGAATATAATTATCAAGTACTGCAAACATGTTATCAGTAAAAACTGGTGCTGGGATTCTAGATGTGTGCCACCACTGCACAGGCTAGGATTAAGTTAATTTTTCAAAAAGTAACAAAATAGTTTAGCTATTAAAAAAAAAAGGGTCTTGCCATGCATGGTGGCACATGCCTGTAATTCCAGCACTTGGGAAGCTGAGACAGAAGGATTTCTGTGAGTTTGTGGTCAGCCTAGGATACATAGTGAGTTCAAGGCCAGTCTGAACTACAAGTAAGACCCTGTCTGAAAAAACAAAAAAACACAAAAACAGGGTCTGGCTCTGCAATTCAGGCTGGCCTCAAACTCAGGTGATCCTCCTGCCTCAGCCTCCTGAGTGGTGGGATTACAGGCATGCACCAGTATGCCCAGTTTAGTTGCCTCTTTAGTCTGAGGAAAATCATTCCAAATGGTAAATCCCTGTTCAGACTACCCTCTGAAGCACCTGCAACGAATAATAGTATATTCACATTTAGTGATAGGCAGTCAGGCGATTATGGTTAAAGCAGAAACCATGCACTGTTCTTTCTTCTACCCTCAAGTCTCCTTGCACACACATGTGTACATACACACAACACACAGCTTAAGTGCTGTAGCCCAGAGACTTTGTAGTTCCACAAGACAGGCAAAGGACCCTAAGAATCAGAAGTCCTCTGCTGAAAAATAAAACAGGTAAAATTCTTGAAGACACAGGCAAAGACTTTGTGAGCAGAACCCCAAATGCACAAGAACTAAAATCAAGAGCCAGCAAACATGATTACGTGAAATTAAAGCTTCTGCACAGTGAAGGAAATAACCAAGAGTGAAGAGACACCCTAGAGACTAAGAAACATTCTTGCCAGGCACTCCTCAGATACAGGGCTAACATCGCTAACAAAGCACTCCAAACATTATCCCCTCCCCGCACAAGAAAAGGCACAATCAAAGACTGGACACCAAAAGAAACAGGGACTTTTCAGAAGAACAAGTGGTCAATAAATACACCCAAAAACGTTCAGCGTCTCTGGCCGTTGGCGAAATGTAAATTAAAGCAACACTGAGACTCCATCTTATTCCAGACAGAACACCTGTCATCAGGACATCGGGATAAATGCTGGTGAGGCTGTGGGAAAGGAAGACACCATTCCTCACTGTTGGCGGGAATGTAAACTTGTGCAACCACTATGGGAATCAGTATTGAAATTCCTCAAAAAAGTAAATCTAGAAATTCTATTCGAGCCAGGTACTCCCTTTCCCACTATCTCCCCGAAAGTTAAAAGACATTATATTACAGTGATACATGCACACCCATGTTTATGGCAGCACAATTCATAATAGCTAAATCTTGGAAGCAGTCTTTATGTCCAACAGACAAATGGAAAAAGAAAATGTGTATATTCACACAAAGGAGTATTACTCTGCTATAAAGGATGAGTCACTGTTGGAAAATAAATGCACCTTAAGACCAAAGGCTAAGTAAAATAAATCCAACATATAAGCTTAAATATCACATGATTTCTCTTTTATGAGAAACTCACTATAATAAAAAGCAACATAAAATACAGGTAATAGGAAACAAGATGATAAGGTATTTTGCAAATGGGAAGGAGACCAAGAGATGGGATAAGAAGTGAGATATGAGGAAGGGGAAGAGAACACAAGAGTTCAGATATGTTACATACGTGCACCAACTCTCCATGATGAATGCGGTCACGTAACCATTAAGTACTGCTAAGGCGGCCACTGCGTTCCCCCCTGCATGGTGTCCACTCTCACACTGTAGGGTGCACTTCCTTTCCTACTCTTACCTGGCCCAAGCTCACTCTGCAGAGCCTGTTTCTTTTCCCACCTTTAATAAAAGGGTGCTACTGTTTTTTAAAAAGGACTGCAAATGTGCAAAAAAAAAAAAAAAAACCAAATCAGAAATTCCAGCCGGTGTGACAGCACATGCCTGTAATCCCAGAAGTATGGAAGACCAAGGCAGAAGAACTACACTGCAAGTTCACACCTACCTGGGCAACTAAGCAACTTAGTGAAACCCTGTCTCAAAATAAAAAATAAAAAAGATCTGGGGATATAACTCAGTATGAAGGTCTCAGGTTTAATCCCCAGTAATTAAAATAGAACAGAAATCCTTTATAGTTGTCATCATGGCTTTTCACATATTAATTACTACAGACATGAGCTTCTATAGCTTGTTCTATAATAGCGCTTCCTATAGGCTGAACGAGACAGCAGGTGTAAATAGGCTGAATTCGGAACTGACTTTAGCCTATCACAAGACAGGTTCAAGTCTCGGCTCTTTCTCTCACTGACTAGTAAGGCACTCCCATTCCATGAAACCAGTAATCAGTTTGTTGACCTTTAAGCTGTCTGCCAGTGCTCATCTTCAGTACTATAGCTCCTCAGTGAACAGAGTCTACCCCAGTTCCTGAGTCATTCGAATCCAGTCCCCTAAAGGGTAATACCCAAGCAGAATCATCACGGATGAGCAGAAATTAAACAGAAAAAACAGGTATTCCCAAGAGGTGAGGGGTCAGTGTTGGACAGAACAGGAAATGAAATCTTTTGAGGTTGTTAGAATCCAAAATAGAGGGCCGGGCCAGCCAGTAAGCAGCAAAAAGAGAGGAAGAGATGGTTGTATGATTTTGTAGGCTAAGCTAAGGCTAAAGCCTAACTTTATCAAGCAGGCAGTGTGGAACCCCAGAAGGCTTCACAAAGGAGTGAAATGGAAAACTCCACCCTGCAACACAAAGAATAAATTTAGAAGATGCAACGCTGAAGAAAGGGTGACAACAGTCCTGGGAATGAGTAAAAGGGACAGTCTAAAGAAATCATTAGGACTGGGTATGACAGCACATGCCTGTCATCTCAGCTTTTCGGGAGGCTGAAACCAAAGGATCCCAAGTTTGAGGCTGGTCTGGGCAACTTATCAAAACCCTGTCTCAAAAATTTAAAAAGCACTGGTGATGTGTTTCAGTGCTCTCTGGGTTCAATCCCCAGTACTACCCCTTCACACATTCACATACACACAAGAAACAAAAAGAGAAAGAGAGAGAAAGAAAGGGAGAAGAGGGAAGAAAGAAAAATGTATTAAGTTAGTAGGTAAAACAGTAAGAAATAATCACTATCACCATTTATTGAATTCTGGGTCAGCTTTCATGTTAAGAGTTTTACATGGATCTAATGAATGTGGGACAATTGGGAAAAATACAAAGGTGGCTTGGAGTCCCAGCTCTCTCACCAGGTAAAGCATTAGTTTTCACCCCAGCGTGTGGCACAGGCCCATGACCTTAGCTACCGGCAGGAGGCAGCAGGAGATCCAAAGTGAGGCCGGCCTGGCAACTCAGCAACGCCCTCTCTCAAGTTTGTATTTTCAAAAGGTGAAGAGACTTCTCAAAATAGGCAGAGTACTTATTTACCTAGCAGGCATAAGACCCTGGGTTCAAGCCCCAGAACCAAAAAATAATTTTTAAAAAAAGCAAGTAAATACAGCTCTTTAGCTGCATTAAATACATTTCAGGTGCTCGGGTGTTATGAGTAGACAGGGCTACGACACTGGACAACTCAGACAGTCCTCTGCTAGTGTGCTGGACAGTGCTGAACTGAGAGCTATGCATGCGCATCTGGCCTACCTGCTAAAACATGATGTCAAATGGACTAATGTTACAGAATACTAAGTGCTATAAGCAATTATTTGTGTCTAAAAAAACAGTATCTACATGCATATACATGAATCTAGCAGTTCTGGAAGGATTCATAGCCTCAGACTTGTAACAGTGCCTACATATGGACAGGTGTAGTATATGGGACACTCTCAGGGGGGACTTTTACAGTTTCAACTATGTATCACCTTTCCAAGATAAGTGAATAGAAAGGAGAGCCTGACCATATTACTGGGACTAAAGAATGGACTGAGAAATACCACTCAGATTTATTAATTGGGAGGATGGAAACTTTTTCTGAACTAGCCTTCCCACAGCAAACACCAACATGGAGAACCAAAATTCTGAAGAATCAATCAGCCAGTCTAACTTGTCTAATTTTTATTCTACTGAATACAGAAGTTACAAATCTAATCTACAGTCACACCCTATAGTGGCAGTACGGGGAAGTACAGCTCTCAAGTCTGACTTTCTCTGCAATGTGAATTTTCTTTCCACCTGTACTATGTGCCTTCCTCCCGTATCAAGCCTGAAGGGCCAATGTGAAAGCAGAAGCTTTCTATGGAGACCACAACCGACTTACCTCTAGGGCTCCACCCTGTACCTTCTTGATTCCAATCATTTTAAGCTGCAGCAAATCATCAAGCATCATCACGGCATCAACCACCATCCTAGCAAAAAAGGCCTTCTGCTGGGAGATCAGCTTGGAGCTCAGAGCTGTCATGGCACACTTCTCCAGCAGCTTCCTCTGCTCCCTGGGACATAAAGGCAGAACCTGCATCATGTCTTGAAAACCAAACTCCTCTTACCTCACCCTACTGCCACAGAGGCTGTTCCCTTCCAGTCACTAAAAGACCCTCCAACATCACCTTCTGTATCTTTAGCACAGATAATCAGTGACAGATGGTGACTACAGCCAAAGACATCATGTATAATAGCTTTTCAACAGCCTCTCTTATGATACTCTTTGGGCTGGGTTACAGGGTCTGATAAAAGCCAAATACATGGAGACCCACACACGGACTGCAACATGCTTGTCTGCATCCAATCAGCCAAGGAAAGTCAAGGTTCTGATGAAGCTTACTGCAGACTTACACTTTATCTTGCTTCTTCACAGTCACAGCAATCTCTTTGATCTTGTTAATTGCCTGCCAGGAACAGAACTTGAGTGAGTCTCACATGCTAAAGACATTCTGGTGAGGCAGATCTCAGCCCCTAGTCTGCTTACTGCCAAATTTTAAGCATTTCTAATCTATGGGTAAAATAGCACTTCTAGGTCCTGTAGCTGCCTAAGAATATGTTAAAATTTAAAAAAAAAACCCTCTCCAAGTCAGATATGTACAGTAGGCATATACTGCTGAAGTACCTACCATCAGTGTGCTTCCAGGATTCAACTCTGCATCTGCAATCAGCACTGGGTTAGGTCAACTAACCAATAGTTGTCCTCTAGCTTACCAAAACCCTTGATTACTACTTCTAGAACTTTGTATTTTGCTTATAAACAAAGTATACATACTAATATATTTTAAATTTGTTTTATCTTTTACAAAGCACTCTGCCTATATGGTCCCATGTTCACATTACCACCCAAAACAGGTAATAAAGGAAAAAAGTAGGGCAAAGAGAAATTAAATGACTCGTCCCAGGTCACAAAATGAAGGTAAGAGGGTGAATAATAGACAGATCCCAAGCGAGGCTGTGAAGCACTTGATAAAAATAGAACAGAGGCAGGGACATAACGCATGGTAGGATGTGTATCTAGCACATGTGAGGCACAGGGTTCCACCCCTAGTACCATACAACCCTCCAAACCTTTGCCCCCAACCCCATGAATATACAGCTATAACTTATTAAAATGCTTTGTGTACATCACACTCTATCAGGCTGACTCTAACCCGAGGCTTTATCTACCTCACTAAATAATTACTGAATAGTGGAAATGAGAGTCCTAGAGAAGTCAGAAAATGGCCAAATAAGCCTGCCCCGCAGCCCCTCCAGACCACAACAAAGACCTTCTCCTCACTAAGAGAAACCTGCAGGGGCCCAGGCACAGGCCAAGTGCATCAGGACTCTCGTACCAGCTGTGTGGCTGTGCGGAAAGCTCGGATGATGATCTGGGGGTGCAAACCTTCCTCCACGTATGGTTTCACCTGCTTCAGAAACTCTGCAGCCAACAGCGTTACTGAGGTGGTGCCATCACCAACCTGGAAGAGGATGAGAGAAAATATGTTTCCTAATGTTCAGGAAACAAAACCCTAGAACTCTATTTTTAGGCAATCTACCTATGTTCACTTGGCACTCTCTCAATGGGTATCAAGCTTTTCCTGGAAACACAGGTTTTTGCAACAAATAGAAATTGATAGTACTTATGTATTCATCTTATCCAACAGTCCTGAGCTAAAAATTAATTCCCCAGATAATGCTGTTCTCCAAAGAGTGCTGATTTCAAACAAATTTTCTCCTTTTTTTTTTTTTTTTTCTTTTTTGGTCTTTTTGAGACAGGGTCTTGCTACGCAGTTCAGGCTGGCCTGATTCAGCTCGCTTTATAGCCCACGCTGGTCTCAAACTCACAACAATCCTCCTGCCTCAGCCTCCCAAGTGCTAGGATTACAGGCGTGTGCCACCATGTGAGGCAAATTTTCTCAAGATAAAAAATCACACACGTGAATTAACTGAGGACCTTTATTATGTGCAAGGCAGTAAATATGTAGTAAGACTGTCCTTGTCATTCTTGTAACATAATACTTACAGGACAAAGTAACCACAATATCAAGAAGCAAAAGATAAACACTCTTTAAGGAGCATGACCCATGATTAAAAAACAAAAGGAGCATGAAGAACTTCAGGAGTTACAAAAGGTTCTTTTTCAAGCAAATCCTACTCCTAAAACCAGCCAATGTTCTTATATTTCAAAAAGTATTTGGAATAAGTAGATTACTAGAATTCTAATCTTTCTTAGATGGTACTTTTCTGTGATGGTACCTAAACCTTAGTTTAAATTAGGGAGGCTAAGAACAAAAACTTTTTAGAATGGAAGGAATTTATTTTCAACTTACTTATGCTCACTGTATAAGGTAAAGAGTTTGCATGGGGAGAAGGGGGCTACCACAGAGTTGAAGCTGACAAATTTCTGGACGGAAAGAGATCTTCTCCTGTAGAATATATTAACACACCAAGTCCAGACCTGCAGTTTAATTTTATGTAAGTCATACTGTTTATAAGCTACTATGTCCTGATAAAGTTGTGGGGTTTTTTGTTAATTTTGGGGGGTTTCTGAGATAGGATCTTGCAATGGAGTTCAGGCTGGCCTCCAACTCTGACATCTTCCTGCCTCAGCTTCAAAAGTGCTGGGATTACAAGTACACACCACCATGTCCAGCTTAATAAACCTTTTAATGTAACTTCACAGTGTTACTGACAATAGAAATACTCTACAGAACTACAAATACAATCATGTCTGTTGACGCTATGTTATTAAAACTCCAGTGCCAGAAATTATTTTTAAAAAGATAGGTTGGCTAATGCCACTGACTTGCATGCTTGAAAAGGTAAGTTTCATGCATGTTTTACTATCATCTCACACACACACAAACAGGCAGACTTAGCAACTCATGAAAAATAAGCACTCTAGTCCTAGGTGCCTAGATTTGGTCTTTAGGATTTTGACCCAAAGACCACTGCCAGTTAAAATGTGTTAATAGACTGAGCAGGGTGTGGTGGTGCATGCCTGTAATCCCAGCACTCAGGAGGCTGAGGCAGGAGGATCGTTGTGAATTTAAAACTAGCCTGGGCTACAAACTGACCTCAAGGCCAGCCTGAACTGTACAGGGAGACCTGGTCTCAAAAAGAACCCCCCCTCCCGAAAAAGATACGAAAAACTACATGCAATGGAATAGTATACAGTTTTAAAGATTACTTTTAGTATTTTTACAAGCATCATTACTTACACAATTATTTTACACATAAAAAAATTGAAGAATAAAGTAGGAAGCAGACATGTGTTTCAACCTCCACTTAAAAAAATATGTGACTGATTTTCCTACCTCAGCATCTTGGGACTTGGCAATATCCACTAAAGTCTTTGCTGCAGGATGGATGACATCAAGAAGTTTCAAAATTGTGGCCCCATCATTAGAAATTGTTGCTTTGCCTTAAAAGAAAAATAAACAGTTGAAGTCCCTTCAAAGTTTTTTCTTCTATTTGGACTTGGAGTCCACTTTTCTTTGAGATGAGACAGAAGGTATCACAGTAGGAATATAAAGAAAGAAGATCTGATTTTATAGTTAGCTCTATGTACAATGAGCTAAAATCACAAGCTTTTAAAGACCATGAGCTCCTTATTTTCTTTAAACAGCAATTAGTACAACTAAACCAGATGCAGAAAAATGTTTTAAATTACATAAATAACTACTTAGATATTCTTAACATGCATAATTTTAAGAGGATATCATATTTATTGAGGGAAGGAAAGCCTCTGTCTCAGAAAGGGACAAAAGTTGCCCAGGGCTCTGTTTCTTTTAGGAATTTTTATAGAGCAAAACCACAAAATGAGGCAGGTCCAAGGTAGAAAACATGGGAACTCACTAGGTGGGTATGAGGTGGGACAAAACCACATATTAATTAATGTACTAAAAAATAAAGGGCAATTTTCTCCTTGTTTTGGCAACATGATGCAATGGATATGACCACAGAGAACTCCAGCTGGTTCTAGTTCACATTTCTAAACCACATTTCCCTAGTAGGTACCAGGCTCCTGAGCCCAGGTTCTCCCATGTACTCCTGAAAGGGCTCCGTGTGAAGGTTAATCTTGCCAGCCTGATCACCTTCAGAGACACCCAGACTGGTAAAACGCACTTCTGGGGGGATGCAAGTAGACCATGAGGGCGTGACCTCAGGACTCTATTGGTCTCTGGCTCTCCCAGACAGTTTCCTGAGCCCCTAAGTGGGACCACTTCCTCTACCATGAGGTTTCTGCCTCCGAGCCTCCTGACTAAGCATGACCTAAACCCTCTGAAGACAAGTGACAAGAACCCTTCTCCTGTCAGCAGTGCACATCAGGTACTTTTTTCCCAGCGATGAACAGCCCCCATCCTCGGCAATCAGGACAATGTACACAGTAGAACTGCTCGGACTGAGTAATCCCCTAGAGACCTCACACACAGTACACTCTGAGCCTACCTGCTAGTTCCAAACACTCCCCAGACATCTGTCTCCTGCATACATGCTTAAGGAAACCTACACTTACCTCGGCCATCTACAATAAGCTTGTCCATGCCACGGGGCCCTAGGGTGGTTCGTACAGCCTCAGCAATCACCTGGCAGGCACTGATGTTACTCACAAGCTGAGGGATGCCTTGGGAGCTGTCAGTCCCCTCTTTCAACAGTATAACTGGTGTGGGCTAGAAAATAAAGTGGAATTGACTGCTTTTAATAACCATCTATTACAACACACACGAATAAAACTTTTAAAAATTTTAAAAAGTGATTACAATTGGACTCAAAGGGGGAGAGGGGAGGAAAGTTGCTTCCAACTGCACAGAATTGTCTGGGGAACTTTCTAAAGCACAGTCCCCACTGCTCCCATCCCAGAGAGCACAATGCAACCTATCCTGCAGGTGTACCAGACAGGAAAATGGCCTGCAAAACAGCAACCTGCTATAGAAAAACAAATCTTGGGGTCACCAGGGCCCAGCTTAATGAACATGGCCTTTCCAACTTCTACCCTTTTTCTCTGTGCTGAGGTTAAGGTCACAGCCCAGGAAGATGCAGCAGGCCCTGCTCAAGGTTCACTCCCAGCAAAACATCTGTGTATCTACGTTACAGCTCAACCTCAGAGAAGCAGAGGGGGCACTGGTATGGCATACAAGATGCTGACAGCACGAGGTGTTGTTCTGGAGATGCCAAGCAGGCAGACGCAGCAGTTACCTTCAGCTGGAGTGTAGGAAAGCAGGTGGAGAGGGGCTTCATGACTTGCCTCGCCAAACAACACAATTAATTCATATGGTAATATTTCCACCTTCTATGCTGGTTCTGTAAGATTCTATGTGACTGATTTCCAATCAAATTTCCCAGCGATGTTTCTCTTTCTCTTTTGCACTAGGCTCTAGAAGGGTCATTAACCCTGTTAAGGGCTTCACTTGCAGACTTGCTTCAGAGTTTGTTCAAAGGGCCTGCTTAGATAGCTTTCTTCTCATGACCAACAGCATGAGCAGTAGATGGCAAATTAGAGCTCTCTCTGTACTGAGCCCAAACCTTCAGAGACAAGCACTATCCTGACTTCTCAATGTCTAATTTTGTGTGAAACAGAATGTAATAAGGGGCAAATACTATTTCAACACATTTACTGTCTGTTACATGTCTGCTAGTGGCTGTGATGCAATTTCTTACCATGGAGTGCAATAAAAGTGTGAAGACCACTGACCGTGGCCACCCCTAGCGGTACTTCAGTTATCAAGCAGGAAGGCAAGAAAGCACAGGGCTGTCTCCACTTAACAACAGGAGTGACAAACTCACATTCCAGAAAAAAAGCTATGTATGAGCCTAGTTTCATATTAACTGAGTAATTCCTTAAAAAATTCAACCTCTTTGGTCAATATAGCTGAAGAAGACTGAGCAAGAGGAAGATCAGAATAAAGCTAAAGAGGCAGGTAGGTGGTAGGTCACATACATACTTGAGACTGGCCAGGGCAGGAAGCTTAGATATCCCTACAAAGAAGAGCAGCCCTAGAAAAGCTTTTAGCATAAGAGTGGTATGCTATGATTTATGTTAAAATCAAACAAAAACCACAGTAGAAAATGGGTAAGAGGCAAGATAAAATATGTAAATGCACAAAAAGGGATTGGAAAGATGCCCAAGAAACTAAGGAATATGAGTGGGGGCAATTTAATACATTACACGCCTGTAATCTCTGCACTTGGGAGGCTGAGGCAGGAGGATTATTGTGTGTTCAAGACCAGCCTGGGCTACAAAGTGAGCTTAAGGCCAGCCTGAACTGCATAGTGAGACCCTGTCTCAAAAAAGGGGGAAAAATATATTACACATTAAATTTTTAAAAATGAAGACCTGTAAAAGATGTTTTGGTCTCTTCTTTGCTTGTTTTTGCTATCTTCCACTTGCTATGAACTGGTTCTCTTCTGCACTGCCTCTCTGCCAAGCCGTCCTGCCTTGGAACCAGCTGATCATGGCCTGAAATCTGTACTGTAAGCTACATAAATCTTTCCCCCTTTTAAAAAGAAGGATGTTTTACAAAAGGAACAGGGACCAAAAAGGGAAGGGAATGAAAAAAAAAATTAAGATGTGTTATGTACATCACTCCCTATGATGTATGCAATTATTAGGTACTGTAATAAAACATTGTGAATAAAAATTTTAAAGGATACTTATCAAATAATCACATATCACTGGATACTCTTTCTTTCTTTCTAAAAATGCTTGTCAGATAATTTCCTTGTATCTAGGATTAGGTACAGAACTAGAGGAAAAATTCTTTCCTTTTTCTGGAATGTCCTAGGCATGGTGATAGTATTCTTTTGGGCCCTTCAGAAAGCCTGGTTGGTACCTGTAGTTTTCAGTAAGGGAAAGATTTGTCTCCTGAAAGGCCCCACCTTCTCCTATTCCTGTTAAATCACTCCTCATGGCACCCTTAAACTTCCTGCTGTCCACTCATGCCCTACATGGAAACTTACACGTCAAAATTAAAAACCAAGCTAGTGTGGTGATGCACACCTGTAATCCCAGCACTCAGGAGGATGAGGCAGGAAGACTGCTGTCACAGTTGGTGGTTTTGCAAGAGGAACAATACAAGACATGTATTTTATAAGATTATGTGTAACAGTCACCAAAGAATCATATACAAAAAGAGAGTGCAGGAAATCTTTCCATACACTAAAGACCAAAGAATCCAGCTGAGGGCTTGGGTCCCAAGACAATGTCCTGCATGAGTCCAACTGAAGACATAGAGCCCATAATTGATGCCTCCCATGAGTCCAACTGGAAGCCTAGAGCCCATGCCAATGTCTCATGCAGGCCTGTTTGTTTCATGGATCTGCACCGGGAAGGCCCAAAGGTCAGTGGTGGAAGCTAGAAAGTCTGTCCAAGCGGGATGAAGAATCTGTGCTAGCAGACTGAAGGATCTGCACTGGAACCAGGAAGCAACACTCAAAGTACAACCAGAGCTCCCCTCAAAGGTACCACAGCCATCCTCAGCAAAAGGGAGGTCCTGAGCTCCTCCAATGATAAGGAAAGCTGAGTTCCCACTAGGAAAGCCAACAAGACAAGCTTCTCTAGGAGACTGAGCAGTGCACCATCTTCCTCTCCACAGCCAGAGGCGATGCTGAAAGTGAGGACCAGAGCTCCCCCAAAGTGAAACAGCCATTCTCAGCAACAAGGTCTCCAGCTCCTCAGGAAAACTAGCATAAGCTCCTCCAAGAGAACCAACAGCAACCTGCAGCTTCTACCAGCTCCCAACAGACTCTTAACTCTTTCCAGTTCTGCCTCTTATGCTGCTGGCAACAACCCTCAGGTGGGCCTCCCACACTCAGCACCACACTGGTTCAGTTCAGGTCGGTGTTGTTACAAGCTGACCACCCGTTGTCAACCCACCACAATCACCTTGAGTTCAAGGCCAGCCTGGGCTACATAGTGAGTTTGAGGCCAGCCTCAACAATATGGTGAGACCCTGCCTCAAAAAACTAATAAACAGATGTGAGGGCAATCTGGCTGCGACATCTGTTACCCCACTGATCACCGGGGTTGATTTGGCTGATCTGCCTGGCTAAGTGGGTGTCCCCTTCCTCCCTCAATGCTCCATGTGTGTCCCTCCTGAAGTTGAGTGTTCAGTCTAAGAGGAGGACCAAACCTGATAGAGGAGGACCATTTCTCGGTCATGGGTATACAAGTAGGTGCGCTCCTCTGCTAGAACCTCCAAACAAGCTCAAAAAACTAACAAACAAAACACCAACTTCAATTAGATCTTTTCCTAACACCCTCAACAAGTTCGTTTGCCTCTTGAATGGGCTAATAATACTATGCTTCTATAAATGTATGCTCACTTCTACTTCCAAGCTGTATCCTACAAGTTATACCAAAACCACTTCCTTACTACTAGGCTAGCAATCCAAAGCCCTGATTCTTCCTGTTCTCTGTAACAGCAAACATAGACATCTGGAACAGAAATCTCATAACTCTATTTCCCTGGCTCACCACCTTTATTAAATTACCATCCATCTTCCCAATGGTAAGGATGATTAATAATATTACTTTGTATATGTGGCCACAAGTGAAGAAATATTAAGTAACTTTTGGCACTGAAAACTCAACTGTACCCTGGGAATTCCTGATATAACTTGTGAAATAAGATAGTACTAGCTTCTAGGTTAAAAAAAAAAAAAAAAAAACATTGGCAGTAGTGGCCCTAAACCTCCTGAGAATTCTTAAAACACAAAGCCAGGATTTCAAAGCAGTGACCACACAGACCCGCTCAGTTCCCACACTCTGGAGGACCTACAGAGATGGGAAATCGGGAAAAGGAGAGATCCCACAGGGAGAGAAAGCCAGCAGAGCCAGCGTAAGTCAAACTGGGCGGAGCAGGACGGGCTCTCTCTGACTACTTCTCTAGCAGCAGGCACTGCTGTGGCAAACCCACCCCCTATCCCCACATTACTCTCAACCTCTCAGTTTTGTTCCTCAGCACTTTGCCATGGGAATTATGGAAGACCTTACAGTTTCAGCTTAATGATCTTCCTCATCATCTTCCTATGGTCCTGGCACTTGGGAAGCTGAGGTAAGAGGATCACTGAGAGTTCAAGGCCAGCCTAAACTGAGATCCTGACTCAAAAAAATAATTGCGACAAAATGTAAAAGCTTCATGTAAGTGTTTATATGCCAAGGCATACACTAATAGTCCTTCAGTCCTATTATAATGCCAGGACATTTATACAGAATAATGATACCAGCTCTAAGCATCGCTCCTGAGCAGAGCTGACTGCTGTCATCAAGTACAAAGCCAGGGTGTTCTGTGCAAGACGATGATGCCAGACACAAGAGTCAACAGCCTCTAGGAGCATCTAAGAGCTGACTGTGAACACCAGGGGATCCATGTCCATGACACACACACACACACACACACACACAAATCAATTTTATAAGCAGTTCAGGGTGGTCCCTATCTGCCTTGAGCTCATTTTGTAGCCCAGGCTGGTCTCAAACTCACAAGATCCTCTTGCCTCAGCCTCCCAAGTGCTGGGATTATAAGCGTGCACCACCAAGCCTAGCTTCTCTTTCTTTTGTGAGTAGCAGCTTGGTCACTCACTCAACCACCTGCTCATTCCCTTTAACCAAAGCCCTGGTTTGGCTGAAGCTCCTTTTCCTCTCTCCCTAATAAAGCTTTCTGTGCAGGAGTATGTATGCTTGCAATACTTGACCCAGCCTTGTTTCTATTATCTGTGAATCAAGATCTCTTCATCTAGTATCACCAGAAATCATATAACATGCTGAAAGTCACACAGCTATATATGGCGAGCTGAGCTACATACACAGTCATTCACTCGTCATCATAACTACACTATATTGTACTACTTCTGCACACAGATTAAGAACAGGTAATGTTACATGGTGTGGTGGCACCCACCTGTATTCCCAGCACTCAGAAGGCTGAGGCAGGAAAATCACAAGTTGGAGGCCTGGGCTACAACAGGGAGTTCAAGGCCAGCCTACTACTAGTGACAATCTGTTTCTCAAAACAAAAAGAAAAAACAAAGATAGGCGATGTTGCACAGAAACTCGCAAAGGACATAAAGAAAGGTATGAAGGGAGAGGGAGTACAGATGTTTTGACGAAATTTCTTCTACCTTGAGTACAAGCTGGATTACAAGGCAAAAGGAACACCTGTAACAGGTGTCAGTCTAAAATCTATTGGGACAAAGAGAAGCTGCAGGAAGGACAGGAGAACAGAACTCAGTGGAATTTATCAAGTCAAAATGAGCCTAGCACTTGGGCATGTGAGGGAGGCGGATGGCTGCGAGTTTGAGGCCAGTCTAAGCTACGCAGTGAGTTCAAGGTCAGCTTGAACTAAACAGTTGTCTCAACCACCACTACCCCAACCTAAAATAAGTGAACCGCCAATGCAGAGGGTTTTGCCATCAAACATCTCCTTAGAACCTAGCCCTGTTTAGTAGTGACTCAGGCGAGAGCACCAAGGCTTGAGACCCACGGAAGGCATCTGAAGCTCTTAGGAGGGGAAAAATTGGGTTTGAGAGGCTATAGAGAAACCTTTAGGCTCCAAGGTCGACAACGCTTGTACACACACAATTATCTGAAAGTGAGAGCCTGAGTTAGCTAGCCAACTAACTAGAATATCCTGTCTAACGTCACCAGTCCGAGCCCCAGTCTCCCCACCGCTGATAGCACGTCCCTATCTGCCTTGCCCATTCTCCTGGCTGAACGTCTGCACCTCCACTAACCAGCTCGGCCTGTTCCATTCAAAAGGCATCACATATGCATTTGTTTGCTGTCTGAGCAAGTGAATGAATGAATTTAAGAACAAGCGTGGTCTACCTCCACGCCTGCAGCATCGGGCAGGCTAGAGAGCGGCGAGCAACCACACTAAGACGCCGAACCGGGCACGGCATAAGGTCCCCATGCTGCCGCCCTGCGCGTTCTAAAGGCACAAACTTTTCACCTCCCGCACTTCCCCAGCCAGCCCGGGCTCTCCAGTCTGGCTGCCGAGAACGTATGCACGCTCGTCCCGCATTCATTTCACACAAGTCCTGACTATGCAGAAGCTCGAAAGAGGAGCCCGCGACGTGGGTTCGTGGTCAGCAAGCACCCTGGGATCTGTAGTCATCGGCCCGACCAGGACCTGAAGATTCACAAAGCCATGGCTAACGGCTCTTGTTCTGTGCCCGGGCCGAAGGAGGCCAGGGCGGGCGGGGACAGCCCCCAGGTAAGGGAGTTGGGACAAGGTTAGAGGCAGTTGACTGAGGAGGGTCCTACAGAATAGGTCCCGGCTGGGCGGCGCCAACCATCGACCAGATGGCAGTGGATGGCGATGGATGCGCGAGACGCCACTCACCATCATTTTAGCAACTTCTTCAGTGGCCCGCTAGTCTGTTCTCCGTGTTCCGGACACCCAGATAGCCCACAATGCTCCGCGCCAAAGAAGTCCTCCGAAGCTTCTCTAAGCTATTAGACCGGAAGAGGAAGGAACGAGCCACTCCCGCCACTCTATGGTTCGCTACCAAAGAGTTGGTGTGGCTAGAAAGGCCAAGGGCCCGAGCCTCCGGGACGCTCTAGCACGCGGCGCTATTCATTGAGGCTGGTTTGCGCGTGTGCAGCTTTCTCTTCGAGCCGTCCGTCACCTTGCTCGGTTCCCTTTCCCCCTTGAACACCAGACCAAGAAATGCAATAAACACAAACATTTATTGAACGCCGAATGTAGGATAGGCTTATGCTAAGTAGGCATCTTACGTGAGAGATCTCATTTACTCTTAACAACCCTTGCGCGTTAGTACTGTTATTGTGCCCACGTTACCGATGAGGCCGAGAGGTTAAAAAATGTGTCCACAATCACCTATGCACAGCCAGTGAGAGCCAAGCGGGCGTGGGAAACTGGCTCCAGAGCCGACTCTCTGGCTGTGCGCGGGTCAGCGCCTCCTCGAAGTGAGTTGCATCAGCCCGTGGCCTCAGAATTTGCCAACTGTGAGCGAACAAGTGGTGGTGGAACTGAACCGAGGACCACCTGGGCGCTAGACTAATGCCTTCCCCCAGGAGGGTATGGAGAGGAGGAGAAAACGCGTGGGAGAAGGAAAGTGATCACTGAAGTAAGCTGACCCAAGCAAGAGCTGCAGGCCCGGACTTTCCTCAGCTGAAGAGCTCTCTGCAAGCCTCCCACCCTTTCCCATCCTCCCCGTCCCGCCCACTGCCTACCAGGTCCAAGTGAGTGGAATCTATACTGAGAAACAGGGGGGCGGGGCTGGGATGAGGGCCAGCCGCTGCTGTTGAGTTTAGACCAATCAGCCATTGGCCCCACTTCTCTTGGCCAATAGAAAGTAGGCCAGGGCGCAAAGACGGAAAATAAGCAGGAGTTAGAGCTAATCAGCCGTGGACCTCGTTCTCATCAGCCAACCAGCGAAGAGAGCGGGTCTGGGGGCGGGAGGCCGGAGCAGCTGTCAGGCTAAAGTCCAGCGAGCTAGGCGCTTGCTGGACAGCAGGAGGAAGCGCGGCGCGGGGCCTGGCCCTGGAGATGGTCCCCGGCGCCCCGGGCTGGTGTTTTCTGGTGTTCTGGCTGCCCGCGTGCGTCGCGGCCCATGGTGAGCGGCAACGGGCGGGGCTGCGCTGTGGGGCGGGGCTGGAAGTCCAGCTTGCACACGTCTCGGGGCCGGGGGCCATGGGTCACCTTGGGGACCCCAGGAGTTCTGAGCCGAGTAGGTGTAGCGATGGGCGACCGGGCGACCGGAGTGAGTGGGTGCTGGCCCCGAGGGACACTGAGCTGGGAGCAGCCTGACCCTAGGTTGTGAGTCCTCAGCTCCCCAGTTCGAAGCAGGTCCCCTCAACTAAAACCAACCCAGGTGATCTAAGATGCAACCAGAAGGAGACACAGGGACAGCTGGAAATACAAGCTGGAGACACATTTGTGAACATTCGCATGCATATACAGCACGAATTCCTACACATGGGCTCACATGCAGAAGCACCCATGTACACAATTCGCTTGCGTCTTCACAAGGACATAAGCGTATACACCTACACACATATGTGAGCATATACATATATACCTACAATTCACACACAGATAAGGATATGCAAGGGCCAAGCAGAGGTGTGGGTGGGGAAGAGGGTTATTTTAACATCAATCCACTAAGGCTTCCTAGGGGGTGCATATGAATCTGATAGAGACTCTTCATTCCCAGGACAAAGGGCCATATAGCCCAGTGCCAAGACCGTGGAGCTCTGTCTGGTAGCTGTGGTTTGGGCAAGGACAGCTGGCTCACAGTGATAGGTTGCCCAGTGGACCTGTGGCCACAGCTTCTTTGAGCATTCATCACTCTTAGGAATAAGGAACTTAGGGACTCGAGTCCAGGTAAAACATTAAACTCTGATGCTGAAAAGAAGTTCCTATATACCCCCAAAACTGGTGGTTCTGACAGTTCTCTTGCTAATGGCAGTGGAGCATTATGTAGTTGCTCTCAGTAATCTTTACTGTGCACCCACGATAGCCCAGCCACTATGATAGGCTTTGGGGATTCAGCAGTGAATTTATGCAAATTTAAAATCCTTGCTCTACTGGAGAGCAGACATTAAGAATTATTGATAGTGTATAATTATAAATTATGTTGAAAGTATGAACTGGGACAACATACAGTTTTGAATGGGCAAAGGAGTGAGCAATCATGAGGTATCTTTCTCTAAGAAAATGACATTTAATCTATGACCTGAAGGATGACTAGGAGTGGGCCACAAAAAGTGAGGGTGGAGTTGGGCTTGGTGGCACATGCCTGTAATTTCAGCTACTTGGGAGGTAGAGGAAGGAGGATTACAAATTTAAGGCCAGCCTGGGCAACTCAGTGAAACCCTGTCTCAAAACATTTTTTTTTAAAGGGGTGGAGGTGGAATGGGGATGTAGCTGAGTGGTAAGGTGTGTGTGCATGCACACACACACACACACACACACACACACACACACACAAAATGCAGGTGGGATGTGAGTAGGGACCCTTTCCAAGTAGAGGTAACAGCTTGCAAGAAGATACAAAGAAATGAAGAAACTGAAAAGAGGTTAGTATAGCTTCAACACAGGAAGAGGGAGATGAGATTGTAGTAGTGGCCAGGCGTCAGATCAAGCAGCGCCTTGTCTGCCACAGTGAAGAGTGTATATTTTACAAAGGAAATCAGTGAAGGATGCTAAAGCCCTGGAAGTCATGATGTAATTACTAAGATGCTTGGTTGTTATTTGGAGGATGGGCC
The DNA here is from genome assembly GCA_004027595.1 of Dinomys branickii. Lineage (NCBI taxonomy): Eukaryota > Metazoa > Chordata > Mammalia > Rodentia > Dinomyidae > Dinomys > Dinomys branickii. Next base: position 41,991 of record PVLD010001380.1, read on the forward strand.
TTAGGGAGCAAGAATGGAGGCAGATGGGCGCCTCCATTCCTCAGATGGCACTGAGGCAGGAGTGCTTAAACCAGGAGTTGGAAACTATCCTGAGCATGATAGCAAGGCTCAAAAGAAAAGGGCAATGAAGGCAGACAGACCAGTTAAGAAGCTGCAATAGCCAGGCATGGTGGTGCACACCTGTAATCTCAGCACTCAGGAGGCTGAGGCAGGAGGATCACTGCAGTTCCAGGCCAGCCTGGGCTACTAAGTGAGTTCATGTCCAGCCTGAACTGCATAGTGAAACCTTGTCTCAAAAAGGTAAACAGAAGTTGGAATAATAATCAGGACAAAAGATGGTAGTGACTGGGCTAGGGGAATGGCACCAGAGTGAGCCAGAGTCAACTTCTAAGCTTCACTGAGAATCTTCTTGTGCCCAGGGCACTACACCTGCATCCTAAAATTGCCAGGTGCACTTCAGAGCAAAGACAGATTAAAGCTCTGTCTTCTTGGTTCACTTGTGTCAGCAGCAGCAGTAGCAGCAGCAGCAGCAGCAGCAGCAGATATAAATCTCTGGGGTTACTAACTCCATTCACATCAGCTCCCAGGGCAAAAACTATCCTGCACACCCAGGGAACCCAGTCAGCTGAAACTGGGCGTCTGGACCCAGACTATGGCCAGAGAAGCTGAAGGAGTGCATGATTTGAACTCAAACCACCTTGTTCTTCAGGGCTTTTTATCTGTTCTTTTTCCTTCAGGCTTACACATCCATGATTATTTGTACTTCCAAGTGCTGAGTCCTGGGGACATTCGATACATCTTCACAGCCACACCTGCCAAGGACTTCGGTGGTATCTTTGTAAGTCCAGCAACATCCCTGGTCTCTGCTCCTCAGCCTCCCCCTTCAGTGAGTTATGGTGTCCCTCTAATCCCATCTGAGTGCTGTGCAAAGGAGCAGAATCTGTCTCCCAGGGGTGGGAATTCAAAGAAAACACTTCCAACTACTCTACTGATCATACTTAGACCTGAGCATCATGGAGGGACAAGCTGTCTTCTTTAGGAGCATAAAATAATGAAAAACTTTACCAGCAATCCCAGCATTTAGGCTGAGACAAGACTGTCATGAGTTCAAGGCCAGGTTGGGCTACACAGTAAGTTCAAAACCAGCCTGAACTACATAGTAAGACCCTGTTTTGGGTTTTTTGTTTTTTGTTTTTTGTTTTTTTAAAAGTAAAAACAGCTTTCTCTGCCAGCTCCACCTCTGGGTGCCTACTTCTCTTCCCTGTGTTTATAACCAACTCCCCTACTTATTTCACAGAAATGCAGAATGCGCTTGGACAGCCATATAGGTCTTTGTGAGAATTAAGTAAAAATGCTCAGGTGCCCAGCAACACAGCAAACACTCCACATTTCCTTTACCCTTTGTGATACAGTGCCAGTGAGATTATCTGCCCAGTCTCCAAGCAGACGTGTCTCACCTGTCCAAATGTCTAAACATTTTTCAGCACACGAGGTATGAACAGATTCACCTTGTCCCTGCTGAACCTCCAGAGGCCTGTGGGGAACTCAGCAACGGTTTCTTCATTCAGGACCAAATCGCTCTGGTGGAGAGGGGGTAAGGAATGGGCAGGCATAGGGAGGATTCTGAGACCATGGCTAGTGGTGGTACTTTGAAATAGCTTTTGAATAATCATCGTTTTAATGGTCTTTAAGTGCCTTACGATTATGCTTTTGGCTGTGTATTGAGGAGCCTCTATAACAAGTTCTTCAAGGTCCTTTCACCCTCAGGGTTGTAGGACAGGGAAGGGGTGCTAGGACCTGCTTTTCCTTTGGTCTCATTGACATCTTTTCCAGGGGCTGCTCTTTCCTCTCCAAGACCAGAGTGGTACAGGAGCACGGTGGGCGGGCAGTGATCATCTCTGACAATGCAGTTGACAACGACAGCTTCTATGTGGAAATGATCCAGGACAGTACCCAGCGCACGGCTGACATTCCTGCCCTCTTCCTGCTCGGCCGAGATGGGTGAGGGCTCCTTGTCTCGGGCTTGTCAGCACCAAGTGGGATGTCAAGACTGGGAGGTAATGGGTAATCATGGGGTACCCTAGTTGGAAGGCAAAAAGGTTTCAGGCTCTGGAACTCCCAAGGGCAAACAGTGGGACAGCTTGGGGTGCTAAGAAAGTGATAATGACTTCTCTTCATGCCCTACCAGCTACATGATCCGTCGCTCTCTGGAACAGCATGGGTTGCCATGGGCCATCATTTCCATCCCAGTCAATGTCACCAGCATCCCCACCTTTGAGCTGCTACAACCACCCTGGACCTTCTGGTAGAACTGGTCCCACATTCCAGCCTTACGTGACTCTGGGCTGGGAAGGGGAAACCTACAAATTCTGCTATTTGGAATCTGGGGAGCACATCTGGGAACAAGTGGAGGCGAGCACAGGGAGGAAAGCCACACCACTAGCTCTCCCTCACCAAGGCTCCTAAGGACATCCTGCACTGCAGGAAGAGGCAAGAGCCGGGCTCCAGGGCTTCTGGCAGGAATCTAGAGCAGGAGCTAGAGGCAGGCTACCTGACAGCCACCTGTGACCTGTGACATTCCACCTGGTTCAACCTGTCCAACCCACGGTCTACTCACAATGACCTTTGTGGGAGTTGCTGGAAAGGTTTAAAGAATTGATGTCTGAGGACTCAATAAATCCTCACTGACTTTTTAGCAATAAAGCTCCTCATCAGGGTTCTGTCTCCTACAATAAGAACACACAGGGGTGGGGTTTCTAGATTTACTCTTCTGGTCCCGAATGATCATTCTGAGGAAAGGTAATTGAGGTCCAGTGAATACAATCACTTTCCCTAGATTCTTCAGGACCAGTGCTCAGGTCCCTGCTGAAAAGCTCAGGAAGCCCCCCAGAAAGCTGTAGTTCAACTCCTTGGGAAGAATCATTGTCTTGTAGGCTAGTGCTGGGGATCAAAACCAGGCTTTGGCAGATCTTTACTCTGGCTTTGGGAACATTTGCACAGCAAAGTGTGGCTGAGACAAGAGATGAGCATAGCTGGGGAGACTAGCTCCCACCTGCTGCCATCACACAGTCTAACTTGTATCCCTTTGACTCTACGATCTCTATGACTGCTGGGATCCCTGTCCAGCCATTCTCCATAAAGCAATCTTACGAAGGCCTGTCGCCACTCATATTTTATTGAGGAAGTGGGCAGGTGGGGCAGGAGAGGGTGCTGACTGATGTAGAGAAAAATCCCAGCAAGTGAGGGAGCCAGATGGGCAGGTCCCACCCAGCTCCATGGCCAGGGAAGGGCCTGAAGGGTGGCACCTGTCTTCCCTGGGATCACTCAAAAGATGATGTGGCAGGCCCCTCAGGGAAGGCAGGCAGGCAGGAACTGGGGTGATGCTTGTAATGCCCACAGCACCCAGCCCAGGAGTGACAGAGATGCTCACGTGGAGCAAGGATGGGACAGTCACGGCTAACGGCCAAGTTCCTAGCCCAGCTCCTTTAGGTTTCTGGAAGACTTCAATGTTCCCCTGGGGCAACTCTAAAGATGAAGGCTGAGACCAGGACAGCCCTTCACTGACCCATTTTAACAGGCCCCAGGAAGACTTGAGCATCCTAAACTAAGGAGCACAGGCTTGCCCACCCACACGTCTCAGCCAGACTGCTAGAACCCTCAGTGGGAAGAAGGCGCACGAAAGGGCAACCATCCCCTCCTGAGGAAGGCAGAGGCCTCTTCCACCCCGTGGGGCCAGCCACTGTGCCAGGGCCTGGGAGACAAGGCACGAGGTACAGAGATTCTGGAGTCTAGGGGAGGGGTTAATCTCCACCAGTTCCCCTGGTGTCCGAACGGTGGGAATGGGGGAAGGAGGAGGAAATCCCCCTGGCCTAGTGTTCCCTGGCAGCCAGCCTTAGGGAAGGTGCTCTGGAGGCTCAGACCCTTCTTCCTGCCTCTACCTTCTGGCTCATGCGCAGGCTGTCACCCTATGAGCTATAGATGTGGCAGTTGTGAGGTAGGGAAGGGCAAGTGCCCCACCTCCCATTTCCACTTCGATGAGACTGGTGTGGAATGAGATAGGACACTCAAGATAAGCCAGTAATCAGCTGAGAGGGAGAAGCCTCTGGTGGACAGGTGAGTGTGGACTAAGAAACACGGTTAGGCCCAGACGCAGGTTCCAACCGCTCACACCTACAGTGGAGTACACGCAGGGAGGCCAGTTCCGGAAGGCTCGGTGGTGGCACAGAGCCTGAGCCAACTCAGCAGCAGTGCTCAGGGCATGAGGTCTGTGTGGGGTGCGGGGTCTCAGATGCCGCCCTCATCTTATGCTCCGGCAGAGTGCTGGAACGGGGAAAGCAGGCCGTGGGAGTGGGGAATTCTTTCCAAGCCTCTTCTCTGGGGGTAAGGGCCCCCTTTTCCAGCGGGGTCTGGGGCAGGGCCCCTTCCAGGGAGGGGAACATCACACATCGGTCATCTCATCCCCGAGCTCTGCGTCTTCTGGCTCTCCTTCCTCCTCTTCTTCTTCCTCCTCCTCTGAGGTCACATTGGGTTCATCAGCCTCTGCCTGGCATTTGGGGCAGGAACAGACAAACAGATAGTTCTCCCTGCAGGTGGGGAGGATGATGAGGTGAAAAGTCAGGCAGCCATAGGATGGAGCACCCTGAGCCCAGCTGCCCAACCAGGTCCCCAGCTGGCACCTGAGGATCTTATGGCGGCTGTGACGGCTGCGCTCCCGCTGACAGCAGTCTAAGTAGCTGATACAGATTTCCTGTAGGACAGGGGACAGATGGGGGAGGTCTCAGGTTAGGAGACTGGATTAAACTAATTAGATTGGTTCCTTCCATTAGTTAGGATAAGGGCTTCCCCAACAATTGCCCTATCTCCAACCACTGTTGCATTCCTGGGAGCCAGGCCTGAGCTGCCCTTCAGTGAGGGTGGGATACCCCAATTCATTTCCCATGGTTTCCGCAGCCAGTGTCGGAGACAGAGGAGAGACTATAGGTAGCTTCGGGCCATGGTGAAAGCTGCTTAGTGGCCAAGGTCTGTAGCTTGGCTCAGAGCTTATCTTGGTGTGATTCTACTTGCTCTGGGCACTGCACTCATATCCAGGGCACCCAAATCTACACCAGCTCCCCACAAACCAAGCCACAAAGAACTACCTCCCGCTTTCTCAGACGCTGTAGATCTGTTGTAGCTGGGGACAGGAGCCCAGGCACACAGTTGTCCCTTAAACGCTACTCTGCAGCTTTCTGGAGTTGGTGTTTGAAGTACAGTGGGATTAGAGCATGCCTACGGGCAAACACTCAGGCTCTAAGGAACATAAGAAGTCTCCAAGATCCTGACCTTAAGAGGCTCTTGTCACTGCTACTCCTAATCCCTGAAGAGAACTTACCAGGCCCACTGTCCACCCAACCCCTGCAGCCATAGCCCCCTCACCTCTCCGGGACTAATATCCTCCAGGGCGGTGACATGCAAAAAGAAGTTGTTTTCTGGGAAGGAGGTCTCTGCATTGGGGACGCAGCTGTGGTTGCCTAGGTCATAAGAGGCATGTAATGAATATTATTTAATAATAATAATAATAATAATAATAATAATAATAATCTCAACTCTGCAGAGCACTGAGTCCCTTCCTTTCCTGTTCTCAGAATCCTGGCAGGGCTGGGTGGGCATCAAGCCCCCGGCCTCCCCATCCAGTGCTCTTTCCTGAAGACCACAGCACACAGGCACAAAAGCACTCGCTCATCACTGCCAACTCCAACCTCCCGAGACCAGCCACTCATTCTCAGTTATGTTCTCACTGTCTTATTAAAAGAGGACAGGGTTGTGAAAAGCTGCCCACATCACACAACCCAACTCAGTCCTGCCTGCTGCTGGACATAAGGTAATGGCTAACTCGGGCCCTCTGAGAACCCTTCCTGGAGCCTGGCAGGAGGGATGCAGTGAGGAAACCCACAGGCAAGTGGCTGAGACCTGGTAAAGGCAGTTGTTAGAGCTAGCCCTGGCCCTCCCTGTCAGGAGCTAATGAGAGTGGCCTTCTCATCTGTGCTCCCTCTCTCCACCACCCTGCAGGCCTGTTGGACTCTCTGAATGCTTCCCTACCACACCCCTCACTGGGCAGTGATGCAGCAAAGCCCAAACTTTCCTTTGCAAGACCCTAGTCTCTGTCTGCCTTCGACAGGGCCTGGCACACTGCAAGGTTTCATATGTAACCACCTATGAGAGCATGAACAGGTGACTCGGGGGTAGCTCAGTGGCAGAGCACTCACACAGTATCTGTTTGGCTCTGGGTTACAGCCCTAGCACTGCAAAAATAAATGAATAAATAAATAAGCACAAGCAACTGAATAAATAAATGGGGGCTAAACAATGGGAAGCAAACAGCCACCTAAGGGAATCCCCAGGGAAGCTCAGGCCTAACTCCACCCAGGTTTGACCCAGCCAGCCTGGAAGGCCCATCTGAGAAAAATGAACTGTAGCTAGGAGGCTGCCCAGCGAAGGCCCCGTCCGCCCGTACCCCGTGCCATGACTCACAGCAGCTCTGAAGCACAAAGAGGCCAGACCCTTCACAGTTAAGGAACTCGCCGGTAGCTGTAAAATAGTAATAGGCAGACACTGTTCTACCCAATTTTTTTTTTTTTTTTGTCTTTTTGAGATAGGGTCTCACTATGCAGTTTAGGCTGGTCTTGAACTCACTTTGTAGCCCAGGCTGGCCTCCAACTCACAATGATCCTCCTGCCTCAGCCTCCCAAGTGCTGGGATTACAGGCGTATGCCGCCATGCCTGGTTTGGTTCTACCCATTTTATAGGTAGAGGAAAACTAGGCTGACAAGGAAAGGCACCAACTCTGCTGTCCTGCCAACACACCGTACTAACATACTCGGGCCCTACCACTTTACCGAAACTTGCTTCTCTGAAGCACAAGCTTACTCTTCTGTCTGCAACATCATCCTATTTGTCCGGCACTCCCCCTCCTCCCAGGATGGAGCCTCTGGGTGCATCTCTGGGCCATTTCTCAAGCACGTGTCCTATAGACAGATCTGAAGCTGCCTATAGGTACGAAGGGATTATTTCCCCCCACTGTTAACTCAGTGCTTCCTGGGAATGACTGTGTCCACCATCAGACTGGGGGCGGAGGGGAGGGTCTCCAAAGTTGGGCGAGGCCATGACCCCATCTTACCAACCTGCCTCAATGTCCTTGTACAACTGGTCAATGAAGGCGTCCAGCTGCTCGCGGTCCTGAGGCTTCAGTTCTAGAGCATCACAGGCATGGACCCACTGGCTTAGGGAGCTGGGGTTTCCAGGTGGCCCATGTTTAGAGAGAAGCCCCAAAGAACAGGGCAAGTTAAGCCCAGGCAGAAGGGGCCCCCACCCCACCCTAATTCTTTCTCCAAGGTGGGGGTCCCAATTCCCCAACAGACCAAAGCCCTCAGGGGCAAACTCCTGAGATTGGGCTCCCCCTACCACATCCAGCTCAGCACTCTGGCAAAAGTGACACCCAACCCCACCACAGGCTTAAAAGAAAATAGCTACCTTCCTCAGTCAATCACCTAACTGAACCATGAGGAACAATCTAATAGCTCTGGAACATTCTCTCCTGACCTGGTCCCAATTCCTTGGCCATTGGTCCCAACAAGAGCAAAGAGAGACCTGAATCCATCTGGAGTGAACCACTGTGGAAAGAAAAAGAGCTGAGTGCTAGGATTATAACCCCTTGCTTTTCTTTCTGCTATGGCTCTATTCAGGTAAACTTGTAAGTATGTGCCCCACCCCAACTCCAGAAGAACATGCCAGCTTTGGCCTAGCTGCCCTTGGAGGTGTGGACCCAGCTGCTCCTGGGAGTGGGGTGACCAGAAAGTGGGGGCTCCAGCCTCCTCACGCTCACCTGGCTGAGTGCCTCCTCATAGAGGGCCTCTGTGAAGAGTCTCCGCAGAAGTTCTAGTTGGCCCTGGTGAGTCAGAAGTAGGGAAATACCTGTATCCTGGGGATTTCCCCTGGGCCCAGGAAATCAGGTGAGGGAAAGGAAAAGGGCCTGCTCTGCAGGCTGAGCTTTTTCCTTGGGTCAAAGGAAAGCCCAAGAGTCCTTATCTCCAAAGAGCTTTGGCAGTCTGCTGGCCTTCAACCCAGGGTCACGAGCCCAAACTTCCTCCCTGTTCTCTAGCATTTGCACCAGTGAGGACGAGGCAGCTCGGCTTAGGACATTTGTTCTCCCTACCTTTCTTGGGCCTCCTGACCTGGCCTCCAAACCAACTCAGCTCTTCCTTCTTTTCTTCTGAATTCAGAACAGGAGGGCCCACCCCAGAAGCATCCCTTCCCCACAGCCGCCTCTACCTTCCGGCAGCTCCATGTGGAAATGTGCTGTCCTCATTGCAAATCTGTACTCTGGGAGTGGGCACTCAGGTACCTTGGCAGCTGAATCTGTGGACCTGCAGCCCTCCACTTCCCACTGTAACTGACTTGCCTGGTGCTACCCTCTGACAGGAGTTTTCCCTTCTCAGACAGTGCAAAGGGAACTTTTAGGGCAGGGTATCCAACCCCTTCTCTGTCACTACCCCATTCTCCCACTTCCCAATTTTAGTTCTACATTACAGCATGAAGTTAAACAGTGGCAGGGATGTAATTCCTCTGATCAATTTGGGGGGGCCCAGGTTCTAATCCCTTTCTGTAGCTCAGAAGAGATGAAATACAAACTCCCCCAGAAGTTGCCACAGCCATCCCAGGTTATTTTTGAAGGGTAAGAGATGGAGACAGATCATGGGAGAAGACTAACCTTGAATTTGTCCCCCAGGAGTTTGTGGACAATTTCTTCTTCTTCATTGGCCGTTTTGTTACAGAACTGGGAGAAGAGCCTGATCCACCGGTCCTTATCCTTGGCCTGTAGAGGAAAAATGTACTGAAGGATCTTGGACACACCTACCTCCTTAGTGGCACTCCCATCCGCGCAGGACAGACCGCCCCTGCCCTCTGGGAACCACCACCACCACACATGAGCGCCCAGGGGCCGCCCTGCCTGAGACTGCCCATGCCCCACCATGGCTCCAGCTGGAGCCGAGTTAGCCAACTCAAAACACTTCGAAAACAGGAAACTAGGCTGATGAACCACAATATTAAATACAAGGTTAGAATAGCTTCCTTCACTCTATGTGAGAGAAAGAATCCTGAAAAAGTGGTGCTTATAATTTAAACGCTGCACGACACATCTTCCCATAAATATAAGATGACTTACAAAATGAGCCCTGCATCCTGGGGATTTGCCCCGGGCCCAGGAAATCAGGTGAGGGAAGGAAAAGGGGCCTGCTCTGCAAGCTGAGCTTCTTCCTCATGCTTAGCTAAGACTGTATACAGCAAGCATCGCTCTGTTGGGAAGCCCAGGAGTAACTGTGCATCCAAGCTAGGGCTCTGGTGTAAGACTGAGACTCAAGGCTGAGTACGCCAGCCACGCTCCCTGGGAAGAGGCTCACCTGCTTCACTGTGGCTACCACTCGGGCCATCAGCATGATGCTTGCAGTCTCAGGTGGGTAGTGAATACTCCTAGGGAAAGAAAAAAAGAGTTTGGCCTTGAAATTCCCTCCCCAGTAGCTGAGCTCTGAGAAGCCCAGTCTTACTGTTACAAACTCTGCCACTTCCATGAGCCACCAAAAGGAGGCAGGACTTGGGCCGGACTCAGGCAGACTTTGCATCCTGTGAGCCCTTTCTGGAAGGTGTGACGCACTGAGGATGGTGGAACTCGCAGCCCAGATTAGAGGCAGAGGGTTGGGTGCTGTGCCTTCCATTTAACCCTAAGAATGGAGGAAATCTCTGCAGGAGGGTAACAAGAAAGTTGGCAGCATATGCTAAGCCTACACAGGTAGGCCAGGAGGGAAAGATAAAGAGGAGGAGACCTACCTCCATGCCTCCTGCAGCTTATTGAGAGGATGCAGTGGGTCATCCTGAGAGGGGCCTGGGCACAGGACCCGGTGGTATTGCTCCGCAGCTGCCAGCCGACATTCTGCACTGCAGTACATCACCTGTTACGTGGGGCAGAGGTCAGGGCCCTAGGATCTGGCCATGGGGTGAAGAGAGCAACACACACATCCCATGAGACACTCGCCTACCCTAACTGCATTCCTTCCACCAACAACCTCTGAGCAGGAGCTCAGGAACTACGAGACAAGAGACAGGGTGCTCTGAGGGAATGTGGGAGGGCACCTAGCCTAGACTTGTAAAACTACAGACAGAGAAGAGAATTTTTCAGGTAGTGAGGAGAGCCCCTGCCCCAAGAAGAAGGGAAGCTCCCACCAAGTCCATTTACTAGACAATGGAACTAGAGTAAGGAGGATGGAACAATTACTGAGTCCTTTCAATGTTCTACTCTGCATCAGGGCTCTTGAGGGCTATGACCAGGTCTGTCTGGGCCCTGTCTCTGCAGCGAGCACTTTAACTGAGGCGTCTCTCGCCCACCCCCTTTCGGGCGCATTCCCCAGGCTGCTCACCTGGCAGTGGGGACAGTTCTGGTGGAGGTCCTTGCGCACAGTGCACAGTTCTGGGTGAGGGAGGACCTGGCCTGGTTTCCCAGTCAGCCTCTGGGCATTCTCCTCTGCCTTTTCCAGAGCCCGGAGGCAGTGGTCACAGGCTATGGGTGAGAGGCAGATACGATGTGAATGTCCCAAGAGCTGGGCCTTATTTCTCCTTTCACAGTAGTATTCCCCCCTCCACCCCTCCAACTAGGATGGCACCTCGCACAAAGCAGGGGTTCCACGTAAGTCTGGACAGTGAATAAATTACTACTTTGATGGGGTGAACGAATGAATTTCACATGCATCCAAAAGTAAACGACCCCTCTTCCTCTCAAGAACGCCTGGCACCTCCTTCTGAGTCATCCTCAATCAAACTCAGTGTGGGGGGCTCTGAGCTCCGCCTGAGAGAGACGCCTCCCTGAGGGAGTGTATTACAGGAGCAAAGACATGGCTCCCAGCACCTGAGGATGGGCAGAGGTGTGATTCTCAGGCAGTTATGCAGGGGAGGAGAGCATTTCCTCTCAACACCCACAGCCTCAGACATCGGTTAGTACGATGTATACAGGTGTTTTCCATACACAGAAGTGGCAGGGCTCGGCAGCCATAAGGCTTGGAGCCCAGGAACAGGTGACATGTGCTCACCTCGGTAGCGATAAAGTGCATTCCAGAGAAACTGTGCAGCCACCAGGGGCCTTTCTACAAAGATGGTCTCTCCTTTCCGGATCAGTTGTGTGGCAAACAGTCCCTTTCCCTAAACAAGCCAAAACAGAACAGACAGAGTGGCCATAAGAAGGGACAGAAGACAGACCTCCACGAGTTCCTGGAAAGCCACCCAGACTCAACCCACATGCCTTCCTCTTAGCAGAGGCCTCTGCCGGAGGGTTCAGAGTGAATGCGCTGCAAGCTCCCTGCCTCCCTGCCCTGGAAAAGTGGCTCTGACCTCCTTTCAGATGCACCTTTCAGCCCATTTTGGAGCCTGGCAGCAGAAGGAGCTGCAATAGCAACCATGTCAGGCCATTCAGAGAATTCTTAGAATGGCTAGAACAGGGCCACAATCCCAGCAAGTGGTGGGCCCCTGTAGCAGGAGCTGGTAAAGACAGGGAAGCCCTTTCAGCCCAACCCCACCTGGAGAAACTCTACACCTGCAGGGAAGTGAAACGCCTTCTTCCTTGGTCCGCAGGGTACAGCGCTTATGCTAGCGGAGCACCTGGCCCCCAAACAAGTATGCAAGGGTTGCGCTAAAAAGAGTGAGCTAATCCTCACACCAGCCCTCGTGCTAATTTGCTGTGAACCTGTGAGCCAACTGCTTCACTTCTTTACACCATGTCCCATGTGAGGTGTACAATGATACCCAGGGGGTAGTTTCCGGGATGTGGTGATAGGGCACAGGCATCTCCTGAGCTCTAGCTCCTTACTACGCAATTTGAGATGCAGAACTAGCAACAATGGAATTACCTGGGATATTTGAATCCTTCCCCAGACCTGTTGAATGAGAATCTGGATCTTTGCTGAGAAGCTTCCTATGCGTGTTAGAGTTTGAGAAGCACTGATCTAATATCCTCTCGCTCCTTCTCCCTCTCCTCTCTGTCTTCTCTCTCAGGTGTACAACACTGTACACATCACGGTGAACAATGAGTACACAATCTCTGAACTGCCGTCTCTCAACTGTGCCAGACTCAGGAGTTGGCTTCAGGACCCAGGCAGTCACTGGCCTGCTGGCACTTAATCCCCCTGCTCACCTCGAGAAGATGTCAGTGCCCCGCCAACACCGAGCTACCAAACAAAGAGAGAGAAGAAAAGTGCTTAACACAGCAAGAAAAATGCCCTGTCACTGTGACTTCCTGAGGAGCTTTTCCCTTTAGCACTGGTGCTCTGCCAAGATGGGGCCGCTACCAAATCTAGAGCAAAAAGTTGTTTAGACCAGAATAGGCCCTGGGCAACCTATGAGCCACAAAATCTCAATCCTGTGAATAACTCTAACAGGAGAATGAGACAGGTAAAACAAAACCAGGGGCAAAACCACAAATGCACCTTGACTGACTTCCTGGAAGCCCCATGCCCACATTTTGTGGCCTCTGAAACCCAAGCTAGCAAAATGAAAATTTCAACTCTCAGTACATAGAGCTCTTTCTACCTCTTCTGGAGGACCAAACTGAGAAAATATTTAGTAATCAAAACAAAAGGGAGAGGGCGGGGCTGGAATGGATGGAGTGGCAGGCCGTAACATACATGAGTTCTTGGATTCAGTCCCTAGTACTGAGGGAAAAAATAAAAGGAAAAGAATTAGAGCTGTTCCTTGTATGCATCCACTCATCCCCAAAACAGAGAAAAATATTCCAAGAGATACAGATCTTACTCAGGTCAAGTGTGACCGGGTGTAGTAGTTGTGCCCGCACTTGTAATCACAGCACTTGAGGGGCTGAGGCAGCAGCACTGCTGTGAGTTCGAGGCCAGCCTGAGCTACAAGCAACACCCTATCTCAAAAACAAAAACAAAACAGTAAAAGACACTGACAGAAAGGAGAAAAATCATACAAAAATATTTCTGATTTGACAAAAAAACCTGCAAAACTCTAAAACCATGTAGTAATCCGCCCTGTGGCACTGCGGATTGAACCCAGATCCTTCACACTGAACTTCATCCCTAGCCTTTTATTGTTTATTCTGAAAGAGGGTCTCGCTAAGTTGCTAAATTGCCTAGGCTAGGCTTGAACTTGCGATCCTCCTGCCTCAGCCTCCCAAAGTTCTAGGACTACAGATGTTCACTCATACCTAGCTCCGTGTAGTTTGTTCGTTTGTCTGTCTGCTTGCCTGCTTATTTATTTATTTTTGGTATTTTGAAACAGGGTCTCTGCAGCCCAGGCTGGCCTCAAACTTGTGCCAATCCTTTGCCCTAGCTTCCCAAGTGCTAGGGTTACAGACATGAGCTACTACGCCTGGCTTCCACGTAGTACACTTAAAATCTCGATTAAATGGTTTTCTAGAAAAATACAAATGACCCAAAATAATTCAAAAAGAAGAGAGCCCAGACACTAATAAAGCAGGGTGAGCTCTGGCAAGTGTGCACAAGCACAGCGTTCCAGCTAGTTTGTAGATCTACTTGGGTTTCTGCCCCAACCAGTCCTGTCCCTGGGGAATGGTTGGTACGTATTTGAAAATCACTCCAGCCAATATCTGCAGAAGCAGTAAAATGTTGTAAAAACCTATGCCCATATGATGCCCCTTGTCTACATGATTTCACAAGGCAGTTCTCCCAAACTTCCAAATAATAAATAATTATCATTTTACCCTAAATCAAACATGACCTTCAAGTGACCTGAAAATATTTTTTTTTTAAATTTTTTTGTACTGGGAATCAAACTCAGGACGTTGCACTTGCCAGGCAGGCACTTACGCCACTGAGCTATATCCCTGGCCTGGTCACCTGAAACACAAAGAAATAAACCACAAACCAACCTCATTCAATGAATACAGGTGCAAAAGCCCAGGATAATCCCTCTTGTTACCAGCTCATGCAGGTATATGGTTTTCTCCAACAGCAGACTGGATGCAGATAGAAAGAGGGCAACCAACTCTGGTTTTTATTTGTTTTTTGTGGTACTGGGGATCAAACCCAGGGGCACTCTACCTCCACTCTACCACTGAACTACATCCCCTGCTCTTTTCATTTTTTATTTTGAGACAGATTCCCACCAAGTCTCTAAACTGTCCAGGATGGCCTGAAACTTGCAAGCCTCCTGCCACAGCCTCCCAAGTAGCTGGGGTTACAGGTATGTGCCACTGCTCGTATCTTGATAAAAGTCTGGGACGGGACAACTGGGCAAGAGCAGTGGCTGAAGTGATGAAATGAGAAGGAAGAAGTAAAGAAAGGAGGGGGCTAAGAGATGAGAGAAGCTAAAGACAAAGGTGAACTATTACCACAAACTAGGAGAGAGGGAATGGAGGCCTATCACACTGTGAGCCCCCTGGGAGCACTACAGGCTCTGGGAGGGGATGGAGATGTGAGCAGCTAAGGAGACTAGGGATGTAGAATAGCTGTTTCTCTGGGGAAGGAGAGCACTCCAGACGCCTCCAGAGCAGAAACTGCACAAGGGGAGCCTACAGTGGGAACCTGGATCAATACAAAGATGTTGACAGCAGAAGACAGATGACGAGAGAGCTACCGTCTTGGACTAATACACAGAGACACTACAAATTTTTCAACCTCACTCTTACCTACCCCACCCCGGAGAACAAAGCAATACCATTTTGCACATCCAACTGACAAAGTAGGAAGGAAAATAATGCTAGAGAGAACAAAGGGCAACTTCACAGAATTTAAATGCCAAGTTCTTTGATCCCAGGAAAGAAAAATAATACACAACATAAAGGATCCACCAAGCTAGGCATGGTGGTGCACGCCTATAATCCCAGGGGAAGCTCAGGCAGGAAGATTGCCATGAATCTGGGACCAGCCTAGGCTACATAGTGAGTTCAAGGCCAGCATGAACTACATCGCAAGACTCTGTCTCAAAACAAACAAAAGAATATATAAAGAACTAAAAATTTAGACCTCCTAAAGACCCAATCAAAAAAAAAAAACAAAACGGACACTTCTCAGAAGTACAAACGACCAATAAATATATGAACAAATGCTCATCACTGGTCATCAGAGAAATGCAAATTAAAACTACACTGAGACACCATTATAGCCCAGAAAGAATGGCCGTCATCAAATAATTTAATAATAACAAGTGCTGGTGAGAATGTGGGGAAAAAGGAACACTTCTATGTTGTTGGTGGGACTGTAAAGTAGTACAACCACTATGAAAAGCAGTGTGGAGATTCTTCAAAAAACTAAAAGTAGAAATTTCACTTGACCCAGCTATCTCCCTTCCAAGTACTTTCCCAGAAGAGTGAAAACCATATTACAGGTACTCGTGCATACCCGTTTATGGCAGCACAATTTATAATAGCTAGATCTTGGAAACAGCATACACACCCATCAACTGATAAAGTGTGGCCTTTATACACAATGGAGTACCACACTGACATAGAGATAAACAAGGCATTTGTTTGTAATGGATGCAACTTGAGAACCTAGTGCTAAGCAAAGTAAGCCAGACACAGAAACTCAACTATCACACCGTCACTCTTATATGAGAAACACTATATAACATTAACACACACACACACTCCTAGTTATTTGTGTGGGCATAGAGATAGCGCAAAGTAGAAGAGAGATAAATAGGAAGTAGGAAGAAGTTCAAATACTTCTCCAAGTTACAAATTCCATTGTTTTAAAGATGCTTCAATATATTTGCTAATTTGTTTCATTTACACTAGTCTATCTTAGTTTGTTGAAGACAGTTTTATTATGTTTCTTTTTCATAAGAATCTTTTTGGGTTATGTCTTTTACTTTTTTAAAAAATGTCTTTTACTCTTGAGAGCTTGTTTGGCGGTTCTAGCAGGGGAGCGCACCTACTCCTATACTCCTGACCAAGGCAACAGGGATGGTCTTCCTCCTTGACAGAGTGCGTGCGTGCGCAGCTTCGGGAGCAGCACGGGAGGAAAGGGGACACCGCCTAAATAATACAGGTAATCAATGGGGTGACAGATGTTGCAGCTAGATCGCCTCACATCCTGTCTTTTACTCCGAGTGATTATTCTGAAGATAACGATACACAGCATAATAAATATATTATTATGAAACTGTTTTCTTTTTTCAAAAATGAATAGGTTTATTGAAACTGTAATAGGTTTATTGATATTGAAAGATTCATTCTTGCAGCCAAAAGCATTTTCTAAAAATGTGACGTAATATACACACATATTTGCAGAAGCATAGGATTACGATTGATTTTTATCTTTAATTTCCTTCGATACATTTTATGTTTTCTTCTACAACGAACTTCTATATCATGATAATAAAAACGAAATCATGTTATTGCCGCTTAAAACCCCTCGAATGCTCGCCCGGCATGTGGGTTCTCACCCAAGTTCCTTAGCGCTTCAAGACCCTTGGCAAGGTCCTGCTCACTCCGCATCCTACCACCTATATCGCACACAAAAAGGTCCCCGAGGACCCATGATTTTTTGCAACTCAGTTCCGTCTGCCCTGGACGTCCTCATCAACCGCTCCCGGGTCCCAGCAGCAAAGCTTTCAGCCTGGCCCAGGAGGCCCAGTACCCCCAGTTCCGCCTAACGCAGCCACAGAAGGCTGCGGGCTGGAGGACCGGATCCCGCTGGAACAGGGCGCGACTGAGATTCTGGAGATCAGGATCTACCGCGAGACCGCTCTAGAAACCTGTGCACGGAGACAGGCAGGGAACTCTGGACCACAAGCAGGGGCCGGGCCAAGCTGTACAAGAACCTTTGCATGGATCCCCGGGGCTGTCTCCAAGGACTCACAGGGTCCGGGATCCGGGCGGGGTCTGACTTAGCCTCACCTTGGCGCTGCTCACGAATCGGACTTCTACTGCAATCCCAGCCGAATCCGCCACGCCCACGCAAAAAGAGAACACGTCGCACATGGAGGCCGCCATCTTGGGCACGCCTCCGCCTCCTGACCTTTAACCCCGCCTCAATCCGAGAAGCTCCGCCCCCACGGCCCCGCCCCTTGCTGAGTGCTCTGCAGGAGGTGGAGATTTGAGCTTTGGGGAATTTGAATTTCGGCTCCCTGGTTCATTGAATAGCTGTAACTGGGTTTGCCTCTGTACTCTCATATCTCTGCAGTTTTGTGCCTGTCTGCCTCCGTGGCCCAATATCAGAGTTTATATTTATGTAGTTTTGGTGTATTTGAATCTGAATTCACGTTTGTGTCTACTGCACCTCTACTACCACGGGGCTTGTTATTTGAAAAGGCCTATGGGTCAGACAGAGAGATGGAACAGTGAAAGTTATTTCTGTCCCGTCTCGTACTAAACGGTAGGAATAGCTTATACCCGGGGCACCCTTACCACAACTACTGATCCTTCCAAGTCTGATACAAGATTTCCTTTTTCCATAAACCCTCTGTCCGTCAAGCTGGACGCTGGACGGTGTCAGCCTCAGATTCTCCAGGTGCTTAGGGACCTTTGCCACCCTGGGTAGTGGAAAAGTCCAGGGTCAACCTCAGTCAGGAATAAGGACCCCTTAAACTGGATGCAAAACTGAGTGTATACATGCATTGTTCTGAGAACAGGAGAGAGGTGTGTCCCCTTATTCAGCACGTCAAAAGCTGCCAACCACTGGCCTGTAGCACTCACTTGTCCCCACCCCTAGGCCTGACCACCAAACTTTATTTCCTTGCTTCTCATTTGATTTTGTGTTCCTTAACAAGTAACCTGTGTCTGCACCTGCTGTGGTCTCATGGTGACATTTGGGGATTGGGTGGAATCAATAATTAATAGGTAACTGATCTATCGATTTTTTTAAAAGTGCAGGTATAGTGGCATGCCTGAAATCCCAACACTCTGGAAGCCTAAGGCAGGAGATCTTAAGTTTGAGTCTAGCTCGGGTAACTTAACAAGATCCTGCCTCAAAATTTAAAAAACAAAGGCTGAACATGTGATCATGTATTTCATTGTGAAAACTCTGAGCTCAATCCCCAGTACCACAAAAAAAAAAATAAAAATAAAATTCAAGTGACCCAGTTTTTTTTTTCTGAAACAGGCAGATGCATATGGATTCCTTTGATTGATAGAACTTTGGGTCCTGCCTTAGGAAGGACTTCCCTGAAGATAGGGACAAAGAAGCATTCTTTGTTGCTATTGTTTTTTTGAGAGAGGGTCTCATTCCATAGTTCAGCCTGGCCTTGTACTATGTGGCCTAAATTGGCCTCAAATTTGAAGCAGTCCTCCTGCCTCAGCTTCCAGGATTATTGATGTGTATCACCATGCCCAGCCACAGAAGCATTCTTAAGGCTGGACACTGGCTCCCCTCAAGCTTATTTCCTATCCAGGAATCCACCCCTTGGGTCCAGGTTGTTTTCCAAGGGCTCCCCGCTTTTCCTCCCCCACCCTCAGAAAGTTGCTCTTTCACTACTAGGAGGCAGGGCTGTCCTTCTGATACAGGAAAATAAATCTCCCAACCTGAACGATATCAGATGAGTTCGTGTTCTCTAAAACCAAAGAATGAATTTTAGGAACAACGGAGGTTAAGAACAGAATATATTTATTGAGAGAAAGAAAGCTCTGTCCAAGAGAGGGACAGAAGGGGGGCCCGAGTGGGTTACCCCCAGACTGTCTTTTCTAGGGACTTTTATAGAGAAAAACCATGAGGTGAGGCGGGTCCAAGGTAGGGGAAATGGACAAAACTATGGTCAGTTAATAAGATTATAGGTATAATTGCCCAGGTAAGACTGAGTGAACTGGGATCAAATGGGGAAGTGAGTCACGTAGCAAGCGGGCATGAATACAGATCAAGGGCTTTTCCTGTGGGGCAGTGACTCTTCCTGGCTTTTAGAAGGTGGTCGTTACTTATTTAGAATATTAATCCCTGACATTTACACCTAGGGAGGTAAGTGGGTGCATTTGTTTAGCCCCTTTTGTCTTAAGGTCTGGCCCACACTTATCTTTTATGTTGGCCCCTTCGAGGGCTTGGCCCTGTCTGACTGCCTATGATATTTCTAACTCAGCTGCCTATAACAGCAGGACTGTCCTTCCACCCCGCCCCATTTCACCCTGCATCCCCAGCCATTGTTGAATAAATAGTCTAAATATTAGTTCTGAAATTGAAGGTTGTTGGCTTCACCAGAGCAGGCTGAGCAGGCTCCTTAGAGAGAAACTGGGCAGGTTCCTGGGAAGGAAAGGCAGCCACGAGTGAGGATTTTGTAGGGGATGTGGGGGGTGCATGGAAGGGACCTAACTATCTTGTGAAAACATAGCAGTGTTCTGACAAAATGGACTCAGACTTCTCTATTATACATGATGAGGAGGAGGAAGTGGAAGCAGGTAGCTAGAGAGAAGAAGATGATGGTCAGGGCAGCATGCTGCTCAAGGAGGCAGTTTGACCCGAGCTGCTTCTGAGAGTGGTAACAGTTCACGCAAGTGAAGTAAACTTTAGGCAACTGTGAAGAGAAGCAGGCTAGCAGTCTGCTTTTCCCTCTTCTTTGCCCTCACCTCCACCACATCTGGTGAGGGAGATTCTTCTACACCTAGGCACTGATTCAGTGAGGCCCTTTCTTCTCCACGGCAGGCTGGGAAAAAATAGATTAATCCCTGGGCAGCCAGGGCTGGTGTAGGTATCACTCCCTCAAGTGAGGAAACCTGAAAGCCTTAACAGCTACTGCACATTTACCACTGAACCTAGCACACTGTGAGTGCTTTACATGTCGGCCAGGGGAGGTGTAAGTTATCAATACACCCTTTACACACATGAAGGAAAATGGCTCAGAAGTTCGGTAACTTGGTCAAGGACAAAGCTGACAGCCAAAGTCAGTGTCTCTGCCCATTACATCACTCCTGCTCTCTGGGGCAGATACAGGAAAGGGAGCCCTGCTTGACAGTTTAAACTCCTTTGGTGCCCTCTGACCCTGAGGAGGCTCTTCACTGAGATGTGGGGCACAGAGGTCCAGTGGGTGTCCCCAGGAAGAACCAGCCCAGAGAGTAGGGCTTCTGTTGCAGCCCTCAGCTGTCTGCTCCTGACTCGGCATCTTCACTCTGGAGGCTGCTGTTGGAGCTGCTGGAGGGCTCATCCGGGGAGGCAGCCACAGCAGACAGGGCTGGCAGTTTCAGTTTTTGCTGTTTCTGATACTTGACTCTGCGGTTTTGAAACCAGATCCTCACCTGTAATTCAGAATGGTGCGCAGACATCAGAATGTGAACAGCAAGTCTACTCCCCGGCCTAGAGTGGTCACCCCTTGCTGTCTCCTCAAAACTTGCTCTTCCTGCTACACGAAATGCCCCCCCAAAAGCCCCAATCACCATGCATCCACCCCAGTGTTTACTTGGCCCCTATGATGTGCTGGACACCATCCTGGGTGATCAGGATCCAGTGGTGGGCAACAGAAGCGCAGTTCCTGCCCTCATGGAGCTCACAGTCAAGTGGAGGGCAACAAACAAGCCAAATAAAACAGGTGTAGGGGGCATCCCTACAATCCCAGCACTCTGGGAGCCTGGAGCAGAAGGATTTCAAGGTCAAGCCAAATGCAGCCAGACCCTGTCTCAAAATAAAAAAGGACTGGTGGTATATCTCAATGTGAAGGCGTTAGGTTTGCATCAGCGGAAAGGGCTGGGCTTGGAGGTGGCATGTTAGCTTGTGGGAATCGATTAGACCAGTCACAGAGTTTGATGTCCTGAAGGAAAGACGCCTGCAAAAGAGTCAGAAGTGGCCAGAAAGCTGGGAGGAAAACCCAGAGACTGTGTTTCAGGAAGGGAGGGAGTGGTCAGCTGTAGTGAGAGCCACTGCAGCGTGACGCAGTTGAGGAAGGAGAGCATTTGTTAGCCTTCTCCAAGTGGAGGTCACTGGAGGCTTTGCTGAGAAGCTTCGATGGAATGGGAGGGAAAGTGTCTACTGGAATGAGCTAAGGAGTGATGGGAGGTGAAGACAGGGAGGGAGTGAATGTAGTGAGTTCTTGAGAAGTTTGCTGTAGCGGAGAAATGACACCATGGTTGGAGAAATAGCCTGGGCTACATAGTGAGTTCATGGGGGTGGTGTGTGTCAGAGGAATAATTATTATTATCTTATTTCTTGAATATCTACTTAATTTTGCTCCTTATTTAGCACGGAAATACCTTATCATAAAGTTCTAGATGAAATATTGCGTGTTATTCCCGTGATGTCACTTCAAATGGACTATTTTTCTCATTACCTAAGCAGTGAACAAAAAGTTAGGGCCTGTCACCTGAAGAGCTGGCACCCAGAAAGAAGGCATGTGTCTCCCTCCTAACTTCCACTTAGGGCTTCCCAGGGGTATCTGTCCCCAAGCTCAGCCCAGCCCCACAGGAGTCCCCACTCCCACCTGGTTCTCTGTAAGGCGGAGCCGGGCTGCCAGCTGGGCTCTCTGCTTTCCCACCAGATTGTGCTGTTTTGCAAACACTTTCTCCAACTCTTCCAGCTGCTCCAAGTTAAACATAGTTCGAACTCTCTTTTGGTGTCTGTCAGGGTCCTGAAGGTCCTCAGGAGGGGCCCAGTCTGGGGGCGCCCAGAGGCCTGAGCAGTGAGTCACTTCCCAGCCTAAAGAGCAACCAGCAGAGGAAGGTCAGCCAGCAGCCACTTGCCCACCCGTTTTGAGAGAATGGCCCCACTGCCCTGGCCGGGTGACAGTAGAAGGCACAGTGGGGAAAGGCTGCAGAAATAACCCAAAACAAAGGGAGATGGAGGGAAAACACTGTGCCTGCCTGCTGCCTCCGCTACTCTCCAGCTGAGCGGCTGGACTTCTGGCCGCTAACAGGAGTTTCCAAACCTCCTCTTTCCTTGCCCTCCTCTCTTGCGTTAGCAACCTCGGGGGCATCACACTTTTCATTTATTCAGCAGCCTCTTTTTGAATGTCTGCTATGCATCAAGCATGATTTCAAGACAAAGCAGAAATTCCTGTCTACGTGGAGCTTACATCTTGGAAGTGGGGAAACAGAAGTGAACAAGGTAAATAGGCCCAACAGTTAGTGAGAGAGCAGTACATGCCAAGGAGGGAAAAAGCAGAGGAGGGAGGACAGGATGAGAGTGGCTGCGCTGAGGGGGGCAGTTTACATCTGCAGACATGGGGGCCGCCTTACTGAGGTGGTATTTGAACTAGCTCACTATGTACAGCATGTTCTCCAGGCCCAGCTGAGAGGTGAGTGGGTTATGAAATTCTGTCCACTTTCTGCTCGCTCTGGAGGGGGAGATGCTCTCTTTTAAGAAACACAGAAACTCAATTTTGTTCACCAGGCTATGGACCAGGGGAGAGGCATCAGCCTGGGGGCAGTGCCTGACTCAGACTGTGAAGGGGGTGAGGGAGTGGGCTATTTGGAGCCAGTATATCTCAGTCTACCCCAGACTTCCTCGTGCAACATGGTGATTATACTACTATCACCTCCGATTATCTACCTCCAGATGTCACAAGGATTTAAAAACATACCAGAGTCGAACATAGTAGTACATGCTTGTAATTCCCCCAACTCAGGAGGCTGAGGGAAGAGGATTGCCCTGAGTTTGAGGCCGGCCTCTACTACATTATAGTGAGACCCTGTCTCAAAAAAAAAAAACCCAAAAACAACAACAACAAAAAAGAAGCTGGGAGTGGTGGCGCATGCCTGTAATCCCAGCACCCGGGAGGCTGAGGCAGGATGATTGATGCCAGTTTGAGACCAACCTGGGCTACAAAGTGAGTTCAAGGCCAGCCTGAACTGCATAGTGAGAGAGACCCTGTCTCAAAAAGACAAAAAAAAAAAGAAAATCAATAGAAATTATATATATATAGATATAGATATGTATATATTCCCTCAAGATCATTGTAAATTGCATGAATCGCTAACATGTACCAATAAAATTAAAAATTATTTTAAAAATCTATATCTATGTAGATAGATGGGTATAGTTTATATATGCATATATCCTATAACAACCCAAGCAAAAATGCAGTGGGAGAAGAGAAAAATTCTTTCCAGATGGATTCCAGATCTGGGAGAAATGAAACTGGATTCATGCCACATACTTTGTACTGAGAAAAGTTTCAAGCAGGGCAGGCGATTTGAAAGTTCAAACCCAATCTGGTGCGGCCTTTGTCTTGTAAAGGGGGTTGAGGGTGACTGGAGAAGTAGCTCAGTGTGAAGCCTCTGGGTTCAATCCCTAGCACCACAAACAAAACACAAACTGAAAGGAAACGCAGGACAAATTCCAAATGGAGCAAGTATTTAAATGTGAAAAAGTATACTCACAAAAATCAAGAAGGACCACGAGAGGATTATTTTATGATCCTAAAGTGGGAAAGATCCTCCCCAGCTTGGTATGAGACATAGAATTCATTTATAAAAAGATCAATAGATTCAAATCCCAGCTACTCTGGAGGTTGAGGCAGGAGGGTTTTAAGTTCTGTTTCCCAGCCTGAGAAATTTAGCAAGACCCTGTCTCAAAATTAAAAAATTAAAAAGGTCTGAGAATATAACCCAGTGAAAGAGTGCTCCTGTACTCAAGCTGCAGATGGATTTATGAAAAGGAAAATGATTCATGCATTCAAACACATGAGAATTAATTTTTTTCTTCATGATAAAAATACTGTAATCAAAACCAAAAGGCCAATAAACAAGAACATGTTTTCAGTTCATTACATAGGGCTAATTTCCCCAATACACAAAAGAGTTTCTACAAATTGTTTTAAACACCCATCTAGAAAAATGAACGACGTACACACATAATTCACAGAAAAGAAAATACAGATGGTTCTCAACGTGTGAAAAAAAGTTCCATCTAACTTATACTAGAAAATGTACCATTTCTTTCTTCTATCAGATTGTGTGTTTCAAAACTTGGGTGAAACACTGTCGGCTGTGGGGAAAGTAGCCACTCTCACCCACAGCTAGGGCAGGTGCAGAGCCGCTGCAAGCTCCGCGGAGGACAATCTGGTAAAACTGTGTGAACGCACATGCTATAGTCCAGTAATTCCAGCTATACAGGAATATTCTGTGTGTGGCGTTAGTCACTGCAGTACTGTGCATACTGTAAAAGCAGATGAGAAACAATCAATGCCATCTGACTGATTATCGTACATTCTTACAATGCACTCCATTGTGGTTATAAAAGATCTTTATGCACTGGAAACATCTCTAAAACATGGTCAAGTGGCGTATGCCTGTAATCCCCACACTCAGGAGGCTGAAACAGGAGGATCGCTGCGAGTTCGAGGCCAGCCTGGGTTACAAAGTGAGTTTTAGGCCAGTCTGAAATGTCTCAAAAAACATTAAAAAAAAAAAGTATGAAGCGCAGTGTATATGATATGCACAGGGAAATGGAAGAAAGATGTATGAGGTTTATATTTGGGTATTAAATATGCATAAAAGACCTCTCTTGGTAAGTGACTAGGGGACAGGGTGAGAGAGGCAACTTTCATTATCTTAGTAGATATTTTGAAGATCCAACTGTGCAGTTGTAAAACTCATGCAAAAACCAATTGAAAATGAGACAACTGGAACAAAAATCTGTAATCTGCAATTCAGCCTTGAGGTGTGTGAAGAGCGCAGAGGTGGTTTGGAGGGGTGGGCACGGCTCCGGGCACAGAGCGCAAGTCTGGACAGCGTTGGGGGTCCGCTATTAGCGCACTGCTGACCGGGTTGAGGACCTGCAGGATGGAGAGAGGGAGGACGGAATACGAACCAGGCAAGACTGTCACAGTGATCTTGATATGATAGTTAAGGTGGGAACTGACTTTGATCCTTTTTTCATCACGTGAACATAAGCAACCCTGAACTACGCTGTCAAAATGGCAAAAGCTTGCGTAGACTAATGCTAAAGGACAGCAGTACCCCAACAGTTGTACTCGCGCTGTTTTGGTGCTGCGCCCAGGGAGCGCTCGGTGCCGTCCCAAGCGCGCCGCCAGCTCGTGGGCTCCGCGCGGTCCAGGGCGGAACCGGAGTGCGCGGCCGGGAGCGGAGCGGCAGGAGACGGCCTTGGCGCTTCGCAGGGCCACCCAACAGCACCTACCGCTCGCGCAAAGAACGGGTCGCGAATTCGGGACGAGAGCGGTTTGCGGGAAGTGTCTGGGCCACCAAGCGTTACCCCCACAGCTGGTGTGGGAAGGAAGGAGCCAGGGAAGCGGAGATCGGGCAGGGCGCAGAGCCCCGCGGCCCCAGCGCCGGCCCCTGCTCCCTGCCGCGCGCCGGGGCGCCGCTCAGCGAGCCTCAGTTTCCGCGGCCGGGCGCGCGGTCGTGGGGCCCCCCGCACCCCGGCCAGGCGCGGTTCGCAGACGCCGGCTCGCTCTCCTCTCCCGCCCCGGCCCGGCCCCGCCTGCCCCGCAGTACCTGTGACGCCGACGCCCGCGAGGCCGCCGAAGGGAGCGGCGAGCGGCCCGGGAACGGCGGGCTGCGGGAGCCGCGCGTGGGCGCCCACGCGCACGAGGGCAGGCGGGCAGCAGGCGGCGCACGCCCAGGGCAGGGCCGGGCCCGGGCGCCAGCAGGGCGCGGGCCAGAGCCCCGGGGCGGCGGCGCAGGCGGGGACGGGCGGCGGGGGCGCGGCCCGCGCGCGTGGACTCGGCCTCGCCAGGATGGCGTCCACGGAGAAGGAGGGCGCGCGGCGCGGGGGCGCGGGGGGCGCGGGCGGCCCGCGCTCGCGCGGCCCGGGGCTGGGCATGGCGCGACCCCTGTCGGACGGGCGCAGGAGGGGAGCCGGGCCCGGGCCGTGCGGGAGCGCGAAGGAGGACCGGAGCGGCGGTCACAGCCCCACCTGCGGGCGCCCGCTCTTAAACCTGGCGGGGCGGGGCCTCCGGAGCCGGGGCGCCGCGGAAGCCTTGGGCCACCTCCCGGCCCCGGCGAGGCAAGGCGGGCGCAACACCAGGTCTGTACGGTCCCTCTTCCTCACGTTTAGAAATGCTCAGACCGGATGGAACCCAAGCACCCAGGAGGCTGAGGCAGGAAGATCACTGCATGTTCGAGACCATCCTGAGTTATGTAGTGAGTTCCAGGCCAGTCTGAACTACAGAGCGAGACCCTGTTTCTAAAAATGCCCGTCCTGGGGCGCTGTGTCTGGGTGGGGAGGTTGGACTTTGACCTCTCTCTGGCTTTCTGGTGATTCTGGCCACACTGTGTTTGCCCCTAGGTCGCAGGGGCAGTGAGCCCGCCCTAGCCCTGCTAGGGTGGAGCCAGTTCTGAGACTGGGGCAGTATCCACCTGTCAGACCTTCATTAATCTGAGCCATCTTTGAAGCTGAAGCCCTGACCAGATTCAACCATGACCCAACATTTAAAAAATTTTAAATTATTTATAAGCATGGCGAAATGTGAGACTGAGGTGTTTCACGCCTGTAATCCCAGTTTCTTGAGAGGCTGACCCGGGACGATAGCAAATTTGGGCCCCGTTTGGTCAATCTAGCGAAACCCTGTCCCAAAATAAAAAGGACTGGTCGCAGTGGGGGCACACCGTAATCCCAGCCCTTGGGAGGCCGAAGCGGAAGAATCACCACCGGTTTGAGGGTAGTCTGGGCTAGTGAGTTCAAGGCCAGTCTGGACCGCAAAGGGAGACCCTGTCTCAATTTAATTAAACTATATAAAAAGGGCTGGGGGTGTAGCTCATTCTCCTAGGTTTGATCCCAGTGCCGACAAAGAGACTGGAGAGAGAGAGAGAAAAGTAAATTTGCCACCTTGTCTCCAGATGCTTGAATACCCTGCTGTGATTACTCATTTTTTTTTTTTTTTGCGGTACTGGGGATCGAACTCAGGACCCTGCGCTTGCTAGGCAAGCGCTTATTCCACTGAGCTATATCCCCAGCCCCAGATTACTCATTTCTTTTCAATCATTCCAGGAATTTTCTTTTCCTTTTCTTTTTTTTGTTTTTGATAGGGTCCCGCTATGCAGTTTAGGCCGGCCTTGAACTCACTATGTAGCCCAGGCTGGCCTCGAACTCGCAGCGATCCTCCTGCCTCAGCCTCCTGAATGGGAGGGATTATAGGTGTGCGCCACCACAGGAATATTTTGTATGCACACCATGCAGGTCCCAACTGGGAAAAAATTTTCTTATATCTGAAAAGGTAGAAAGGAGAGTATATGCAGAGTTTGGGGCGTTACAATGGTTCCAGGTGAAGAAATACTAACTAAAAAAAAACAACGCAAAAAACAAGGGATAAACTTGGCAAATACTGCCTGCCCCCCCAAAAGGAAATACTAACTCATTGTCAATGTTTTGTAGGAACAGACTGCTTACAAAACTCTGGGTTATATAGGTGTAGGGCAGTTTTGTGTAGCAGTTTTACAGATGGATAATCCATACTTTCTAGCAGTTTTCCCTGGGCAAGTTAAAAGTTACAGTTTCTTTTCTTTTTTTTCCAGTGGTGAGGATTGAACCCAGATCCTACATGGTGACCTACAGCCCCAGTCTTTAAAAATTTTTTTTTTTTTTTTTTAGTTTGGAGACAAGATCTCACCAAATTGCTGAATGGCCAGGCTGTGCTCAAATTTGCAATCCTCCTGCTTCAGCCTCCTAAAATTACCAGGGTTAAAGGCATGAGCCACTGGTACCAGTGCAGTTTGTGTTTCCAACTTGTCAAAAAAGATATTAGGTACCTTGGTGTTTCGGGGAGGACTGAATCAATTCATACACACAACACTTTCAGAACTGGCCTGGTGGCCGTGAGCGGGAGGCCATGACTGTGTGTGCTCTGGGAGATTCCATCACATTGTCTTCCCAAATTTACGCCTAACACGGAAACTACTCAGTCAGGTCCAAGGGCTGCTCCGTGTCATTCTCCATCGATGTGGGCTGTGTGGGACACAAACATGCCCCTCTGCCCCCACAGCTTGAGGCTGGAGGAACCTGGCTCCCCTTCAGCAAACACCTGTGGCTTCTGAGCAGCCCTGCAAGCAGCCTGGGAAGTGAATTGGCTGGGGCCACACGGAGGGCGGACTGAGTAGTCCAGGTCCAAGTTACTGGTTCCCAGTGGGTCCTTGGTCAGGGGCAGCACATGGAGCAAGGGTGGTTAACTACATGGCATCGAAAGGACAAAACATTATACTCGTGGGTTTTTCTACTAATTATTTTTTGAAACATTATTTTCCCAACACAAAGGAGCTTTTTTTTTCTCAGTGTAATAAAAATTGAAATCCTATGTGTGTTCAGTAGTAAATAGACACATTTTATTTTTTATTTCCACTTTAAGAGTTATCTTTTATATAAAAGTTTACAAATAACGGTTTTTATTTTGATTTTTTTAGTATAAAAAAACTGCCTTGATGGCATATTATGATGTCATGCTAATTGCCTATAGTATAGCTAAATGTCAGTATTGAAACCTAATCTTTAGCTGCTGTCTTGTAAGATATGAACGAATGTTCACCAAGCATGTATTTTGTATTTTGTTGCATTGTACACTGCAAATAATAAGCCAAGGAATTGACATATATTCTGTGCGTGTACTGTTTCTAAAAACCCCAAACTAAGAATGATAAATTATCAATATAGTTTAGTATTTGCTCATTTTGCTACACTGTTTTGTTATGTGCATGTAGGGAAGTCACAGGGATTATAAATTCAACTCAAGTTTAAAACCATATATTTTATGATAAAGGGCCTTTAACTTAAGATGGCTGAAGCACTGATATTATATATTTGCTGTAAAGAGAATTATAAAGAGTTTTATTTTTCTGATATTAAAAGTTACTTAATAAAGACTTGTTTCCCTTAACTTGAGAAAAAAAGAGTGGTTAATACAGCCTTGGCTTGAAGCCCCTTCCGGGTTTACTGTGCTTGTGTTTGCCTGAAGGCTATTTGTGATGAAATCTCTTCACACGCTTAGTAGCCCCCTAGACACCTGCGTTTATTCGAAGTGCCTGTGAGTGGCTTGCTTCATTTTGTGTTAGGTCACTATCTTTTTGTATGAATCTTATACATGCGTAGCTATAGCTGATTCAGTTAGCCCTTCGCTGTGGAAATATCGCAGCGAATACCGTCTCCCATTCTGTTGGCGCCTTTTTCATTCTGTTCATGGATTTCTTTCTTCAAGAAGTGGAGAGAGGAGGAGAGGGAGGGAAAAGAGGCTGGAAAAGAATGAAGGTGTGTTAGGTGCACACGCTGACACCACCTGAGCAATGTAAGCATTCGGCACCATAAACGCGTACTAATAAAAATTTTTAAAAGTAAAAAATTGATTCCCAAGATTAAAAGATTGATAATATCTAGTGTTAGTGAGATTGTAGGGAAATAGGCTTTCTCCTATGATACACTTAAGCCGATACATAAGTTTCATTTTGTGGAAAATAATTTACAGTAACTGCTAAGATGTTCAAATATTTCTTTTTAAGGTTTTCCACAAAAGATGTAACTGTAGCACCTTTTATACTCTCAGAAACCTGGACAGGAGCATTCCCTAGATTCCCAAGGCCTAGAAGCAACCCAGAATTTTCTGATGAAGTTAATGTGTGGTGCTCACCTTGGAGCAATCAGTTTTCTTTTTCTCAATTGTGGAAATCCCTCGAAGCCACTGACTTAGGGCTGACTCCTCTTTCTGTGGCTACACAGCCTGGCACAGCATGGGTGCAACACAATTGATTCAATCCTTCTTCTGCTGAAGAAGCGTCTGCCCCTACAAACAGATCTGTTTATCTTAAATATCTATTGTAGCTGGGCATGGTGGCACATGCCTGTAATCCCACCACTCTGGGAAGCTGAGGCAGGATTGCCAATTCAAGCCCAGCTTGGCTAACTCAGTGACTTAGTGAGTGTGACACTTTCTCAAAATAAAAATAAAGGGCCGGGGATATAGCTCAGTGGCACAAGTACCTGCCTGGCAAGTGCAAGGTCCTGAGTTCAGCTCCTCCCAGTACCAAAAAACAAAACAAAAATAAATAAAAATAAAAAAGTCTAGCCTGTGCTACAAAGTGAGCTCAAGGCCAGCCTGAACTGCATAGCAAGACCCTGTCTCAGAAAGACAGAACAAATAAAAATAAAAAATAAAAAGGTCTGAGAATGTAGCTCAGTGCAATGGTCCTGGGTTCATTCCAGTACCACAAAAAATAAAGGTATATATACTTATGAGTTTATATTTTCTACCACAATCACTTCTTGGCCTTTTGGCTAAGATCAAGTATATTTTCTACCATATTGGTTTTCAAAACACATAACAATTTACAGGGCCTTTGTTGCCTGCTGTATCCTAAGAGCCCGATACAATGCCAAGGATTCAAACTTTAAAATATACACATTCACATATGTGTGTGTGGTGTACACGTGTGTTGCACTGGTGACTAAACCCAGGGCCTTTGCACTGAGCAGTATACATCCTTAGCCCTTTTTTTTGGGTACCTGGAATCGAACTCAGGACCTTGCACTTGCCAGGCAGGTACTGTGCCGCTAAGCTATATCCCCAGCCCCTCAGCCCTTTTTTGAGGGGGAGGAGACAGGATCTTACTATGTAGATCAGGATGGCCTTGAACTCACTATGTAGCCCTGGCTGGCCTTGAACTTGCAGTGATCCTCCTGCCTCAGCCTCCAGAGGGCTGGGATTGTAGGTGTGTGCCACCATGCCCAGTTTAAAATATATCAATACTTAGGGAAAATGGATAAACTTGTCCAAGAGCTCTCCTGGTGTCCCCCAGCCACCCTCCCTCCTGCTTCCTGTCCTCTCTCCTCACTAAGGGACTCCTCCATCTAGACCTATTAACGTACACGCGAACTGGGCAGAAAGAAGGAACAGTGACAGTAACAGCAGGTAATGCTTACACGTCACTTGAGCTTTGCCTTGGGTATCTCACTTAAGCGGAGAAGTTTCCTCCTCTGGATGAAGGCGGAAACACTGAGGCGCCACCAGCGTACCCCTAGCTGAGATCTCAGTGCACCTGAGAAGCTGGGACCTTTACAGCCCTTTCCCCCAACACTCGTGGTGGATCCTTGTCCCACTGTCCCATTTTTCCTTTTCAGCTGACCTTTAGCAGCATCTCTTTCGAAGTGTCCTCTTCCTCCTTCCCCCCACCCACTCCCCCTTCCTTCCTTCCCTCCCCTTCTCCCCAGTCCTTCTCCCTCTCTCTGTCTCTCCCCTTGCTGTCTCTGGCAGAGCTGAGATGGAAGGTCCACAGCAGCAGGCCTCAGGTCAAGCCCAGCTTGTGCCTGCAGGTGGGGGAGAGGGCTGCCCTAGGGAGACCCCACAACCCCTCCCCCTGCCCAGGCTGGCCCAATTCAGGCCACACCCGCGCCCCTCTTCCACCGCTCCCCACCCCGTGCACCTGACAGGCCTAGAGCAAACAGAGCTGTTTGTCCCTCCCTCCCGGGAGTACACACGGACAGGAGACGCTGCATGTGCCAACACACATTGCACTTCGCAGCTTTCTCGTATGTATGCTACTGCTAAGACTCTGAAATCCTATGCTCTTTAATTAGACCGAAGTCAACAAACACATATTTGTTTGAGGTTTTACAAGGGGTACAGAGAACAACGACGAGCATAGTTTCTGCCTGCCGGGAGCTCACACCTGCTTTCCTGGCATCTGCAGAGGAGAATCTCCCCCTGGGAGCCATCCTGCACCTCGAGGTTATCACGGGCCTTTCTGTCCTTCATCTTCCCATAGAATCGCCCTTCCCCGCAGTTGCATTAGTTGGCTGTGGTGAGCGTTGCCGTCTCTCCTTACCCCGCCCCAGGAGACTGAGAAGCCACTGGGGAGAAACTGTTCTCCATTGCTCTCTGTACCCCTCCTAACACCCAGCACACAGAACAGGCCTCCAACAAATATGTGTTTGTTGACTTAAGTCTAATTAAAGAGCATAGGAGGAAGAAAAAAGAGCATAGGAGATGATCTATGTATATATGTATGTACGTATGTATGTATCTGTCTGTCTATCTATTGCATTCTGCCCGGCCACATGTCTTATTCTCGTCACTGTTTTTTGGCAGTGTGTATATTTGTAAACAACTATTTTCAAGGGTGAAGCACACAAGTAATATTAGATCAAAAAATTCTTACAAATGCTGGGTGTGGGGGAGCACACCTTAATTCCAGTACTCAGGAGGTTGAGACAGGAGAATTGTCCTGACTTTGAGGCCAGCCTGGGCTACATAGTGAGTTCACAGTCAGCCAGAATTACATAGCCTTCAGACTAGACAAGGCTATCCTGTCTTAGAAAACAAAATAAACAAAAGATTTCTGATGAGTATCTTAAAGATTTATTAAGAATTGCAACCATGTGTGTTGAGCCAGACATTGATGTATTTGACTCACACAAACTAGGTAAAATATCCTGTTACACCTGGACATGGTGGAACACATCTGGAATGCCAGCACTCCGGGAAGCTGAGGCAGGAGGATCACAGCTTCAACCCAGCCTGAGAAATTTAGTGCACTGGTGAGAACTTGTTGCAAAATAAAAAATAAAGTAAAATGTCTGGAATGCAGCTTAGTGCAAAAGTCCTTGGTTTAACTCTCAACACTGAAAAAAAATCCCACTGCTTTAAGTTATTGTTGCTCTCTTTTTAAAAATGGTACAATAAAATGTATTTAAAAAGAGAATGTGCTGGGTGCGGTGGTGCACACCTGTAATCCCAACACTCAGGAGGCTGAGGCAAGAGGATCATTGTGAATTTGAGACCAGCCTGGGCTGCAAAGTGAGCTCAAGACCAGCTTGAACTACACAGCGAGACCCCCGTCTCAAAAAGGCCCCCCCCAAAAAAAGTTTTGTAATTTATATCCAATATGAAATATTTCACATGTGGTCCAAGACAATCCCTTTTTACTCGGTGCATCTTAGGTGTGCCAAAAGGTTGGGGATTCATGCTTTTTTTTTTTGGTACCAGGAATTGAACTCAGGACCTTGCAGGCGCTTATGCCACTGAGCTAAATTCCCGGCCCCATTCATGTTTTACAGAAAGGGAAGTCCATGAAGGCAGAGGAGTGAGGAAAACCCTGACGAGGGAACAGTGCTGCAGGAAAAGCTGTAGGGCTAGTCTGCGCCCCTTGGGGGTCCCATCTCTGAGGCCAGGCAAGCACAGAGAAAGGAGGATTAGTCCGAGAGGAAGCGCAAGCCCAGAGCAGAAAACCCTTGTGCAGTGAGACAGTGAGCTTTCCACCTGTTCGGAGCACTGTTGGGCTGGTTGGGATCTTAGCAGCAAACTTTTTGAAGCCCTTTTTTTGGGGAAGGCTCGGGTACCGGCTCCACGTGATGAATGTAATCATGTACTGCACACGTATATGAAGAAAAGTTAAGAATCTTTCTAGCTGGGTGTGGTGGGGCACCCCTGTAATCCCAGCACTCAGGAGGCTGAGGCAGGAGGATCTTTGCGAGTTCAAGACCAGCCTGGGTTACAAAGTGAGCTCAAGGCCAGCCTGAACTGCATAGTGAGACCCTGTCTCAAAAAGACCTAAGAAACCAAAACAAACAAACATAACAAAAACCTATAAAAAGCTTTCGTGTGCTAAAAGGAACATTAAAAGCCAGGCATGGTGCTTCATCCCTGTAATCCCAGCATTCAACAATCTGAGACCAGAGGGCATGAGTTCAAGGTCACCCTGGGCCAAATAGTGAGACCCTGTCTCCAAAAAAGAAAGAAAAAAAGAGAAAAAAAGGACATTGAGGACCAAGGAAATAGGGAATGATTTGCCCAAAACATCCAGGTCTTTGAACTTCTGGCTCGACCCCTTTTTCATCTTTCCATCTGCCTACCTGCCCAGGAGCTTAGCATTTACTTGTGGGTTGAGTCCTTTTTCTCCCTATTTCTCCAGTTTCTGAAGAGAAAGGATGGTCCCCCAGGGAACTCCTGTCACATCACAGGCGCTGCACGATGCATATACACTTTGTTGCTCTTTTTCTATTTTGCTGCTCCCACAATTATGTTTTGTTCCCATTTTACAGGTGAGCAAACTGATCCTAGACAGCTACCTAGGCCCCTCTGACTCTAAATCCCCCAGTAAGGGCTGGGAATATGCCTCAGTGGTAGAGAACTTGCCCACTATGTGCCAGGCTCTGGGTTTAATCCCAGCAAAATACACACACACACACACACACACACACACACACACACTGACAGCATCCATTTAAATGGTTCAAATTGAATTGAGGCTGAGGATATAGCTCAGCGGCGCTTGTCTGGCAAGTGCAAGGTCCTGAATTCAATTCCCAGTACAGAAAAAAATATGAATTGCATAGGAATTGATTTCTCCTCTGTGCCCTGGCTTTTAGAGGGGAAAGAAGTATTTTTCCCCTTTAGGGGTGATGGAAGATGGATTGAGCTCTTTTCTGTTCTTTTTTCTTACTATTTAGGAGCTTTTTGAAAAAGTCACCACCAGTCTTAGCTGCACTCCGCCCTTGGCACTCTTGCCAGTGGGGCTTGGTCTGAGGGTCCAGGCACCGACGAAAGAACAGCCATGAGAGTGAGGCCCGGATGTGCGCGACCTCTCCCGGTGCCCTGGGCGCAGGCGGAGTCAGAAAGGCAGAGGAGGACAGCACCACCGAGAGAGAAGAAATAGCGGGGGGGGGGATAGCTCAGCGGCCAAGTGCCTGCCTGGGAAGTGTAAGTTCGATTCTCAGCACAAAGAAGAAGAAGAAGAAATACAGTTGCTGCTGCTGCTGCTGGGCTGGGACCCTGCGGGGAGGTGCTGGGTGGGCCTGGGCAGAGGGAGGAGGACTGCTGTGCCCGGCCTCCTCCTCACCCATCCGCACCTTTCCTCCCCGCATCCTTCCCAGGGCCTCTGTCCCTGAGCCTCTGCCGCGGGCGCTCAGGCTGGGACGGTGAGGCAGGCTGGGGGTCAGCAGGGGAGGCACGGCGGGCCTGGGAACTCTCGCGCCCAGGCCAGGTGCAGGGGCGGGGCCGGCCGCCTGCCCGGCTGCGGCCCGCAGGGTGGGATGGGGCTCCGGCTGCTGTTTGTTCCTGGGAGGAAATTTGTGCGCAGGCTGATTTGTTTGCTGTTCACACTCACGTGGAGAGCTGCCCCTTGGAGTCCTGGCTTCAAACGCGGGGGTGGGCACGAAGAGAGAGAGATGGGGTGAACTCAGAGTCCACAGAACCCAGGGAATAATCTGGGAAAGTCAACATCTGCAAGTTCCTGAAGAAGAAAAGGGGGTCGGGAGGCTGAGGCAGGAGGATGGTAGGTTTGAGCCAGCTCGAAAAGAAACAAAACAAAACAGAAAAAGGGGTGGGGGAGAGGAGGGTCCCACGGAAGCCGCACTGAGGGTGAGATGCTCAGCCTGGCTCCCTACTTTCCTCACAAGGGCTGTGGCAGCTCATCCAGTGAGGATTCCCGGTGGAAGGTTTGGAGTTCAGCTCTTCACTGGGCCGGAACCCCTGGTGAGGAACAGCTGTTCCCACGCTGGTGCCCCCACCTCTGTGCACCTGACTTCACTGGCTTTGCTGTGTGGCTGGGGAGCTGGAGAAGCTCCTTAGCTAATTCTGCAGGGTGGCCAGTGTCGAGCACCTCTGCGTCACAGCCCGGCAGCTTCTCCGCCTTAACAAGCACGTGCATTTTCCAGCCTGGTGCCACTGTGGCTCCCACAGATCTGAACTGGGGCCTTCAGCTCCGCGTCTGAACTGCCCTCCGGCTGCCAGCGCTGCTGCTCTGAGGCCGGGCGCCGAGCAGCAAAGGCTCCATTCCCTGCTTTGGCCTCTTCATTCCACGTGTTCTCCCTGCTCGGAGCCAGGTCCCCGAGCAAATCAATCAACGAGGGTGTATGTAATACGCCGTATCATCAGAGCCAAGGACAAAATGATATTATCATCTCCGTAGATGAAGAAAAAGCATTTGACAAAGTCCAACACCCAGTCATGATAAAAAAACCCTACAGAAAATTGGAATAGATGGTCTTAATCTCAATCTGATCAAAGCCATCTATAACAAACCAACAGCCATAATCATACTAAATGAACAAAGACTGAAAGCGTTCACTCTAAAATCAGGAACAAGGCAATGATGTCCACTGGTTACCACTCTTACTCAACATAGGTCTGGACACATTAGCCAGAGCAATTAGACAGGGACAGAAATGAAAGGAATAAGGGTAAGAAAGGAAGAAGTTAAATTATCATTATTTGCATTGGACATGGTGCTCTGCATAGAAGACCCCAAAAACTCCAACAAAAGACTTCTGGATTTAATAACCAAATTTAGAAGTGTAGCTGGATACAAAGTCAACACTCAAATATCAGTAGCATTCCTGCACACAAATAGTAAACTCACTGAGAGAGAAATTAGGGAAACGCCTTTCCCAATAGCACCCAAAAGAAGGAAAGAGAAAGAGAAAGAAAGAAAGAAAATACCTAGGCATCAGTCTAAGAAGGAAGTAAAAGAAATGTACAATGAAAACTATAGTACTCTCAAAAAGGACATCCAAGGGAATGTCGGAAAGTCAACAGCTATCCCTTGGGTAGGAGAAACCAGTAGAGTGAAACAGCCGTACTTCCAAAATTGTTCCACAGTTCTAATGCATCGTTGACAGAAATTCCTGTAGCATATGTCACAGAATTACAGAAAACAATCCTGAAACTCTTTTGGAACCAGGAGAGACCTAGAATAGCAAAAGCGATTTGGGACAATAAAGGCAAAGCAGAGGGTATCAGAATTCCTCACTTAAAATTATATGCAAAGCTACTGTGATGAAAACAACATGGCATTGGAGAAAAAAACAGACCCGAGGATCAATGGAACAGGTTAGAAGATGCAGAAACAACTCCAAGCACACTCAGCCACCTTATCTTTGACAAAGGAGCCAAAAATCTTCACTGGAAGAAAGATAGCATCTTTAATAAATGGTGTTCGAAAACTGGTTTTTCCACATGCGGAAGATTAAAACTAGACTCGTACCTTTCACCATGCACTAAACCAAAATTGAAATGCGTAAAAGATTTAAATATTAAAACAGAAACACTAAATATTTTGGGAAATGGAATAGGTAGAATTCTTGAAGACATTAGTGCAAGCAAAGACTACCAAAAAACCCCCAATCACACCTGAAATATCACAAAGAATCAACAACTGGGATGATTGTACAGCAGAAGAAACCACCAACAGATTTAAGAGACACTCCACAGCATGGAAAAAAATATTTGCCAACTGTTCCTCAAAGGACTAATATCTAGACTATAAAAAGAGCTAAAAAAATCAGGCTCCCCCAAGTTAAAAAAAACGCCATCCAAAAATGGGCATCTGAAATGAAAAGGCACTTTGCAGATAAAGAGGTAGAAATGGCAAATAAAGATACGAAAAAATGTTCAGCATTCCTGATCATTCAAGAGATGCAAATGAAAACAGCTCTGAGATTCCATCTCACTCCAGAAACAATGGCCATTATCAAGAAATTAACCACTAACATGCCAGCAGGGCTGTGGGGAAAAAGGAGCCCTGCTCCACTTTTGGTGGGAATGTAGACTGGTGCAATCATTGTGGAAATCAGTGTGGAGATTTCTCAAAAAACTAAAACTAGGGGTTCCATTCGACCCAGCTATTCCCCTTCTTGGTATCTTCCCCAAAGAATTAAAAGTATCATGCATGTACATATGTATATATGCATATATGCACAACCGTATTTGTATTGGCACCATTGGTAATAGCTAAATCTTGAAAGAGCCCAAATGCCTATCCGTTGATGGATAAAGAGGTGGGTTTTTTTTTATGCAATGGGGTACTGCTCTGCCATAAAGAAAGATAAGCTTGAGATATTGCGAGGTAAATGGATGCACCTTGAGACCGTATTCTTCAGTGAAATAAATCAGACACACGTGTAAATACAGTGTTGTTTCTCTGGTGTACGAAACCTGAAGTGTACATAAGGACCAAAAGGTATGATAGATATTGGGAAATGGGAAGAAAATACTCAAATGAGAAGAAGAACAAGGGATGGAGGAGGGAGAAGGTAAAGAAGGGACAAGAAAAAAAGAGAAAAGAAGGAAAAATGGAAACAGCTTTTGTAAATAAGGAGGGAAGGAGGGGTTGTAGGGAGAGGAGGAGAATCAGGGAAAAAAGGCAGCAAGATATATCATGTACAGGTACAAATTCCCTATGATGAATGTTATCATTATGTGTATATAAAATGTACCAATAAAAGTTTAAAACTTCAAAATATTAATTATCCTGAATGTATGAAGGCAGAGGAATTCAGGATAGTCTTCTTGTTTGCATAAAAGAAAAGAAAAAAAGAGGGTGTATAGCAGGTATGGTGGTACATACCTGTAATCTCAGCACTTGTGAGGCTGAGGCAGGACGATTGACACAAGTTTGAGGAGAGTGTGGACCAGCTTGAACTACATAATAATGCCGTCTAAATAAATAAATATAATTTAAAATAAGCTCCCCGCCTTTAATCCCCAGGACAGAAGGTGGGGGTGAGAGTACACAAGCTTTTAGATCTCGCTGGATTTCCGAGCGTTTGCTTCTCTTTCCCATGATGCGCTCCACCTTTTCTGTAAATTTGTCTGCTGTTAATTTAAAAAAATTTTTTTTATGCTGTGAGTTTATTTCAAAAACTCCGTTCTCAAATCCTCAGGTTTAGAAGGAAAGCCCCCCTCCCCGCCCCATCGTATCGGGTGGTGCTCAGTCCATAAATCACACATCATCTTGTATTGTACATGGTTGCTTCTGGGCGCTGTCCCAGTGCGGACTCGAGAAGGCACGCAGACCACCAGGCGGCAGGTGCTGCAATTCTCCGCCTGGAGGTCCAGGCCCGTGCACGGACTGTGTCGTCTCTCGCGGAGGACAGCAGAGGGCGCTCGCAGACCGTAAGATGCTGACCCCCCAGCCTCAGCGTCTCAGATGCCCACGGACTCTCTTCCTCCTGGAGGAGAAGTAGGAGGCTGGACCTCGAGGGCGAGCAGAGGACGGGTGGGGAGGAGGAAGTAGGAGACACTGGTGACCTCTTCTGAGGCTGGTAGTCTCCTCTTCCTTCTCCCTACTTTTTTTTTCTGAGACAGTCTTACTGTATAGTTCAGACTGGCCTTGAACTCACTATGTAGCCTAGAATGGAGTCCAACTCGAAGTGATCCTCCTGCCTCGGCTTCCCCAGTGCTAGAATTACAGGAGTGCAACACCACACCAGGCTTCCCCTCTCCACTTAGATGAGGGGAGAGATAAGCTTTCTGGCCCCTGCCCCCAGGAGGAAGAGTGGGTGACTTTGGGGTCTTAGCCACTCCCTAAGGAACTTAGAAGAAAGGGCACAGAGGAGGGAAGGGGCTTGTCTGGTCACTTCCTAAGTGTCAGTAGCAGGAGAAAGGGTTTCATTACCCCTCCAAGAAGAGAGCTGATTACTAAGAGCCTTTGTCTCCAGCCTTGGAGGCACCAGTCAGAGCGAGGTGTAGGGGGAGCCCTTGTGTGACTCCTGACAGAGGGGCCGAGGGGGTCCAGGTGACTGAGGACCAGGTTCCTGCTCTCTCAAGGTGACCTCTGATGAGGCTCAGTGGGATCCTCCCCTTGGCCAAACCTCACTGCCCACACCAAACGAAGCCTATCTTTGAAGGACAAGGGAAGGACCGCACAGCAACCCAGAGATGGAATCAGATAGTAAATCTGTCCACATATCCTCTCAGCCCAAGACACAGACGGGGTGCGGAACCCCGTCTGGACCCTCTGAGAAGGACTCTCCGAGAAGGCTGAGCAAAGGGCATTTGTAGGAATGACCTGTCTGCACTGGACAGGCTCAGGGATGGAAGGGGCAGGGAGCAGGGGAGCAGCTCTAGCTGGGGACAAGGCCTGCCCCAGGGGTGCGAGTGTGAGTCCTGCAGGGTGCAGGACAGAAGCGTGCTACTTTGGAAGTTCTGAAAGGTATGGCTACCTGGACACATAATGCGGGTGTGTGTGTGTGTGTGTGTGTGTGTGTGTGTGTGTGTGTGTGTGTTGAAGATTCACTTCCTGGCGCAGCAGGAGAATCAGACTTGCAATGCTGTCCAGAGGGCTCCTGGGCACCGAAGCGCCCCGTCCCCCACCTGCCCGCCCTGGGGCCTCCACTCTGGCACTGTGGCACCATCCGCCAACCCCCAAACAGGCCGCCAGGCTCCAGTCGTCAGTCACACCTGGGCCTGCGGCTTTGTTTCTTTCCCAACCGGGTGCTCTATCCAACTCCCCCCATGGGGAAGCAGGGGTCGGGGAGAAAAGCAGCGGGTGGCAAGATGCGGCCCAGGGAGAAGGGCCCAGGGCCCTCTTCTCACCCGCTCTTCCTCCTCTGCCCGAGCCTTTCAGACCCGATATTCATCTCTATCTCTGTCTCAGCCCCTCTCCTAGCTGTCCTATCCTGATCTTTCTACACACTAGTTTTAAGGAGGAGGGCTATGCACGCGGTCTTTACAGAAAAGGTGCAAAATTCATGACACGAAGCAAGAGAAACATCCATGGTTCCCTGCAGGTGCCTCCCCTGGGGCGGGTGCGGGGCCCCCACTCCCCCACCCCGCCGCCGAGTCAGGGCCGGGCAGGCGCTGCCGCGAGCGGAATCGAGGCCGGAGGATTGAGGAGGCCGCGCGTGTTTGCCCCGCGGCCCTAATCTCCGACACACTTGCGAGTCGGCTTCCTGCCCTGGGACCCCGGCTCCGCGAGCAAACAGGCCGAGCGCGGCGCTGCATCTGAAATGCGGTATTTGAGCGGCGCGGCGGCGGGAGCCGGGCGCCCGGCCCCAGCGGTAATCGCCCTCTGGGCTCCTAATCCGCGGCCGGCCCCTCCCGCCGCCTGCGGCCCTTTGATTAGCAGGAGCAGCCGGCTCAGGCGGCTCCCGGAGGGGCCGCTCAACCCCCACCGGCCCGAGGATGGCCGCGACCCGCCCCGCGTCCCACCGGCCGAGGTCCTTCCGGACTCCGAGGCGGAGGGTGTCCCTGGAAAGGACGTCGCGTTGCCAAGGGGAAGATGGGGTGGGAGAGGAGGGGAAATCTGCAAACATCCGCGAGCCGCCCAGGCCAGCACCTTTCAGCCCAGCGAAAGCCCAGGGCCCAGACTGCTCTGCCCTTGGCTGGCCCAGAAGGCAGTGCAGAGCACCCATGCGTGCAGCTGCGGTTGACCCCTTCGAGCTCACTGCAGAGCGGGAGCCGTCCCCCCTTCCTGCTTTCCCTGCTTCCTGTCGTCCGCCCGAGGGACGAGGGACGAGGGACGGGGCTCGCGCGCCCACACTGAGTCCTTCATGCACTCAAGGAACGGGGTGGGGGCTGCAGACCGCCAAAAACTCCAAGCTGGGAAGTAGACGCGGCCCGTTCTGCAAGTAGTTACGGGAAGGTCAGTCAGTGCGGGGCAGATAGAGGGCTGCGATGGGAGCTTAAGGAGGCAAACCCACTGGGGACTGCTGGGCTTCCAGGAGACAACACCCCATTCCCACCCAGGACGGATTCTCACCTCCCGCCTTTCAGCTTCTGGTCCAGACCTGAGCCCATCCTCCCTCTCCTAGGACAGGACCGGCCCGGAAGGCCAGGGCAATGGAGCCTTGCTCTCTGGGCCGCCTCCCTCAGTGCTGGCCCGGAGTCCAGTCAAAGCTTGGCTCCTCTAGACAGGGCAGGTCTTGGGGCTGCGCCCTCAGGGCTCCAAGGAGCAAGGCCCTCATCTGACACCTCAAGACTGGAAGAAAAGCTGAGGCCAGGGCAGAGCTGGGCCAGAGCAAGCACATAAAAGCAGAGAGGAGGAGAGA
Source organism: Dinomys branickii (assembly GCA_004027595.1). NCBI lineage: Eukaryota > Metazoa > Chordata > Mammalia > Rodentia > Dinomyidae > Dinomys > Dinomys branickii. The sequence goes on from PVLD010001380.1 coordinate 83,606, forward strand.
AATCAGGCTTCTGGCTAAGAGGGCATGGTAGCAGTGAGTTCCCCACTGGGGCCTCCCTGAACAGGGCTGGACCAGGGTGAGGCTAGGGAGGCTCCCCCGAGGCGTCCGTTTTAAGGGGTTACTCCCTCTCCAGGTTGCAAGGTACAGGGGTAGTGCCCGGCTGCTTCCCCACTTTTCTTCCCCCAGGCCTGTACTCATTGCGCCTAGCAGAGCCTTTCCTGGCCTTACGTAGCTCCCATCACTGCCCGCTGCCTGTTGATCTGCCTTACAGCCCTGCACCTCCTGGAGGTCATCCTCACTAAGCTCTTGCTGGTACCCTCAGTCTCCTGGGCTCCGCAGCACAAGGCAGGAGGCTTATCTCTGTCTCGGCCAAGTGCAGTACCTAGTGGACAATGAGGGTTGAATAAATAGCTGGTGGATGAATAATGTTCCTGTAATCCCCCACCCACCCTCCAGGGCCTGCCTGAATGCTTCTGTCTAGATGTGGCCAGCAGCAGCTGCTGCTTTGCCCTGTGTGTGTGTGTGTGTGTGTGTGTGTGTGTGTGTGTGTGTGTGCGCATGCACTCACATCCTCTGTTTCCTGCCTGGCTTCTCCCTCCAGCCAGTGGCTGAACCCCTAAGGGCAGGGGCCAGGCCCGGCCTGGAATTCCTTATCTGCCTGCAGCACCCAGGCCGTGCTAGGTCTCAATACATGCTTTCTGGTGAACACCTGTCATTCGCACCCTCTCTGAAGACTTGGGTTGAACAAGTCCCCCTAATGCCTTATTTTGGATTGAGGGAAGGGTGATCCAGGTCACTTGTCTCTGGAGGGGCAAACTGGCTTAAACAAGGCCCCTGCCTCTGAGAAGCCTCTCTGTGCATGGGCTGCAGGATTTCCTCCTCACATCCAGTGACCACATCTGCCCAATTAGGAAGATGTCATCTCTGGGCCTCATGTATGTAGCAATGGATGGTGTTGGGGGGTTTCTCAGCTCTTCTTACGGCCCAGACGCACAGTGAATGCAATGGTGTAGGTGGGAATGTGTGGTATTGGGGTGTGTGTGTGTGTGTGTGTGTGTGTGTGTGTGTGTGCGGGCGCACGCATGCGCAGTATCAGCCGAGGTTGTGTATGGATGCTGGCGGCTGTGTAGGTATGCATGTAGGCTTGTGGGCTGTTGGCTGGTATGCATGTCTGTGGGGTATGGGTGTGTATGTAGCATCTCCTGGGCTGTATCTGTGTTTTGTAGTGTTTGCTGAGGGTGAGAGTAAGTGGTGTCTGTAGAGTGTGTGTGACACAGGCTGGGGTGTGTGTATCGTCTCCTCTGGGTGCATGTAGGCGCCAGGGGTGCCCATAGGCTGTCACCATGTTCTAAAGTGCCTGGTGAGCTGCCCCAACCCCAGCTCTGCCTGGGATGGGGTAGGAAATCAGGTGTCTCCAGGGGTCAGGAAGCTGAGGGGCGTCGGTAACTGCTGTGACTGGAGGCTTGGAGCCCCAGGCCAGGACATGCTAGCTGCAATAGGTGAGCAAAGGCCAGAGCTTGAGGCCCCATGGGCCATACAGACCCCAGACAGGAGAAGAGCCTGGACATGTGCAAGTCTGACTCTTGATCCAGACAGCATACGCAGGCTCTAAACAGGCCAGAGGAGGAGCCTTCTGGCTGAGCTCAGATGGCTGGGGGAAGTAGGGGAGTAGAGTGAGCCAGCTCTGGGTGTCCATATGGCACCCTTCTGTGTACAGGCAGCCCATGCCAGGGCACAGCTCCCGTGCTCCCCCGGCCAGGTGCACTTTGTAGTGTACAACCTGCCCACCTGTACACAACGGCTCTTGGCTGTGGCCCGGAATCTGTTCCCTTCTGCCTCCTCCGGGGCTGGCGGAGACTGGAGTGCTGAGGTGAAGAGTGGGTCCTCCTCACACTGCAGAGAGGCAAGGCCTGATGGGGAAGGACCTGCTGTGGCAACAGGATAAGTGCAGGCTGGGCGGGTGGTCACATGAGACCAGGGCTGGCCTTTACAGTGGAGGCAGAGCAGTGGACACAGCAACCCGGAGCCTTCTGCGCTATAGCTCATCAGAATGGCCTCGCATTGGCCACAGGAGAACCATGACGACAGAAAAGACAGAACAGCAGAGCGAAGACTGACCAGAGAGGACGTTCAGAAAGAAGCCTGAAAGAAGAGCACAAGAGTCTCGCAAACATGGTAGGAGTCGACTATTTTGCCTCACTGACTGGCTGCGTAACCACCAACTGCTAATCTCGGTCTGGCCTTGGCTTTGTCATCTCAGTAATAAGAGTGGTGTAATAAATCATATATAAGGCTTGTTTCCCTTTGACTCCAGCCACAGACTGAGCAAGCTTGGCCAAGGACTGAACAGGCCAGGGAAGGAGGTAGATGGAAATGGTAGGGAGTGCTGATGGCTCTGTGTGGCTCACCCCAATTTAAGAATCAAATTTGAGCCAGGTGGGGTGGCACACACCTGTAGTCCCAGCATTCTGGGAGCCTGAGGCAGGAGGATCATAAGTTTGAACCCAGCCTAGCCTGGGCAACTTAGTGACCCTGTCTCAATATAAAAAATAAAAAATGGCCAGGTGTGGTGGTGCATGTCTGTAATGCCAGCACTCGGGAGGCTGAGGCAGGAGACTTGTTGCAAGTTTGAGAACAGCCTGGGCTACAAAGTGAGCCCAAGGCCAGCCTGAACTGTACAGTGAGACCCTGCCTAAAAAAAAAAAAAAAAAAAAAAAAAGGCTGGGGATGCAACTTCCTGTGGAGGTCCTGGGTTCAGTTCCTACTACCAGGAAAAAAAAAATCAAGTTTGGAATTTACAAATCAGATTTGGAGCCTATATTTTTAGACAGCAAGGGCTGAGTGGGACCTTAGAGCTGATTTTTTGTAGCCTGGGACCATTTCTTTGGTCAGCAGGGCCCAGAGGACAGAGAAGGGCAGGAGGCAGAGAGTTCCCAGCCTTTGGAGGTCACAGAAAGCGAAGAGAAAGGAGGGAGGAAATGATGCATGAGATTTTTCATCCCTCAGTAAAACAAAACAAAAAAATTATTTTTCCTATTTCCTTCTCTGAGATTAATGATAAACTGTCTATTCCCTAAAAGAAAAATGATAAAGACTCTAATTTTACTTGGAGGCTTAGAAATGCTATTTCTACGCAAAACAGGGAGCCCATAATCAGACCTGAGCGGGCACAGCGCTGATAGAAAATGTTTCCCCCTCTCCCTCCGTGTCCTCCCCTCCTTCCCCTCGCAAACCAAGATGCCCAACAGCTAAGAACAATGCTCAATAAAGTGAAATAATATTTTAGTCAAAATAGGCTGAGACTGCTCCCAGCCAACTGTAAATTAGCATTTTGAGGGCAAATATGCAGACAATTTGAGATAATGAAGCCTGATTATTCAATCCAATGAATGTTAACTAGGGAGCAGAGGCTCCACTGCCTTATCTCACTCCCTTCGATTTATTTTTTAATCGTTTCACATTTGAACTCTTTATTTGTTTCTGCTTTATGCCTTCCTTCCCTCCCTGTCACAGCACGCACCTTCCCCTCCCCCTCTCCAATCCCACAGTAGAGGAGCACGGTCAGGGCCACTGGTCTGTCCACCCAGCCTGGCTATGGTGGGGGTCAGCAAGCACTGTGGACCCCCACAACTATGTGCAAGGTCCTCTGTAGGGTTGAAAGGATGGGTCGATGTGCACAGAGATGACCCAGGCCTTAGAGCAGGGCTGGTCTTAGGACAGAGGAACTTGCTCAAAAATTATTGAATACAGTACTTCAGCGTAACCCAGGAGCTGTGATTCACCCCTATAATCCCAGAAGTCTGGGGGATTTAGTGAGACCCTGTTTCAAAATAATGTAAAGGTTAAAGGGTGCTGGGCTGGAGGCTCCCCCTCCTGATTAGCTGTCGGCGTGGCTGCTTCCCCTTGGAAGCTCCCTGCTCCAGCTCAGCAGTGATGGAGAGAGAACAGCTCCCACCTAAGTGAGGGTGTCCTCCTACTCCGGGGCCCACATGGCCTCAGACTCCCCTCTGGGCCTGGTGCTGTCCTTTCCCTCCTGGTGGCTGCTTCCCAGTTCCTTTCCCTGTCCCTGTGCCTGCGGGGCCCCTGTGCCTGCGGGCCCCTGCCGGGGGCAGCCCCTGCAGCTCCCCTTTCTCTCAGACCTCCTCCCTGCCCCTCCTGTGTGTGCAGCAGGAAGTCTTCTCTCGCCCTTCTCCTCAGCATGCCCCCCTGCTAGACCTGCTCCTGGAGTCCCCTTCCCCACCTCCATCCTTCCTGCATCTCTGCTCATGCTGGGCCCTCACTAGAGGGCGTTCCTCAGCCCGTCCACCCATCTCTTCACCCATCCCGTTTTGCTCAGCCAAAACACAGAGCTCTGCAGGACATATAAACTCTGAGTTCCTGAGAAAAAGGGTTTGTGTGGGGACCGGACAGGTGCTCTAATGAGAGATGCAGTGAGTGATGCTTGTGAAACCCCACCTGGGCCGGCGCAGGCTGTGCACAGAGAGAGCCCCTCATGCTACAGTTCACAAAGCCAGCTGCCCCTTGGAACCCCGCAGTATTTGCAGTCACTGTCACACAGTGTAGCCACCGATGTGAGTGGTGTGCCAGGCATGGAGGACAGGGTTCCTCATCCTCCCAGGCCATCTCCTTTTGTCTGGAGAGGCTGGAAATTAAGCACTGCATTTCCCAGATTCCTTTGTGGCCTGGGTTCTAGAGGTGCCCTGGCCTGCAGGGATCCATGATACTCGTGAACTTGAGAAGGTGGACTTGAGGCTGTTTCCTCTCCTGAGTTTCCTGTGGCCATCAGGGTTGGAAAAATTTGTTTTCCTACAGCTGATTCCCATTGTTTTCTAGCTTTTGTAACAGGCAAAGGCAGTGGTGACCATGTCCATAGTCACTTGAGTCTGGTTTCTTGATCTCTGTATTACAGGTACAGTGGTTTTGAACCCATAGGTGAACGGGTGGCCTCAAAGGGAGGTCAGTTCAGAATTCCCCTGGAAGTCCTTCCTGGATGTTCAGGTTGGAAGCCACTTTTGCAGCCCTTCCAATGTTGGAAGTATTTCATTCCCTATTCACTCTCTCCTTTGTTACAACGCGCAGAAAGGCTTTCCATACTGAGACTTGACCGGCAGAGGTGCGAACTAGGCCAGCCCTTCCTCCCGCACACGTGTGCCATGGGTCTCCCTTTCCCCGTGTGAAGGCCTTGTTCTCCACACAGGCCATCCTGGCACCAGGCTGGGTCTCTGCACTGCCTCATTATGTCTTGGTCACTTGCCCGTTTGCGTTCCCAGCTTTGGCCAAGCAGCCCCGCTTGATTACTCCGCTTCCAAGTGCTTGGGCCCTCCAGGTGGGCCTCTGAGCTGCATGCAGCCCAGCCCCTGGAGGCAGTAAGCACCGTCTCCTCCCTCTCACTCCAGCTCCTGGGGTAGCAGCAGCCTCCAGTGGGTGTTTACCTTCTGAGCGGCCTCCATCCCACTTCTTTCAGCTCTTCCACCACTCCTGTCACTGTGGGCCCAAGTGAAATGCTCTCTCCAGTAGGCTCCTGGGTGTGTTTCTGGACTGCACAGCTCCCCTCTGTCCTGAAGTCGAGCCGAGGGCCTCCAGCCACAGCTCCCCGCACGCCAGCCACAGCCTGTCTCCTCGGAGGCCTGCCTGTCCAGCCTGTCCTGTCCCGGCCTGCAGAGGCAGGTGGGGCAAATCCTTCGGGTCCCCTTCCCCAGCTGGGGCGGGGGGGGGGCGGGGGAGGAGCCAGCGTGAACGGCGGCTTTCCGCCAACACCTCACTCCTCTCTTCTCGACGTGTTTACTCACAGGCTGTCTGGGAAGTGAGAATCCTCCCTAATAGATGTTTCACCCAATTAAATAATTAACTCGGAGTGTTGCTAAGCATCTTCAGCTAACATCTCCCAGTCCTGGAGGCTCCCTCCTGCTAGGCTGTGTCTGCTGCCAGCCAAGGCCCGGGCAACGCGGAGAGGAGAGGGTGCTGGCAGGAGGTTGGAGTCAGAGTGGGAGGGCCGCCCCCACTTCAGGGCAGGACCAGGGAGAGGAGTGCCCTGGAGAAGCTGGGGAAGGAGGAGGCAGGCTAAGCATCACAGATGGCACAGAGAACCAACCCTCTGCAGCTTCTATTTAGTCGTTGGAGTTTTCCACCCTCCGTTCTCTCAGGCCCCACTGCAGTCCTTATTCCTATTCCTTTAAGGCGGAGAGGGAAAGGAGGAGGCTTTTCCCTAGTGCATGATCTTTCTCTGGCTCTCCTCACAGCCAGCAGGCAAGAGACCTGCAAGGGAAGGTAAATGCATTTGGTTCATTCACACTGTGGACTACAGCTCATGCCTTAAAAGGAATGAGATACATTTCCATGTTTGGACAGGAGAAGATCTCTAGGACACTGTATAGCAACAAACAAACAATCAAACCATATACAATAGTCCACACAGCTAAATTTAATAAAGTAAAAATGACACACACATTGCAGATACATGGAAAGAGGCTTGGGACTGGCTCCCCACACTGCTCCTTGGACAGTCTCTGTGCCTGAGAATTGAGCAGCGAAAGGAGAATGTTGTCATGGTACTCTTTGCACCTGCGAAATGTCTCGTTCTTATAAGACTGTGTTCTTATATCATTACTATTATTAAATAAAAACTACAAGCTGGGCGTGGTGGCATATGCCTATAATCCCAGCACTCTGGGAGGCTGAGGATGGAGAATCTCAAGTTTGAGCCCAGTTTGGGCAATGTAGGGACTTAGGGAGACCCTATCTCCAAATTGAAAAAAAAATTTTAAAATTAAAACAAAATAAAAAAGTAAAAAGCAAAATAAAATTAAAAATGAAATAAAAATTAGAAAAATTTTATAGCTCAAGATGAAGGCCTTGGTTTCAATCCCTGTTACCACACACACACACACACACACACACACACAAAATTATAGTGAGGGATACTGTAAAAAAGAAAGAAAAAAAGAAAATGAAAGAAAGGCACAGAGGAAGAGGTGGAAAATTAGGATAACTTGAAGATAGACCCAACCTTAGGGAGTTAAAGGTCTTTCTTTTTGTTTTTTTTGGCGACAGGGTCTCACTGTGTAGTTCAGATTGGCCTTAAACTCACAGTGATCCTCTTGCCTCAGCCTCCTGAGTGCTGGGATTATAGGTGTGCACCACCATACCAGTTCAGGAGTTAAGATTCTGAATCAATATTTTAAAATCATGTTGGTTTCAACTCACAGAAGGAAGTAAGTCTGTATCAGATACCAGTGTACACACGTATCCTATATTTGAAATAGACATTCTACAAAATAATGCTTGCATTTAGTACTTATCTGGTATCATTTGTGAAAAGCTGCTTAAACTGAATGTCCCTGGGCTGGTGGGGGGCACTGGACTGGGGAGTGTGCTGGGCTGTCAAGTCTTGGGGGCCACCAGCCAGGAGAGAGGGGCCTCTCAGTCTTCAGCTTCAAGTGCCCGAAGAATAGTGAGATGTCACGCCATGACCACCGGGAGGCACCCTGGCTGCATTTTCCACCACTGCAAATTCAGCCTAGCTAGAAACTTTGCTTTCATTTTGTTTTCATTTTTTTTTTTAATTTCTTTTAAAACAGTGTTGCTTTGTAGTTCAGGCTGGCCTGGAACTCTCTATGTAGCCTAGGCTGATTTCCAACTTTTGGAACCCGCCTCAGCCTACTGGGGTTACAGGCATGTGGCCCCACAAGTGCCTCATAAGATATTTATCTTTTAACCCATTTGGAAGCCAAAATTGACCCATTACTACTTCCCACCCTTGTCCCCAGGGGCCTTCTGAACTGAAAGGCATCACCAGCAACCGCCAGAAAGGAAAAGCAGAACCCCAAAGCACTCAAGAGCTGTCCAGCGTCCTCTCCCAACTGGAGTATTCCAGTCAGCTAGGGAAGCAAATATTACCCAGGTTCAAAATTCAAATCTTTGCTGGGCGTGGGGTGTGAAGGTATGGTGGTGCACTCAGGAGGCTGAGACAAGGAGGATCTCTGAGAGTTCCAGGCTAGCCTAAGCTATGTAGTGAGTTCAAGGCTAGCCTGAACTACATAATGAGACCCTGTCTCCAAAAACCCCCCAAACAAACAAACAAACAAACAAAAAACAAAACCTCAAACTCTTTCCTAGTAGTGTGTGGCCTTGGGCAAGTTCCTTAACTTCGCTCTATTTCCTCATCTGTAAAATGGGCACCGATAACAATCATACCTCTTCCCTCAATGAAATGTAAAGATGAAATGAGTTGATATACATCGCTTAAGCTGTGGTTTCTCCCCAGCTCCCGGCTTCCACTCAGGAGACAGGGCAAGGTGGGACCTGCAGCCGAGCTCAATTAGCTGCAGTGGACAAGGAGCCATTTCCCCTCTCCCCGAGGCGGCGCTGTGAGCTGGAGCTAGCGGGTGGAGGTAGGTGGCGCCGATGGGGCTGATAAGCCATGCACTCCTGCTCCGTGACCAAGCCCTGCGGCTGGGCCCCTCACAGCCCACCTGCGAGGCCTCTCTCCGCCGTCGCGGGCCCCCAAACCAGGAGCACCTCCACCCTGCAGACCAGGGAGCCGCTCCCTGTAGCTCTCTGCACCGACCTGGGAACTGGGGCAGGCTCGGAGCTTCCCTTTCCGCACCTCCATAGGTGCGGGTCTCACTTCCCGGGTCAGCCTTCATGGCCTCCCTTCTCTCCTGTCTGGTTGAAAAACATCCTTCAGGCTCCCAAATCCCTTCTTCAAATAGGGATCCCTTTTCCGTGCTTCTAGAGGTCACCCGCGGCGGCCATCCGCGCCCCAAGCCAGCGCTTTCAACTCTTCTCGTGAATATTAACGCCCGATACTGTCTCTTTAGGAATCTGAAGATAGCGCCCCAAACTTTAAAGCTACACCTGCAAAAGGGCCATGTTTCTTCTTTGGCAATTGCCTGAGTTGACACAAAACGGCACAGAAGTGGGAAACAGGATCGGAGAAGCAGCCTCAGTAGTTGATGTGAATACAGCAAAATTCACCGTTTTTGGTAAACACTTTTATGTATTTTGACCTGTAACCACCATTAAAATAAAAATGTGGCACAGTTCCAGCTCCCCCAATTTCCTATTACTACCTCCAAATTCTCCACCCAGCCCCTTGCAGCCACGCACGCATGCGCACTCCTTCCCTATAGCTTCAGATCGTCCCAAAACGTCATCTAAATGGGACCCTCCATCTGCAGCCCGTTCAGTCTGGCTTCTTTCTCTCTGCATAATGTATGTGACGTCATTCGTTCACGTTGCATGTATCGGTCGTTTGTTCTTTTTCTTTCTAAGTAGTGTTCCGTTGTACAGCTCTACCGCTTAGTTTACCCAGTGCTGGTTGACTGACATTTGGGTCCCTTTATTATAAATAAAGTTGCTATGGGTACATTGGTGTCCAGTGGACTTACTGCGTCATGTAATTATTTTAAAATAAACAAAAAGAGGAAATTTGTTTTCCAGCTCTCCGGACAACTCCATTACCTTTTTTTTTAGATGGAGGTCTCACCATGTAGCGCAGTTCAGGCTGGCCTCAAACTCACGGTAATCCTCTTGCCTCAGCCTCCCAAGCGGTAGGATTACAGGTACTCATTACCAGGCCCAGCTACCTTTTTCTGGTGTTTCAAAAATATTATGGGGAGAGAGAGAGAGAGAGAGAGAGAGAGAGAGAGAGGTCTTTTTAAGCTGTAGTCAATTTTCTGCTTATGCTGTGAGACCAAGCTCCCAAACCTGGTTTATCATCTTGTTGCCTCCAGAAGCTGCACCTCACCTGTCCTCCCAGATTTTGTTTGTGCAGCTGCAGGGACCTGGGAGGCTTTGTGTCCGCCACCCCCATTCATACCTCGTCACCAAAAGTTGTCACCAAAAGTTGCTCTTCCCTTGGTCCACCACCCCACAACCAAACACCCTGCCACTGGGCCCACTCAACAACACAGGCTAACTTTTACTCAGCATTTACTATGTGCAGGTTGCTGGGTAAGAACGACCAGTCATGTGTAAACCTCAACCCACCTTGCAAGACAGGTACGTGCCCTTTACAGCTAAGATCTGCTAACACAGTTAATGGGTGGTGGATCCACAGCCTGCACTTGTGACAAGACCACTGCCCTTTCTTCCTCACTTGAGAGGGCTGGTGTGACCTCCAGACCTTGACAAACCACCTCCACTCAGATCACAGATCGATCTTCCCAGACTGTTGCTCTGATTACATCATAAGCCCGATCAGAAGTCTTCCCTGCCCGGATAAAGCCTTGGTGCCAGCGGGCTTGCCTCTCAAGTGCTCCGTGCACTCAACCAAGCTGCCCACTACCTCCTGCATGCCCGGAACCCTTCCCTGCCACCTGTGGGTCCTTCTCAGCCTCACTTTCTCACCGTCTCCACCAGGGGTCGCACGGCCCCTCCCTGGAGCTGTTGTAACCCCGATCTCCAGCAGATTCAGTCACTTCCCGAAGACTGTTGCCATAAAAAGGAATTCCCTTAATTTCTACCCCCAAACTTCTCTTTTCCTTTTAAAATTTGTTTATTTATTTACTGAGACAGACTTCAGTACATAAAGCCCAGACTGGCTTCAAACTTGTGATCCTCCTACCTCAGCCTTCCTTCCAAGTGCTGGGATTGTTATCAGGAAGCTTGTTTCTAAACAATTGGCTCACCAGCTAAATGTTACTGAGTCTGGGGTTACTAGTCTTTCTTTCTGGAGTTGGATTCCAGGTTCTTCCTCTCTTCAACAAAGAGCTGAACAAAACGAGCAAAAAGCAGCGGCAGTTTACTGGAGAAAGTAAAAGTGAAGAGTGAGGAAGAAATCGGCTCTGCAGATCGACCTTGGGCCGAGTAAATAGAAAAAGAGGGTAAAATTAAAAGTAAGAGGACACACTGTGGGCCGGGGATATAGCTCAGCGGCACTGGCTTGGCAAGCACGAAGGTACTGAGTCTGATTCCCAGCACCCAAATAAGAGTGTGCATTCTAAGTCTGGGAAACATAGCAAAAGCTATTGCAAGGTATTCCTGTCATTGATGTGTCCCTTTATACTGTCTAAATCTCTCGAGAATATCCAAACCTGCAAAAACTTGTATATACCGGTTGCTGACTTCACGTCTAAACCATCCTATTCAAAAGCTGCTCAAGGGCCAGGGATATAGCTCAGAGGCACAAGTGCCTGCCTGGCAAGCGCAAGGTCCCAGGTTGGATTCCCGATACCAACAAAACAAAAAAACCGCTCGAGTTCTCTTGAGAATCCGTGTGCAGGGCTTTGGGAACTGTTCTGCCAATGTGTCTGGGATCTTGCAGTTAACAGGTCAGGCCTGCTGCCCTGGCCAGTTTGTGGCACACCCTAATCTGTCTCAGATTTACATGCATGCATCACTGCACCCAGCTTTCCCCTCTTCCTTAACACCAATCTCGTCCTCTGCAGGCAACACCTCCATTCTTACCAGAACAGAGGTCATTCGCTGGGCTGCAATCAGTTTGCCCAAATCAAACTGGATGGGGGAAGAAAGGAACTAGCTAGTCCAACAATTTAATTTTTAAAAAATTCCACAGTTTATAGATGTATATAGTTAAAAATCCTAAAGATAAGCTGGGCATGATGGTGCATGCCTATAATCTGTCTCAGTACCGAGGGGCTGAGGAAGGAGGATTGCAAATTTGAGTCCAGTCTGGGCAATTTAGCAACTTAGCCAGACTCTGTCTCAAAAAAACAAAAAGCTCAAGCCCTGGGTTTAATCCCCAGGACCCTTAAAAATTCCTGCAGAGAAAAATGCTCCCTCCATCTCATCTCCCAGTACACTGGTCTTTTCCTTACAGGAAACAAAGGTTAAAGTAGTATCTTGTGAGTCTTCTCCGGGGTACTTTGTTTTGTCAGTTTAAAATGTCCAAAAGTTCCACTCCCTTTGAGCATGCGTTGCACTAGTGACTCAACATGGAACCTAGTAGATGTGGGGGTGGCCAGACTTCTAGGACTGGGGCATAAAAGGCTTTGGACCACCCTCGCCCCCCTTACTGTCCCCGGGAACGCTGCTTCTGCTTCCGGGGGAAGCAGATGCCACATCATGTGGGTGCCCCAGGCGCCCTCTTGCCAGCAGCTATGTGAGCGACCCCTGGAGCGCAGGATCCGGAGACACGCTTCTTGCCCTTGTCTCAAGCCCCACTCGGGGCTCCTGCTTGGCCTCCGCTCTCCATCTCAGTTCCTCCTGCGAGCAGCTCGGTAGAATCGCCTCTCCGGTTCCCAGGCTCCACACAGCGCCAGGCGCATGCAGTTGTTTACTTAACGACTGTAATCAGCCACCAAATCCAGACGCTGAAATCTGTCTTTCCGTCAGACCGTGGGCCCCACTTCAGAGGCCACGGAGCCCGAGGGATCGGCTCCGGCAGGATGAGATCGCCAGACTGAGGCGTCAAGTTGTGCGGCCTGGCACAGGGCTGTCCGCACGCGAACCCTGCCCATCCCGGAGGCAGAGTAGCTGCGTCGTCGGGGCTGTCAAAGGAGCCTCCGCGGAACCTGGGGAGACAGGCCAGGGGACGGTCCAGCCTGGGCGGGTCGCCGGGCTCGAGCCGAGCTGGGAGAGGAGGGAGGGCGGCGGGGAGGGGGAGGGCGTGGCCGTGGGCTCGCTGGAAAAGCCCGGGAAGGGAAGAAGGCACAGACGGCCGGTTTCCTCGCCGCCAGGAGGCACCCTGCGGCCAGCTTGCTGGTGGAGGCAAAGCGAGTTTGCTCCGCGCGGAAGCCCAATTGCAAACGGTGAACCGGTTAACAGGGGTGGGAGCAACCCGCCTGAAAACTGTAGTTCCCTAAATTGACACCGGAGCACACCCTCAGTTCATCGCTGCTCCTTGGGAGAGGTAGGTGTGTGTGTGTGTGTGTGTGTGTGTGTGCGCGCACACACACACACACACATATAAAGGTTGAATCGAGGAGACCCTGATGAGGGCTTAAGAACTACACAAAGGCAGAAACTGGCGGGTGGATTCAGGAGTTATGAGTTAAAATGTGACGGGAAGAGCCGGGTGTGATGGCGCGCGCCTGTAATCCTAGCATCCAGGAGGCTGAGGCAGGAGAATTGCCTGGAGTTCGAGGCCAGCCTGGGATACATAGTGAATACAAGGCCAGCCTGAACTAGATAGTGAGCCCCTGTCACAAGCAAACAAACAACAACAAAAAGTGATGGGAAAGTTTCTCAGAAGTGAATGAATGTGGCAGCAAGTGTGAGATCAAAGTTAAACGGACTTCTCTGTCACCCACTGGAATGACATCTAAAGCTTAAGCAGGATTCAAGAGCCCAGCTTGGTGGCACACACCTGTGATCCCAGCACTCAGGAGGCTGAGGCAGGAGGATCTCTGTGAGGAGGATCTCTGTGAGTTCAAGGCCAGCCTGCACTAGATAGGAAGACCCTATCTCTTTTTTTTTTTTTTGCGGTACTGGGGATCGAACTCAGGGCCCTGTGCTTGCTAGGCAGGAGCTTATTCCACTGAGCTATATCCCCAGCCCGGAAGACCCTATCTCGAAGGAGAAGGAGAAGGAGGAGAAGAAGGATGGATTCAGGAGAGGAACCGTGTGGTGGGGGACAGAAAAAGTGAGGAGACTTTGAGCGGTAATTCTTTTTTTTTTTTTTGCGGTACTAGGGATTGAACTCAGGACCTTGTGCTTGCCAGGCAGGTACTTATTCCACTGAGCTATATCCCCAGCCCAAACCTGTGTATTAGAAGGTCGAGGGCAGTTGCATTTAAAGGACCTGAGGTGTTGCTTACCAGAGAGGTGGTGGATGTGAAGGGTGAGAACAGAATTGAGATGTGTTAGGTCCACATACCAGCTCCCCATGAAGAACGTCATCATTATGCGCTGCAAATATGTACTAATAAAAGGTGAATAAAGGCTGGGCTTGGTGATGCAGGACTATAAATCTAGCACTCTGGGAGGCTGAGGCAGGAGGATCACAATTTTGAGCCTAGCCTGGGCAATTTAGTGACCTAGCAAGACTCTGCCTTAAAAAAAAAAGTGGATGAGTATCCCTATTACCAACCTTTTTTTGGGGGGGGCATGCCAGGAATCAAACTCAGGACGTTACGCTTGCCAGGGATGTGCTGCAGCACTGAGATAAATCCCAGGCCCTTGACAACATTCTAAAGAAGAAATGTTACCAGCCTGGTCTCAGGGGCTTTTAGATATATGATCAAGAAAACAGGAAAAAGAAAACAGAATTGAGAGGCTGTAGGGAAGGCAGGATGCTCAGGAAGAGAATCTGATTCAGCTGTCCAGTAAAAACAGGCAGTGGTGGAGGGAGGTATATTACGGAAAGAAAATTCAAGGGGGTGGTTACTGCACTGGGGTTTAAGAGGAAGTGTGGAGCTGGGTGTGGTGACATATATTTGCACCTGTAGGACTTGGGTGGCTAAGGCAGAAGGCTTACCTCAAATTTGAGTTCAGCCTGGGCTACATAGTGAGTTCAAGTCCAGTCTATGTAGCAAGACCCTGTATCAAGAAAAAGAAAAAGTTGAGGCCAGCTTGGGAAATTTGGTCTCAAAATAAAAATTTGAAAAAGCAAATAGTTGGAAACATAGCTCTGTAGAGTAATTACCTACCTGTGTTCAGAGAACCACACAAAATGATGAAAAATTTGAGGGTATGAGAATGTGAGGGCCTTTAGAACAGCTCCAGCATAAAAGAGATTTTTTTTTTTTTGTGGTACTGAGGATTGAACTCAGGACTTTGTGCTTGCCAGGCAGGCACTTATTCCACTGAGCTATATCCCCAGCCCATAAAAGAGATTTGAAAAAAAAATAAAAAGAGAGAGAGAGACACCAAGTGTGGTGGCACATGCATGTGATCCCAGCACATAAGAGGCTGAGGCAGGAAGATCACCATGAGTTTGAGGCCAGCTATGTAGTAAGTTCAAGGTGAGCCTGAACTACACAGTAAGACCCTGTCTCAGCCTGGTGTGGTGGTGCATGCCTGTAATCCCAGCACTCAGGAGGCTGAGGCAGGAGGAATGTTGCAAGTTTGAGACCAGCCTGGGATACAAAGTGAGCTCAAGGCCAGCCTGAACTGCACAGTGAGACCCTGTCTCAAAAAGACCAAAAAAAAAAAAAAAAGACCCTGTCTCAAAAAACAAAACAAAGCAAAACAAGGGCTGGGGCTATAGCTCAGTATCACAGCGCCTGCCTGGCAAGCACAAGGTCCTGAGTTCAATTCCCAGTACCAAAAAAAAAAAAAAAAAAGGAAATTAGAAAAAAGAGAGAAACCAGGCATGGTGGTACACTCCTAAAATCCCCACATCAAGGAGGCAGAGATAGGTGATTACTTTGAGTTCAAGGCCAGTCTAGGCTACATAGTGAGTCCAACGGTAGCCTGAACTACATAGCCACAAAAAGAGAGAGAGAGAGAGAGAGAGAGAAGGATACAAAGTGGGTGGGGGTCATGGAGAGTGTGTCCTTTTAGTAGGATATAAATTAAAATGTCTTCTTGATTTCTATTTGGAGGCCAGATAACATATCTTTGACTATATAGCAACATTGAACCACATAGGGTCTTAGCTTTTATTGGAATTCATTAAACTTTGGCAACCTAGGATTAGTTTTCTTAACATGACAAAGCAGAACTACCAGAGATCAACAGCATAATGAAACAGATTAGAAAACGCAGAAACAACTCCAGACACACTCAGCCACCTTATCTTTGACAAAGGTTCCAAACACCTTCACTGGAAGAAAAATACCCTCTTTAATAAATGGTGCTGGAAAAACTGGCTTTGCAGATGCTAAAAATTAACTCATGGACTCATGTCTTTCACTATGCACTAACTACACTGAAGTTGAAGTGGATCAAAGATCTAAGTATTAAAACAAAAACATTAAATCTGCTAGAAGATAGAATAGGTAGAACTCTTAAAGACACTGGTGTAGACAAAGATTTTATAAACAAAATCCTGATCACATAGAAACTATCACAAAGAATCAACAACTGGGATCTCATCTCATTAAAAAGCTTCTGCACAGCAAGAGAAACCACCAAGAGTGAAGAGACAACCTATGGTGTCAGAAAAAAATTTTGCCAGATGTTCATTAGACAAAGGATTACTATCTAGAATATATAAAAACTCAAAAAAAATTAGACACCCTAAATTTAAAGACCCAGTCCAAAAATGGGCATCTGAAATGAATATGAATTTCTCAGATGAAGAAATACAAACAGCAAATAAATATATGAAAAAATGTTCAACATCACTGGTTGAGAGATGCAAATAGAAACAACAGTGAGATTCCGTCTCATCCTGGAAGGAATGGCTATTATCAAGAAATCAACCAATAGCAAATGCGGGAGGGGCTGTGGGGAAAAAGGAGCCCTTCTCTACTGTTGCTGGGAGTGTAGACTGGTGCAATCACTGTAGAAATCAGTGTAGAGATTCCTAAAAAACCTAGGATTGGAGGTCCCATTTGACCCAGCTCTTCCTTTTCTGAGTATCTTCCCAGAAGAATTAAAAACATCATAGCACAGCGATATAGCACACTCATGTTTATAGCAGCATAGTCTGTAGTAGCCAAATCTTGAAAATAGCCCAAATCCCCATTAACCACTGATAAAAATGTGGTTCTTTTATACATTGGGGTATTACTCTGCCATAAAGAAGCATAAGCTTAAGACATTCCTAGGTAAATGAATGTACCTTGAGACTATACTCTTAAGTGAAAGAAATCAGACCACACATGTGAACCTTAAAGTGTAAATAAGGACCAAAATGTATAGTAGGCACTGTGACATAGGAGGAAAATGTTCAAATGTAGAGGCGAACAAGGGAGGTGGGAGGAGGAAAGGAAAAAAAAAAGGAAAAGTAAAAAAAAATGAGAAAAGAAGGAAAAAAATGGAAACAAAGCTTCTGTAAATGGGGAGGGGACTGGGAAGGGTTGAAGGGAGGGGACTGGGAAGGGAAGCATCAAGTTGTATCGTGCACAGGTGCAAATTGTCTATGGTAAATGTGACCATTATGTAGCTCCTACATGTACCAATAAAATCTGATGGAAAAAATAAACATACAAAAAAAAAAGAGAAATCCAGAGCATACTTAGTGAATGGTGAAATGCTGAAAGCATTCTTGTAAAATTGAAGACCAATACCCAAGAAAGTGTCCATTGTTATTGGTATTTTTCAAATTTATACTGAAGGTTCTAATAAGATAAAAAAACAAAAACTGTGCATTTTGGAATGTAAGAAACCAAAGTAGATATTGTTATTGTGTACCTGGAAAAGACAGTCACTGGAGGAACTCTTTAACAGCTAGCAAGAGAACTAAGGGGCCACATCCAAGATCAACACATAAAAATAAATAATTCTCCTATAGTGCCAGTAACAAGTGATTTAAAAACGTGAAGGTTAAAGTTATATAATTATCCATACAGGCAGCATTTGTTTACCCACATGTTTACTATTCTTTGTTCGCATTTCTTCTTTTTCTTCTCAAACCTTTGGCTTCCTTTCTTATACTGCTTTCTGTCTTCCTGAAGAATATTCTCTGGCATTTTTTAGTGCAGGTTTATTTGTGCTAAGCACAGTTTTTGTTTATCTGGAAATGTCCTTAATTCACCTCATTCTTCAGAGTTGGTTTTGCTGACTATATAATTCTAGCAGGAGAGTTATTTTCACTTTATCACTTGAGTATATTGTTCTGTTATGTTCTGTTTACTCTTGATGCTGAGAAATCTCTCACTTTAATAGTTGTTTCCTTGTAGATGATATGACTTGCCTTTTCTGATTGCCTTTAAACATAATATACTCCCAAATAGAGGGAAGAGTGTAATATTATTTTTTTTTTCATTTTGAGACAGGGTCTTGCTCTGCAGTTCAGGCTGGCCTTGAGCTCACTTTGTAGCCCAGGCTGGTCTCAAACTTGCAAGGATCCTCCTGCCTCAGTGGTTTTTTTTTTTTTGAGACAGGGTCTTGCTATGTAGTTCAGGCTGGTCTTGAACTGACTGCATAGCACAGGCTAGCCTCAAGCTCATGGCAACCCTCCTGCCTCAGCCTCCCAAGTGTTAGGATTATAGGCTTGTCCCATCATGCCTGATAAGAGTATAATGCTTATCTACCTTTCCAACACCCAGTTTCAACAGTATTCAACATTTTGTCAGTAGTGTTTCTTTATTTTGCGCCCCCAGGAATTTTTTATTTTTGCTGGACCCATACAATATCTGGGTCAGAGTGTGTCTCTTATAGGTAAGGATCTTTTGCTTTAATTTTTTTTTCTCAATGTCATCTAATTTCTCATGCATGTTCGAATTTCTCTGTTCCTTTTTACAGTTGGTGTTTTAGTTACTTTTCTCATTACCGAGACAAAATACCCCACATCCAAAACTGAAGGAGGAAAGTTTTATTTTGACTCACAGTTTGTAGAGGTTTCCATCCATAACTGGCTGGCTACATGACAGGGAGGCATCACAGCAGAAGAAAAACAGTCCATGGTGTGGCAGGCAGAAACCAGCAGCAGCAAGCAGCAAGCCTGTTTTTTTCTTTTTATTCCATCCAGGCTACAAACCTTTTGGGTTGTGCTGCCCACACCCAAGGCAGGGCTTCTGTCTTCAGTAAATCCAATCATTCAAGTCCAGAACTATGCTAATTAATTAATTAACTAATTAATACCATACATCTTTTATCCCAGTATCACACGCTCAAGATCCAGTCAGCTCTGAAATGCCCCACCTCCGAGGGAGTGGGTCTTTGGGAGGACATTTAGATACAAGCTGTAATGGTTTGTTCATCTCAGCATGTACAGCCCACACTGTGCAGTTGGTCTTTTCTCCTGTCATCTGTTTAGTTCCACTCCACCCCCTCTTTATGCTATTTGTTGGTAAGAGCAGGCCATGTGCCTAGGAGGATTTCCCCACAATCAGGATTTAGGTGATTGCTTCTTCATGATGTCACTTCTCTTTTTCCTCTAGCCTTTGTATTTTCTAGAAATTGTTAGTCATATCTAAAGACTCGATTAAATTTAAGTTTCATTCAGTTTTTGTCTTTGGCAGAAATAGGTGTCACTGTGTACTTCCCGTTATGTCGTGAAGTGCACTTTGATATTAAATTCACCCATTACTCAGTTAGGGACTGCAAAAGAGTGAGTCCCTCTAATCTTATCATTCATTTTCTTCTCTTTTTTTTTTGTCTTTTTGAGACAGGGTCTCACTATGCTCTTTAAGCTGGCCTTAACTCACTTTCTAGCCCAGGCTGGCCTCGAATTTGCAACAATCCTCCTGCCTCAGCCTCCCAAGTGCTGGGATTACAGGCGTGCACCACCACGCCCTGCTCTCTTATCATTCATTTTCTAATTATTGATTGGAACTTATCTATCAGAAACCTTTCTTTCTTTAATCACTACTCCAAAATGCACTTGATAGCCTATCAAAGTGACTGCTAAGGGCTTTGTGTGTGTGTGTGTGTGTGTGTGTGTGTGTGTGAGAGAGAGAGAGAGAGAGGGACTATAAAATTATGGAATTTTATGTATTTCATGTGCTTCAATGAAATGTAATCATTATTAGTTATTATTTTTAATGCTATGGGCTGGAGATATAACTCAGAGGCACAAGTGCCTGCCTGGTAAGCGCAAGGTCCTGAGTTCGATTCTTGGTACCAAAAACCTTCCATAATTTTTAATGTTAAAGTTATCCCATGTAGGGTCTTGGGATATAACTCAGTGGAATAAGCACCTGCCTGGCAAGTGCGAGGTGCTGAGTTTGATCTCTGGTATCACACACAAAAAAAAGACATTCCATTTTGCCAGGTGTGGTGGTGCACCCATGTAATCCCAGCACTCGGGAGGGTGAGGCAGGAGGATCATTGTGAGTTCGAGGCCAGTCTGGGTTACAAAGTGAGCTCATGGCCAGCCTGAACTGCATAGCGAGACCCTGTCTCAAAAAAAGACACACATAGAAAAGTATCCCATGTACCCCAGTGTTCTTTTAAATTGGCTCCTGTGTCCTTGTGGTCATGGAGAACTTCTACACTTCACTGAGTCCTTCCCGGTCAGCCATCTCTGCATCAGCCATCTCTCCAAGGAACCAGGTTTCCTTTCAGGGAGAAGTGAGGTTTATTTATTTTTATTTTTATTATTTATTTACTTTTTATTATTTCTATGTCTACTTTTCTTTTGGTACCAGGAATTGAACTCAGGACCTTGCACTTGCCAGGCAGGCCCTGTGCCACTGAGCTATATCCCTGGCTATTTTACTTTTTTGAGAAAAGGTTTTACTATGTAATTCAGAATGGCCTTGAAGTGCTCGCTTTGGCAGCACATATACTAAAATTGGAACGTTACAGAGAAGATTAGTGTGGCCCCTGCGCAAGGATGACACGCAAATTCTTGAAGCGTTCCTGAATGGCCTTGAACTCCCTGTGTAGCTCAGGCTGGCTTGGAATTCAAAGTGATTCTCCTGCCTCAACCTCGCAAATGCTGGGATTATAGGCATGCGCACCATGCCAGGCTCAGAAACGTTAGAGAGCAAAATTAGTCATTAAGGGTACTTATTGCTTCTTGGTTGTCATTTCTTCAGAGGACAGAGCTGGAAAATACATACTACTTAGCAAGAAAGATAAGGCACAAGTCTGTTGATATTTCCAATGCAACTTGAAGATTACATGGTCTTTGATGAAGTTCTTTTATTTTTAATCTGTGGGTACTTTCACAACTCTTTGTCTTTAGTATTCTTCCATTTCCTTCTGAGAATCTCCAGATGGATTTCTTTCTATTCACCTTGATATTACATTGTGCACTCGGTACGTGTGGGTTCGTGCATTTCATCGGTTCTGGAACAGTCACCCTTCATCTCTGTATATCACTTTTCTACGTTCTTTCCATAGGAGCCTACTGAGATTTCATTTAAGGTCTCATGCTACACTCCGTAAATTTTAAACCTTCTGACACCTTTTTCACCCCTTGGCTGCGTTTTAATTCCTGCAGCTCCTTCTTCGTTGTGTCCCCTTTCAGCTGTGTCTAATGAGTGGCTCTGAATGAAAGGCTTTTCAGTTGTGGTACTGTTTGTTGATGAAAAGTTGGAGGAAAGTTAGATTCCATCCAGCATTAGGTGAATGCCTGAGGAAATTACCATAGGTACATAGGAGTGGGAAGTCACTCACAGAATGTTGTACAAAGTCATAAAGATGTACAAATTTTCTTAAATATTTTAGGTGGAAAACCAAGCTATCAATTTTATCTTAGTGACATACTGGTTTATGTTTATTACAGACCAGTGGCCTTCTGAGTTTGGTGGGTTGGCTTCTACAGATTTAACCAAGTATCAAAAATAGAAAAAATTGCATCTGCACTAAATGTGCACAGTCTCTTAGCATGATTCCTCAAACTATACAGTATACCAACTATTTACGTAGAATGTAATTGTATGAGGATTGTTAAGTAATCCAGAGAAATTTAAAGTCTACAGGAAGACATACAGTATGTAGGCAATATGCAAATATCATGCCATTTTTTTATACAGTGCTTGAGTGTTTAGGGATTTGGTTATCTGTGGATGACCTGGAGCCAATCCCCACCCAGTAACTGAGGGATGACTCCATAAATATAAATGATATGACCATATAAATATAAATACATGCATAGAAATAAAAAGTGTGATACTGTGTGTGTGTGTGTGTGTGTGTGTGTGTGTGTGTGTGTGTTTTTGAGACAAGGTCTTGCTATGCAGCTCAGGCAGGCCTTAAACTCACTTTGTAGCCCAGGCTGGCCTCGAATTTGCAACAATCCTCCTGGCTCGGCCTCCTGAGTGCTGGGATTACAGGTGTGCACCACCATGCCTGGCTTTTTTTCCTTTTTGAGACAAGGTCTTCTTATGAGTTTAGGCTGGCTTTGAGCTCACTTTGTAGCCCAGGCTGGTCTTGGACTCTCAATGATTCTCCTGCCTCAGCCTCCTGAGTGCTGGGATTACAGGTGTGTAACCACCACTCCTGGCCAATGCTTTGAAAGTAAACAGGTAATCAAAATAGATCAGATGGGTTATGAACACAGTAGAGCAGTGAAAAACAATGCAATGTGCTGCCCAAATCAACTCAAATACATCTAATGACCAGGAGGAAGCACACCGTTGAAGAATGTGGGATTTACCGAAAAACGCAAACCGAACGAAACAATATATTCTTCGGATACCAGTTTGAACCACATGAAGTTGAAATTGCCTATTTCGTGAGTGGTAAAACTATAAAGAAAATTTTAAAAATGAAAACATCACATTCTTAAAGAAGGATCAGATCTGAAATGGCAGGGATTTCACAAGAGCTGGTTCCTAATTTGGGTGAAAAATGTATTTTTCTTTCACTCTCTCTTTCTTCCTCTCTCTCTCTCTCTCTCTCTCTCTCTCTCTCTCTCTCTCTCTCTCTCTCTCTCTCTCTCTCTTTCTTTCTTTCTTTCTTTCTTTCTTTCTTTCTCTTTCCAGGGATGTGAACCCAGGGCCTTCACACATTCCCCAGCCCCTTTTATTTCTTACTTTGAGACAGGGTCTCACTAAGTCACTCAGTTGCTCGGGGTGGGCTTGAAGTTGCCATTCTCCTCCCTCAGTTTCCCCAGTAGCTGGACTCTAGCTGTGCACCACCACGTTTGCTGTGTAAAACTTCTGTAGTCCGGAAAATATCTCTTAGCTAACTTGGAACATTGGCAGGAAACAGATTAATGTTTTTGGAAATGAGCCTTGTACTGGAACAGAAAAATAACAAGATAATTTAGGTGAAACATTTTCCTAGCTTTTATACATAAGAAGACAAAAACAGGCCAGGCGTGGTGGTGCATGCCTATGATCCCAGCATGCAGGAGGATGAGGCAGGAGGATTACTGTGAGTCTGAGGCCATCTGGGACTACATAGTGAGTTCCAGGCCAGCCTGAACTATATGTAAGACCCTGTCTAAAAAAAATGAAGGCAACAACATGCAGCGCTTTTTACTACATGACAGTACTATCCACTTTACATAATTATTGCAAGGATATCAAAGTAATTGCACTTAGAGAATCTTACACGGTATTCTGCAGCATTACTTACAACTATGAGAAATAAATACCAAAAACTGAGCACAAACTATTTAGATAAAATTTATCAGGCATAATTAAGCTACAATAAAAATGTATCAAAGATCCAAATGTTAAAACAGAAACAAATCTGCTGGAGGATAAACTAGGTAGAACTCTTGAAGACATTGGTGTAGGTGAAGATTTTATGCACAAAACCCCAATTTCAGAGGAACTATTGCAAAGAATCAACAACTTGGATCTCATGTTATTAAAAAGCTTCTGGGGCTGGGGATATAGCTCAGTGGAATAAGCACATGCTTGACAAGCACAAGGTCCTGAGTTACATCTCTGGTACCGCCAAAAAAAAAAAAAAATGACAAAAATTAAAAGCTTCTGCACAGCAAGAGAAACCACCAACAGAGCAAAGAGACAACCCACATTGCCGGAAAAAAATTTTTGCCAGATGCTCCTCAGACAAATGATTACTATCTAGAATATATAAAAACTCAAAAAAAATGAGATGCCCCTAAATTTAAAGACCCGATCCAAAAATGGACATCTGAGATGAATATACACTTCTCAGATGAAGAAATACAAACAGCAGATAAATCAATGAAAAAATGTTCAACATTACTGGTCATTCAAGGGATGCAAATTAAAACAATGCTGAGATGGGCTGGGGATATAGCTCAGTGGAATAAGCTCCTGCCTGGCAAGTGCGAGGTCCTGAGTTTGATCCCCGGTACCGGAAAAGAAAAAGAAAAGAAAAAAAAACAACCAATGCTGAGATTCCATCTCACTCCAGAAAGAATGGCTGTTATCAAGAAATCAATCAATAACAAATGCTGGTGGGGTGTGGATAAAAAGGAACCCTTCTCAGCTGCTGGTGGGTGTGCAGACTGGTGCAACCTCTATGGAAATCAGTGTGGAGATCCCTCCAAAGACTAAAACTAGATCCTCCATTTGACACTACTGTTCTTCTTGGTATCTTCATGAAAGAATTAAGGGGACATCATACCACAGTGGGATGTGCACACTTGTATTTATAGCCACGCAGTTTGTACTAGCCAAATCTTGGAAACAGCCCAAATGCCCATCCACTGGTGAACTGATAAAGATACGGTTCTTTTACACAGTGGAGTACTACTCTGCCATAAAGAAGGATGGACCTGAGATATTCTTAGGTAAATGGATGCACCTTGAGACCATACTCTTATGTGAAAGAATTCAGATACACATGTATAAAACCACATTGTTTTTCTGGTGTGAGAAACCTAAAATGTAAAAGTAAGGACCTAAATGTATAATAGGTATTGTGAAATAGGAAGAAAATGATCAGAGGTGGAGGGAGACAAGGGAGAGAAGAGGAGAAAAGTAAAGAAGGGAAAATTTAAAAAAAAAGAAGGAAAAAGTGGAAACAAAGCTTTTGTAACTGAGGAGGGGACGCAGGATTAAAGGGAGGGTAGAGGATTCAGAGAAAAGAAATGTTTTATCATATACAGGTACACATTCTCTATGATGAGTGCGATCATCATGTATATCTAAATGTACCAATAAAAAAATGTACCAATAAAATCTGACTGGAAGAATAAAAGTTTATGAGGCATGGTGGTGCATACCTGTAATTCTAGTACTTTGAATTCTAATCTAATACTCTAATTCTAATCTAGTACTCTAATTCTAGTCTAATCTGGGCAATTTAAGAGCTCTTTCTTTTTCTATCTTTAATAAATATAAAACTTACTACCTTTATCATGTGTCTTGCCCAATTCTTTGTTCAGAATGCCAAGTACCTGGAAAGTCCACAGAGCCCCATAATCTAGTAGCATATTTCTTGGTGAGGCTGGCCAGGAAGTAAGTGGTTTTGTTAGTTTTGCTTGGGAGTGAGAAAAAAAATTAGTGGAAGCTGAGAGACTCAGAAAGCTTTCTCATCTCTCTGGAACAATTCCCTAGTGTGTCCCATTATGTGGGGCTGCACGTGTCCCCAGCACTGAGGCCCAGGCTCTCCCCATGGCTACGGGGTGGGCTTGAGCTGAGGCCCACGGTGTGTGTGAGGCTCTGCCCCAGGGAAGCTCCCCAGTGCTGTCATCTGTGGGCACGCAGCTTGGGGGCTGCTAGAGAGCCTGTTATTAACCCAATTATGAGACCGACCATTCAGGCGCCATGTGAGTGACCTGTGGTTTAGTATGTCTTTTTGCCCCCAACCGTTTTTTCTTCCCAATACTTTGTTCAGCTTTCTCACTCTCCTGGGAAAGGCAGTTATCGGTATCTCGGTCTCCTGCTTATTAGCTGCCTACTCCAGCCTGATATAGGAGGTAGGGTGTGGCAAAGCTGGCTGGGAAAATAACAGGACCTGTTAATGACAAGATGCCAGGACGGCACCAAATAATTCCCAAGACCCTGCATGTGGGCCTCCTTGCAGGCTCCCACGAGATATGAAGGACTTACTAGAACACAGATGCCATGAGCAGCCTGCTGTCCTGACTCCCCGGTAGCCCACTCGGTGTCTTCTAGACTTCTAGACTTCTTACTTTTGCTTTTATCCTCTCCTCCCTTAGTTTGGCCCAAGTTCACTCTGCAGAGCCAGTTTCTTCCTTGCCCCGTCATCTCTCACGTTTCAAATAACCTTTCGACCCTGATTTCTCTTGTCTCATTCAATTCTTTATTGAAGGCAAGAAGGAGCTGGAATAAGCCTAACTGGTGAGTAATTTCTAAAGGAGCTACCCAGGGCTGGGGATATAGCTTGTGGCACAAGTACCTGCCCGGAAAGCGCAAGGTCCTGAGTTTGATTCCCGGCACCAAAATAAATAAATAAATAACAGGAACTACCCAGTAACAATCCTGCTCTTTTTTGTGCTCAAGGTCTCATATACACATTTCACCTAAAGGGCCTTTTATCTATAGGTGTTATAGGTGGCTAAGTTGGGTAGGAATATTATTAGCAGTGAGACGGTGCTGGGTCCTCAAGAGGTTAATGCAGAAGGCAACTGTGGCTGGAAGCACATTCACTGAAGGTCAGGCTGCAAGAAGAAGAACTACTCACCCATATACTTGCCCCAGGAATTAACAGCAGTGATTGATATTCTAGGTAGGCCAGTCAGCTTAGGGTAGAGGACCAAACCGCCTTACCCACCGCTTCGGGGAAGGTCCTTGTCTGCCCATATGTGCTTGCTATGTGACTTGTTTTCCCTTTTGATCAATATTACCCCAGTGACTATACTTCTTGTATGCTTATTGGTTGACCATAGTTTTGTCCCACCTCACAGCCATCCTATGATTCGCCATTGGATCAATAGTACCTAAGCGACTATACTTGTAATCTTATTGAATGGTTACAGTTCTGCCTTAAGCCTGCCTCCCCTTGTGGCTTTGCTCAATGAAACACCCTTGAGAAGTGGGGTTAGTGGGCAACGTACTTTCTGGCCCCCTTTCTGTTCCTCTTAGACAGAAGCTTTCTTTCTCTTAATAAATTCTTTCTACTCTTAACCTCCACTGTTCCTAGAATTCACTCCTCAGTTTTAGAGAACATGAACTCGGTGTTTTGGACATCTAGCAGGTTGGGAGTTTCTTGCCCTGTGTGATAGTTACCCTCTGTGAGTCACTTTTTAGGACCTCTTTCTTAAGACCTCAGGGAGCCATCTTGGTCATTCTATTGTGTTTGTCAGCCATTTTGTTTCATCCTGGAGGTCAGTCACGTGGTTTGACTATGTTTTCCCACCATTTTAATTTTGTTTTTTAAATGATTTCATGGATACCAGGAAATATCACCCTTATAGATAAGAGCTCTCAGCAAACATATGGCCCTCTTCCCCTCTTCTTTTCTAAATCTGGTTAGATCCTCTCCCTGTTTCTTCTAACAGAAATTCAGATAATTTACAGAGATGTACCTGAGGACCTGAGTGAAATAAAAGAACAGCCAGAGAGGGTCAACTTCTGCGTTAACCTCTTGAGGACCCAGTACTGTCTGACCGCTGATAATATTCCTACTTAACTTGGCAGGCTATGAGGAAGCAAAAGTAGACCTGGTGTCAATAGGTAACAAACTCTATACTTAGAACTTTTTAAGGTTTTTTCCTGTTCCTTTCTCTCTTAAATGCTGAAAAAGAGATTGTTTCTTCTTTTATCACTACTGCCTTAAACAGAGTAATTACCAAAGCTGTTATTACCAGTATAAATGGCAGGGATACTGTTTCTCAAGTGGCTAGATGGAAGCCCAGGAGGTCCACTTTTGTCTTTGAGGAGTTAGAGTGGGTCACAGGCTATTGAGAGGTCTAAAGCCAGGATAGCAGTGCTGCTCACCTACCCACAGATGTCTGGTAGTGCAATTTGCGTCTCACAGGGCACACCCTGGGAACTCAGTGGTCTCTGTCCTTCTGTGGGGGATGCCCTCAGCAGGACCACAGACCTAGTCTTTTCTCTCTCCCTAGGCCCCACAATGCAGCATACAAAACACCTTGCAGATCCTAGCAACCTCACTGTTATGTTGTATCCTTAAAAATTGGAAACAATTTCACCCTGACAATCTGAAAAAAGAACTTATCTTTTATTGCAATACAATTTGAGACCCCACTGTGAACTAAGAAATGGCAAGAGGTGGGTACAACATGGCAGTCTAAATTATCACTCTACTCTGCAGTTAGATCTTTTCTGCAAAAGGCAAGGAAAGTGGTATGAAGTCCCTGTGTTTAGGCTTTTGTGACTCTTTATTTCTATAAAGGCCCAAGAGCTATGGTGCTTAGCACTCTACTGAAGAGGAAATTGATGTCATTGATGACCGCATCCTCAGATCCTCACCTGTCTCTCAGGGGGTCATGGGTCTCTCCCACCTGTTTAACGAAAACAACCACGCTGGGAGGATTCCTCAAACTCCTCCTGATAATCCTCAGGCCAGTACATCAATCTCATCCTCTTCAAGTGACTCAGAAACTCTATCAGAGGCTATCTCCGTAGAGACGGGTACAGAATGGCAGTCTGTACAGAATGGCCTTTTATCTCTAGGGAGCCCCTCCCCCCCACTTTTCAGACAGATTTCAGCCTCGCACCACACACTCAGAGTGGAGTTTCTTACTCTTCGGACTCACAGCGCACCCTGATTTTTAGATCCTGGTATGCTTGCAGATGGATTTCAAACTTTGACCTTTGTTTTGATCTCTGTGGTGAGATGTCCAAGGTGCCCACCTGGACATCTTGGCCACTTGTATCCTGGATGAAAATAACAATTTGTCTTGGCCATGTTCTTCTGAAAAACAATCCTAAAAGAAGCTGGGAGATATGGAGATGAACCATATGCTGCCTAAGAGAAAGGAATCCCCCAGGAGAGGTCGTGTGGCTCTGACAGAACCACACTGGGGATATAATTCCAGTGGTGGCCTACATGAGGTCTAAAATACTAACTGCATTTATCATGGGAGCAAAATGATGCATTAAGAAACCTGTTAATTTTGAAAGGACGAGAGAGGTTTCACAGGACAAAGAGGGAAATCCAGCTATCTTTCATAGCCAATTAGTAGAAACTTGCCATGAATATACAAACCTAGATCCATTGTCAAGGAGGGGCAGGCAATGATGAGACAGCACTTCATTAGTCATTTAGCCCCAGGTATTTGGGGCAGATTACAAGAATTTCAGATGGGTCACCAGACCATATGACCCAGTTGCTGGACATGGCTTTTCTTGTGTTCAACAATTGGGATCTAGCTGGGGTGTGGTGGTGCACACCTGTAATCCTAGCACTTGGGAGGCTGAGGCAGGAGGATCCTTGGGAGTTTGAGACCAGCCTGGGCTACAAAGTAAGCTCAGGGTGATCCTGAATTGCACAGCAAGATCTTGTCTCAAAAAGACCAACCCCCCCCAACAAAACAAAATAAAACCAATCAGGATCTAGATGAGGATAATAAGGAAAAAGACTGAGAAAAAAAACAGGACAAATTTATGGTTGTCACAACTGACAATGCTTTAAGCACATCCAAATTGTCCCAGTGAAAACTCAGAGCCAATCGGGAAAGAGTTCCTGCTTTAAATGCAAGAAAACTGGATACTGGGCGTGTAACTGTACCAAGCTCTACACCGTGTGTCAGATGACCAATGTGCCTGACTCACAGCACTGGAGAACTGACCGCTCCAGACCCCGGAGAGCGGCTGGGCCATCCCAAACCCTCACTTCCTTCTCTGACGAAGAGGACTGAGGGACTTCTGGCCAATCTGCAAGGCCCCCATCCACAGACATCTCCATCTCCTCTGAGCACTCCCAGGTGACCCTGGACACCATGGCTCAGCAAATTAAATTCCTTATAGATACAAAAGTGGCTTATTATGTTTTATCCTCTTTCTTTGGAAAAGCTTCCTCTAGATCTATGGCCATATTTGGGGTCAAGGGAACCCCTAGTCAGAGATTTTTACATCTGCTCTGACATGTCAGTTAGATAGGCAAATGTTCAACCGTGACTGTTGAGTTGTTCCGTGGTGTACTACTCCCTTACTAGGAAGAGGCGTACCAGTAAATTGGAGGCAGTCTATCCTTCCAGACAGGATGTTGTCATTCATTGCAAAGGACATCAAAGAGACGGGTCTAAAGCCTCCTTGGAATATCAGAATGCTGACAGAGGCAACAGGGGCAGCCTGAAACCTCCTCAAGTCCCTAGACTTATTCCCATTTTCTAAGGAACCGTTAAAAACCAGTCTATACCCACACCCTGCCTAGAAGATAAATAGGCCTTAAAACAAGAAGGAATGAAAAAGGGATTATGGCTGTGAGCGCTGCGCCCCACCCTAGGGTAAATAATTTGCATATGTAAAGGAGAGAAGGAGGCTGTCTGCCACCACTCCTCCCTTATGCTCTCCTTGCTTTTGCTGTCTTCTGCCCCACGAGCTTATCTAGTGCCATGTGCCACTCTGCCATGGAGCCAGCTGAGTATGAACTGAAACCTCCATAGACTGTGAGCTAAATAAACCTTTTCTTCCTTAATTTTGGGTGTTGGGTATTTTGTCTCAGCAACAAGAGAAAGTAACCAAGACAGTAGTACTTAGAAAACAAACTGGCCCTTCCTCAAGGGACACAGTGGGGGGCTATAAAAACCCTTAATGATTCTTTTCCTATGGGAAAAATGCTGCAGATTTTCACAGGACCAGCACTAGTGGTGACCCAACAGGTCTGCAGTGGTTGCCCACTCAGTGGCAAGCCCAGACCCTCCTTTGTTGGAATGCATACAGAGGAGAGGCATATACCCCAGGGAAGACTGGCAATTACACTTTGCTTAGATGCCACCATGTGGGGGATTTAAACAGATATGGTTCCAATTTACACCTTTATAGAATAGATTGAGGCCTTCCCTACCCATTCACAGAAGGCTATGCAAGTAGTCACAGGTACTTTTCAAAGAAATCACAACCCAGTTTGGGCTACTCCAGTCCCTTCAGAGTGACAATGGGTTTTCTTTTACCCCTCACCTAACTTATGGGATGCCCAAGGCTTTAGGAATAAAGTACCATCTTCATTCTGCTTGGAGACCTCACTCCTCTGAAAGGTCAAAAGGGCCAACCAGACCCTGAAGTGAACTCTGGCAAAAGATTTCTGAGTCTTGGCTACAGTTATTCCCAACAGCCCTGATGAGGAAACACTCCCCAAGCTAGGCTAAATATGAGTGCATTTGAGATGCTGTATGGAAGACCCCTTCTATCTTCTGGTGCGGTGGCGGACCCAGAGACCATGAGATTTTTACATTTTATTAACCTAGGCCAAGTAAAACAGGCCATCCATCTGTATGGGAACAAAGTCCTTCCAGTTCCTAGCCCAGGGGGACCACCGAGCGTCTACTCTGGGGGCCAGGTGCTCATTAAAACTTGAGACAAAAGGGACTCCTATAGACCAATTAAAACCAAAATGGAAGGGCCCCTTTGCCATGATCTTTGCAGTAAAGGTGGCAGAGGTAGATAGTTGTATTTACCTTTCTCAGGTAAAACCAGCCCCACTTGCATTGTGGGAGGGAAAAGACTCCAATAGACGAAAGCTACTTCTGTGAACTTTTGAGAGATCTGAGGCTTCTTTTCCAAAAACAAAACTTCGGTACTGCTCCAGGTTCAGCTAAGTAGTGTCACTACTGACCCCAAATCCACACAGCTTAAATGGTACCTGAACTTGGACTCATGTCTTTAATTGGATCCATCATGGCAGTAATGTTGCCGGGGCTATGGCTCTAGGCACTTGGTAGTCTGATACACTTCCTCCCACACATTCTTCTTCCCAAGAAGCATGGAAATAAAACTTAGAAAACTTCTCACAAATAGTAACAGGGAAATAAAATGTCTCTAATTGCTGGATCTGTCATAGTTCATCCTTTAAGGCAGCCCAGGAAATATTCTGATTTGCCCTTTCTCTTATTTGTCCTCTGCCTTCTCAATATAATAGTAAAGCTTATCCATTCAGGACTTCAGATGGTGCTCCAAACCTACGACTCTCCTGACAAATTCACCGAGCTTTCTCCCACTGAACAGGCAGGTCAACAGTTCTTCACCTACAGATACTAAGTCTTTTCTCTTTGTCTTCTGACTGGGTTTTTCAGCCCAGCTGCTGAGCCCCGTCATGCCAAGGTAGGTGGAGAACACATAATCCTCAGCAGGGTTTACAGCCCCTTTTAGCAGGAAGTAGCTATATGAAGACAGAGACCTCCACTCCCTCAGCATTCCATAGGGAATTACGGGAATTTACGCTTCTCAGGGGAATGTGAGACAGGTGATTAGGGTGTGGCGAGTGGGTTGAGAACTGGGCATGGCCTGTTAATCACAGAGACCCAGGACCAACGCACAGAATACAGCTTCCAAACTGCACGTGGGACCAAGCAGAAAGTGCTGTCTTTGCCAGGTGTGGTGTACACACCTATAACCGCCAGTGTTTGGGAGCAGAGGCAGGAGGATCACCTCAAGTGTGAGGCCAGCCTGCGTTACATAGTGAGTTCAAGGGTAGCCTGAATTACGGAGTGAGACCCTGTCTCCTTCTTCTTCCTCTCTCTCTCTCTCATCTCATCTCACTCTGTAGTTCAGGCTGGCCTCAAACTTGCAATCCTCTTGCCTCAAGTTTCCAGAGAGCTGGGATTATAGGTGTGCACCACCACATCCTCGGCTCATTTTTCTTTTCTAAAAGATCTACTTTTTTCTCCTAATTATATTTTGTCCTTTTTCAGATGATTTCTCATTTATTGCTTATTTTTCTGAGGCCATCTTTTATTTCTGTAGACATAATTTTTGCTGGGCAGCTCATACGTCTACTCTTAGGAATATATATCAATTGTTTAGCATTCTGCCGGCCTTCCCCAATATAGTGTTTTAGTCTTTCTTGCCTCTGTCTCTGTCTCTGTCTCTGAGTCTGTCTCTCACCCCAGACTCACCCGCACACACTAGGGCTAAATCCAGGGCCTTTGCACAGAGAGAGCTACATCTCTAGTCCTTTTAAAAATGTTTTTATTTTGCGGCAGGGTCACACTCAGTCCTTAAATTACCCTAGAATCCTCCAAATTCCTGGCCTCAAGGTATCCTACTGCCTCAGCCTCCAGAGTATGCCACCATGCCTGGCTTGTTTGGTTCTCTTTGACTGAGTGCACATGCTGATGGACTTAGATTTGCTGAACCAGATTCTTGAATTTTGTGTGTTCCCCAAAGTCTCATCAGAACTTGTTCATACTGCCCAACATGATAAGAGGTTAATGTAGAAGTCAGACCTAAAGTTTTATTTCCAGTCTCTTTCTCCTTAGGTTGACTAAGAGGCATCTCTGGACAGTTGCAGTTCCTGCCAACATGGGAAATTGCTTGGGCTATTGGCTCCCTCCCCAGGTTACACGTGGGAGAAATTAGGGAAACATGAAGTCCAGGAAATACCAACCAAGAGAATTGGGGAGCTGAATGGCTGTTTAGTCCAGAGGGTGTGTTGGGAAGGGGCTGGTGGTG
Organism: Dinomys branickii; assembly: GCA_004027595.1. Lineage (NCBI taxonomy): Eukaryota > Metazoa > Chordata > Mammalia > Rodentia > Dinomyidae > Dinomys > Dinomys branickii. The sequence goes on from PVLD010001380.1 coordinate 116,500, forward strand.
CCTCGCCTTTCATGTATCTTTGCCCTGGACAGTCATTTCTCACCCCCATGTGCAGAGGCCAAGGCTCAGATTTCAGGACAGGATGTCACGGGGTGAACTTAGACAAAATCCTGAGGAGGTGAGGAGCTGACATGGGAAGCAACTGGTTTTGAGCAATCTCTCAAATCTATTCCTTGCCCTCTAAGTTCCCATGCCAACCTGCACAATCTGCAGATACAGTTTCCTTGATGAAAGAGAGGATCCTGTGGGAGGAGGTAGGCTGGTCATCAGAAGAACCAGCCAGGTGATGGGGTGTTGCACCTTTCAGCCTCACCTCCCCAGTGTTTGGTAGGGGAGAAGGGCCAGAGTTTCTGATGCCAAAGGCCTCAGTAATGGAACCTCCATCAGAGCCATAAATGACAGGCTTTGGAGGGTTTCTGGGTTGGGGAACGTGTCAAGGAGCTAGGAGGGTAAGCGTGGGCACACATGCTCTGTTCCCCTTGCTCCCACTCCTGGCACACGCATCCCTTCTGTTTGGCTGTTTTTGAGTTGCATCTTTTATGAATAACCAGAGATCTACGTGAAATGTTTCCACGAGTTCTGTGAGCCATGATAAACTATGGAACTTGAGGAAGGGCTTGTGGAAACCTCTGATTGGGAGCCAAGGGACACAGAAGTATAGGTGAACTGGCATTTGAAGTACAGAGCAGGCTGGTGGGGGCCGAGCCCTTAACTAAGAGGGGAGCAGACATTAGCTAAAGACGGTTGGTGTCAGAATGGAGCTGAATCATTGGACGCCAGTTGGTATTT